>BLSH010006523.1:312192-327113 GCA_018402905.1 Glandirana rugosa | reverse complement strand
TCAGGTTCCTGCTGTTGCTGTAAGGGACAGATTATTGTTCTAAAATCATCTCCTACTCCTATAGGGTCAGGTTCCTGCTGTTGCTGTAAGGAACAGATTATTGTTCTATAATCATTGCCTACTCCTATAGTGTCAGGTTCCTGCTTTTGCTTTAAGGGACAGATTATTGTTCTAAAATCATTACCTACACTGCCACGGTCACGGCCTAGTCAACCTCTAGGCTCCTACTCCACATCCACCCCCCTTCCCATTTTTATTTTTTTTATTTGATTTTAAGTTATTTTCCCTATCCCCATTTTTTTGTAGGGCACTTGTCCTACTCTTACCCCCATTTTACTTCCTTTTGCAGCCCTCTAGCACTTGCCAGGACTTTTTTACAGCCATTTTTGTGCCGAAAAATTTGGGTCCCCATTGACTTCAATGGGGTTCGGGGTCCGGGGTAAAGTTTGGGTCAAGTTCGGTACCAAACCCGCCAAACCTGAACATCCAGGTGTCCACTCAACTCTACTAATCGCTACTAATGCCTTGTCGCAGCAGAAACTACGAAAACTACTTTGCTAGCTTATTCACGGCTAAAAAATGCAACCAATGAAAAGAATAATTCTTTCAAAGAAAAATGGGAGAAAGCTATAAACTTAATCTTTTCAGACTGCCAATGGGGAAAGGCATGTATATTGACCCACAAATGTTTAATAAGCACTAAACTCCAAGAAACCTCTTATAAAATTCTAACTCACTGGTACAACACCCCAGATAAATTGCATAGCTGGTGCCAACAGATCTATGATCTTTGCTGGAAACGCAACAAAGAAATAGGATCCTTAGTACACATCTGGTGGCATTGCTCAAAGATCAAAGAGTTCTGGGGAAAAGTCCCCAAACAATCCATGAGGAGATATAAAAACTCCTTAACCAGACATCTCATCAATGCTGCCAAAACACTAACTCTAATTACTCCCCATCTGTCAAAGATTGTATTTCAGAATTAAACTACTACAATGCAATGGAAGAAACATTAGCTATAGCGTATGACAAAATTAATCAATATCATAAAACTTGGAACCCCTGGTTCGTTTTCAGATTCTCTGACCAATATAAACAAATTATCAATCTGAGAGTCTAATCTCAAAATATTTGTACGCCTGTTTCATCTAAAACCACCCAATAAATAATAACCCCCCCACCCCCCCCCTCTGCCCACTTTCTCTCATTTCTAGAGTTGAGCGAACCCGAACTGTAAAGTTCGGGTCCGTACCGAACTTTGGGGTGTCCGTGACCCGGACCCGAACCCGGACATTTGAAAAAAAGTTTGGGTTCTGGGTTTGGGTATTTAATCTTGCATGTTGAATAGCTGCTGGGCAGCCAATCAACAAGCGTTTCACTGGTTTGCCCTTAGAAGCCATCCCAGCCATGCCTACTAATGGCATGGCTGTGATTGGCCAGTACATCATGCGACCCAGCCTCTTTATAAGCTGGAGTCACTTAGTGCTGCATGTCACATGCTCTCTGGCTAGTGTAGGGAGAGGATGCTGCCGGCGCTGTGAGGGAGAGATTGCAGATATAATAACATCTTATCGATCTGATTGTGGACTAGGTAGAGATTACTACTACTACTGCTTTGAGGGACAGATTGCAGATCTTATCCTGCATTACAGAACAATCTGATTGTGGACTAGGTAGAGATTACTACTACTACTGCTTTGAGGGACAGATTGCAGATCTCATCCTGCATTACAGAACGATCTGATTGTGGACTAGGTAGAGATTACTACTACTACTACTGCTTTTAGGGACAGATTGCAGATCTAATAACATCTCATCCTGCATTACAGAACAATCTGACTGGACTAGGTAGAGTCTACTGCTTGGAGGGACAGATTATTGTTCTAAAATAATCTCCTAGTTCTATAGGGTCAGGTTCCTGCTGTTGCTGTAAGGGACAGATTATTGTTCTAAAATCATCGCCTACTGCTATAGGGTCAGGTTCCTGCTGTTGCTGTAAGGGACAGATTATTGTTCTAAAATCATTGCCTACTCCTATAGGGTCAGGTTCCTGCTGTTGCTGTAAGGGACAGATTATTGTTCTAAAATCATCGCCTACTCCTATAGGGTCAGGTTCCTGCTGTTGCTGTAAGGGACAGATTATTGTTCTATAATCATTGCCTACTCCTATAGGGTCAGGTTCCTGCCACGGTCACGGCCTAGTCAACCTCTACGCTCCTACTCCACATCCACCCCCCTTCTCATTTTTATTTTTTTTATTTGATTTTAAGTTATTTTCCCTATCCCCATTTTTTGTAGGGCACTTGTCCTACTCTTATCCCCATTTTACTTCCTTTTGCAGCCCTCTAGCACTTGCCAGGACTTTTTTTACAGGCATTTTTGTGCCGAAAAATTCGGGTCCCCATTGACTTCAGAGTTGAATATATTTTTTATTAGTTTTGTTGTTATTTTGTTAACATTGAATATCAGATTACAGTAAATACAGGGTACGGTAATAAAAAACAGAAGACCACTTACATTTTCAGAAGGAAGGTACCAGGAAGAGGAAAGATACCAGTGCGGGGAAGCGACCCACATCTCCTGTTTGTCCTGAGCTTGCACAATCCTTATCCTTTAAGCAATTGCATAGTTAAAACCCAATGAAAAGGAAATAAAAAGGGAAAGAAAGAGAAAGAGGGGAGAGTGGGAGAAAAGGGGTAAGTTAGAGAAGAGGTGAAGAAAACAGAGAAAAGAGAAGTTACAGTGAGGTTACACTGAAAGCTATGTAGCATGCCCATGTTGCATACAATATAGTAGCTTTCGAGTTATGTGTGATCGTATGATCAGATAACGTGGGGCCCAACAGGAGGTTTGTGGATAGGTTTCATGTCGAGATACTACTTTTAAGTCTATCCGATGTAGAATAATGGAGCCAGACGGACCACATTTTAGTATACTTATCCCATTTGTCTGTTGCTTTTGCCTGCAGCTCCTCCATGATCATAGTGTCATTAATGAGTTCCACCCATTGACGAAGTGGGGGCGTTATGTCAGATTTCCAGTATTTTGTGACAATATGACGGGCCCCAGATAGGAAAACCCTGAGGAGAGTTGATTTCTGGTGTTTAACTGAGCCTGGAAGGACTGATAACAAAGCTATTTTAGGGGAGGGTGTTACAGAGGTGTCATAGATTTCGTTGTATACCTCAAATATGGTTCTCCAGAAGGGACTGATACGGTCGCAGCTCCACCATATGTGAAAGTATGTGCCCGTTCCTCCATGACAGCGCCAGCAAGCATCCAAAGCGGCAGGAAAGATCCTATGAATCGTGGCTGGATCTCTATACCACCGAGATAACAATTTATAGTTTTTTTTCTTGAGTGAAGCTGGAGATAGTCGAGCTATGAGTGAAAAGAAAAGATTTCTGCCATTCTTCTGGCGATATCTCTGTTCCCAAATCCCCAGCCCATTGCTGGGTATATGTGGGGAGTGTGTTATGAGTGTGGGATAAAATCAGCCGATAAATCATGGAGAGGGTATGTCGGGGTGTTTGTGGGAGATCGCATAGTTCTTCGTAGCCTGTGAGATTCCTACGTATATGACCTGATAAGTGTAAAGATTTACAGTATCTGGTTACAGAGAGCGCAGTGAGCCAATTAGTTTTCGTGTGGGAAGATTCAGATTGTGTTTGGAAACACCCTGTTGAGGAGTTCACGAAGACCCTTGCCGTAGGCTATGTAGTTCTGTCATAGGTATGGTATTTCCCCAGAAAGGAGCTGTCCGGTAGTGCTGGGTTATCAAAAAGTGGAGTGAGTGGGCTGGGGTCTGAGGAAAGAGCCGTTGTGGAGTCCGTTGTCGGTACCAGAGGGGGAGAGCTGCCAGGGTCAAAGGAGACAGTGTGGTCATAATTTGAAATTTGGATTGATACCCCCACAATAGAGCCCGCAAATCTACGGTTGACATGTCCTGTTCTATCTGTATGGATGGCTTAGAATACGGTCGTGGGAACCACTCAAGGAGTCTGGACAGTATTGCTTAGGTGTGGTATATTGCAAAGTCCGGCAAGCCAATTCCTCCTTTGTTTTTAGGGGAGCAAAGCAATTTATGTTTCAATCTAGATGGATGGTGGTGCCATAGAAATTTGATTGCAAGGGATTTAATCGTTTTAAAAAATGGAGTGGGGAGCAAAATCGGGAGAGTCTGAAACAGGTATAACAATTTAGGGAGGATATCCATCTTCAATATGCTCATTCTACCAAACCAGGATAATTTAAGGTGATGCCATGATTCTAGAGTTCGTCTAATCTTAGTAAGGAGTGGGCTGAAGTTAAGGGGATATATGTTGAGAAGATTCCGGGGTATCTCAGTCCCCAGATATTTGATGGATCTGGTTTGCCAGTGAAATGGGAATTTATTGTGAATCATGGTGTGGGTGCGGTGGGATAAGGAAATGTTCATGATTTCGGTTTTTGAGAGATTTAGTTTAAAGTTGCTGTAGGATCCGAACCATTCTATTTCTTGGAGAAAAGAGGGCACGCTAGTCTGGGGTTGTGTGATATATAGCAGTAAGTCGTCTGCATATAAGGACAGTTTAGAATGAATGGAGGGGGTAGAAATACCATGTATGCGCTCGTTATTACGGATTGCCTGTGCCAGATGCTCAATCGTTATAGCAGAGTAGTGGAGACAAGGGGCAACCCTGTCTCGTTCCATTGTAGATTTTGAAAGGGTTCGATTTAGTGCCGTTAGCTAAAACGGATACTGAGGGTGTGCTATACAACAACATTATTTTAGTTAAGATCTTTGGGCCCAGACCAATCTGCTGTAAGGACATCTGTAAGAAGGACCAACTGACCCTATCAAAGGCCTTTACCGCGTCACATGCGATCAGGCAGGCGGGGATACGGTGTTTTTGTGCATAGGAGATCAGATGAAGCGTCTTGGTCGTATTGTCCCTGGCCTCTCTACCAGGGACGAAACCCACCTGATCGGGGTGAATTAGGCTCGACAACAGTGGAGTAAGACGGTTCGCTATGATCTTTGAAAATAACTTTAGGTCAATATTCAGCAGCGAGATGGGTCTATAACTGGCGCAGATGGAAGGGTCCTTTCCAGGTTTGGGAATTACTACAATTTGCGCTTGGAGCATCTGGGCAGGCAACGGATGATCTTCATCTACCTCCTCAAAGGCTCAAGCCATTATTGGGGCAAGTAGGTGGGCAAACATTTTGTAGAATTTAGGTGCGTAACCGTCTGGGCCTGGGCTTTTACCGTTTTTGAGGGTTTTAATTGCGTTTAGGAAATCGGAGGTGGAGATTGGTATCTCCAACTCCTCCTTGTCTGTGTCCGAGATCGTGGGTAGAGCTGTTTCATGGATATAGTCCGTCATGGATTGAGGGACTGTGTGTGTGTTTGTCGGTGTCTGTGTGGTGGTGGGTAGGTTGTAGAGAGCGGAGTAATAGTCCCTAAATTCCGCCACTATCTCAGAATTACTATTGAGTATGGTATTGTTCGACGAGCGAATGTGGGTAATGTTATGTCTGTGTTGTCGAGGGTGAACGATTTGGGCTAAATGCTTCCCGCATTTGTTGGCCTGACTATAATGTATATGTCTGGCTTTGTGTCTAGCAGCTGTGGATCTTTCCGCAATAATGCGTAGAAGGTCCCGACGGGCGTTGATAAATCTATCAAGACCTCTGGCTCTAGGGTGCGCTTATGCGTGGCTTCTAATGAGGCAATGAGGGCAAAAAGTAATTTAATGTTTTCTGTACGTGCTTTTTTCAGTCTTGAGCCGTGTTTAATGAAAATCCCTCGTAAGACACATTTCAGTGTCTCCCATTTAATTATATCAGGTAGTATCATTGGCGTGGGTCACCGTGAACTCCTGTATGGTCTTAGTAATCTCAGAGGTACAAGCTACATCTGCAAGTAGGTTGTTGTTAAGGCGCCATGTCGCTCTACGGGTTGGATTAGGGAGTCTGCCTAAAGTCAAATGTACGGGAGCATGGTCAGACCACAGTTTTAGGCCAATGGAGCAGGACAAGTTGGAGTCCAGTAAGGATTTAGAGATGAATATGTAGTCAATTTGACTATATGATCCATGTGCAGGGGAGAAGTATGTAAAATCCCTATCAAAAGGGTGTAGAATTCTCCAGGTGTCTACTAACACTATGTCTTCCAAAAGGGATCGTATTCTTGTGAGAGTGGAAGGTGTGATATGGGACTTACCCGTGGACGTATCCATCCTGGGGATGAGAGGTACGTTCAGATCGCCTCCTAAGATCACGTTGTGGTTGCCGAAGGATGCCAGGTGTGCTGTCATGGAGGAAAGGGCTCTGTGTTGTTCCTGGTTGGGAAGATATATGTTAGCAACTGTAAATATATTATTCTGATATTTAAGTTTTATAAAGAGATATCGGCCTAAGGGATCTGCCAGGGTTTCTAGGACCTCTGGAGTGAAGGAGCTGTGAAAGGCTATAGAGACGCCCTTTGACTTTGCTAACGGGTTAGTACTGTGGAACCACGTTTTGTAATGTTTATCACAGAGATGTGGGATTGCATCTGCTCAAAAGTGTGTCTCCTGCAGTAGCAGGATCTGTGTACGGGACCTGTGGAAGTGGTATAAAATTTGCCTCCTTTTTTCCGGAGTATTAAATCCCCTACAATTTAAGGAGGAGACTTTCAATGTTAAGGTGGAAGCCATGAGTTATACGTGGAGGAGCTGCAGGCATGTGGCACAACATAGCTCACTGTGTCAAGAATAAGGGTAGTTTTAAGCCAGATAAAACAGGTAGTTAGTAAGAGTAAAGAGGGAAGAGAAAGAAAGGGAAAGAGTAGGGAAACGTAGAATGGCCTCAAAACCGGCCAGTTAACCAAACTGGGTGACCTTCTAGAGGAGTCATAACTCGTGTTACAAATAAAAGTTAATGATACATTTGGGTGCCCTTCATCCATCCACACCAGGTAGATGAAATGTAGACCAGTCAAATAGATGGAGGGACAGTGTCCCCCAGTGGCCGTGGGTGGAAATGCCATCGGCCGCCTTTGTTGGGGGACAATCTATACTAAATAGAGTATTCCTCAGAGTCACTTAAGGCTCTGTAAACCCTAACGTGGGGTGCGTGACCTATTGAGTGCCGGGCGTCCCACCCCGGCCTTCAGCGATAATGTGAGGCGATATAATGCTGTGGTAGTAATGAAAGGGCTGCCTAGGAAAGAGGGGGGGGAAGATTCCCTCCACCCTGTGGTCGTCCGCCGGGGGAAGGGAAGTGAGCTAACCATTGTTGTGGATGGATTGAGGGCCCTCCCCCCAAGGTCCACAGCGCCCATTGTTACAATTAAATCGGCAACATGTAATTTAAACTGGAAATCAAAAGAAAAGAACAAGTAAGATAAAAAAAAATAAAACACTGTATGTTGTAACTAAGTCTAATGGACTCTGCAGCCAAAAATAAGAAGAAAAAAAAGAAGAAAAACCAAAAACTGGCCACATTGCAAGATGGGCGTAACGGTGGGTGCAACAGTCTAAGGCCATCAGGCCCGTGAAATCCAACATGAGCTGTATCTGACCACTAGGATGTGGGTCCAGAAAAGTTCAAGGCACCAGGAGGAGACAGGGAGACCAGGTGCAGCCGGACGGAGGGGCCAGTCCGAAATGTTGATTTGTGGGAGTTCAAAAGTCCCCAGAAAGTTTGCTAGATCTCCAAGGGTGCGGAAAACTGCCGACTTGCCGTTGTGAGAGGCAGAGAGCTAGAATGGGAACCCCCACTTGTATATGATTTTCTTTGCTTGCAGAGCGTCTGTGACCGGTTTCAGTGCTCTCCTCATGGATAATGTTTGTTTAGACAGATCAGTCAGCAGCATCACGGGGGAATCGTTAAACATAATCGTGTCTTGTAGGCGTGAGGCTTGCATTATCTCATTTTTGACATTGAAAAAATGGATCCTACAAATTACATCCCTTGGATATGCTGGGTTGAGATTACGAGGGCCCAGGGACCAATGGATGTGGTCGATCTCTATAGTGTCCTCCTTACGTTTCTCCAATAACTGATTAAATATAGCTGTGGCCGCCATTGCTATATCCTTCGTCTCAACTGTTTCTGGCATGCCCCTGATTCGTATATTATTTTGGCGACTTCTGTTCTCCTGGTCATCCAGACCGTAGAATAGCTGTTGGATTTGAATGGTATGTTCTTGCAGAATCGTATCATGCTCGCTTAGCTTAGATATAGTATTCTCAACTGTGCTTTCTATGTCCTCCATTCTGTTTCCCAGGTCCCTCCTCAATTCTGCAATCTCTTGTCTGTGTGACTTCTCCAACCTGGTGATATAGGCCTCTATGTCGTTTTTAGTGGGTAGCACTTTTATATAGGCCTCCATATCCCAAGGGGCCTTAGGGCTATGGGGAGCAGGTGATGGGCTTCTGGATCTTACGGATCCACTTTCAGACTCCGGTGAGGAGCGAAGGTGCTGTCTGGTTCGTACCTGGGAGGTCTGTTGTGATGTCGCAGCATGAGCGGTTGTCATCTTGGGTGTTGTAGTACGCCTGGGATCAGGGCCGTGTCATTGAAAGAAGCGGTCAATGTCACCCACTGGTTGCTCTCCGGTGGGTTGGGGTCCTGCGCTGCTGCTTCTTCTGACCATCCCCTGATGGTTGGTGCGATTCGGTTGCCAGCGATATGCTACCGTCTATATGCCGGGGCAGGAGCTCAGGAAAGCTTTTTCATTTCATGGTGCGCCCATCCACATCTCCATCAGTGTGGAAATAGGCGTGCAGGCGGTCAATTGTGTGCCTGGGGGCCGCTCCGTCAGCTCCGGCGTTAGTAGGCCGCAAAGCCGCTTGCCTATCCGCCCGATTTCAGGTCCGTTCGTGTTGACGGCAGGCCACGCCCCCTGTCCCCATTGACTTCAGTGGGCTTCGGGGTAAAGTTCGGGTCAAGTTCGGTACCGAACCCGGACAAACCCGTCGAACCCGAACATCCAGGTGTCCGCTCAACTCTACTAATCGCTACTTATATCTGTTGATAGGCCGACTTTTTGGATTTATGCATACTAGACACTAACGCGTCTCCTTTGCAGAGAAGCGCGTACCTTTTGACGCCATTGCTCCCCTCTGGACTCCACTGCGGCCACCTCTACACCTTTGGGACTACTTTATATATACATACATTCTTTTGATGAAATAAGAGACCTTAATGGTCTGTTTTCTTTCTCTATTTATTATTTTTTATTTTTTACTTTTACAAAGATCTCTCAGAGACCTCAGTCTTTCCTTGTCTTACACAGCATGGATTGATTACCCCTGTTTTCTGCACTATAAGGTAATCATTATATATATATATATATGTATATATATATATATATATATATATATATATATATATATGTATATATATATATATATATATATATATATTATAGGATGACATAGTAATATGGACTATGAAAATGTTATGATTACAAAATATTGTTATCAGTAATTGTTGGTGATCATATCTAATTGTATAATGATACCACTAGTGTAATAATGTTCTAGAAATAGGATATTGTATTGATATGTCTGTTCTATATTTTATCAGACTGTTTCTATCCACATAGGAACCATATACCCAATTTGGTTCTTGTGTTCCCTGAAGAAGCCATACCAGGCGAAACGCGTTGGAAAAGAATCCTACACCTTCCATCCTCGTGCCTCCGACCTTTGCCATGCGTGTCTGTATGCTTGTCTGTATTTCAAGGGAGAGCACTGATTTCAGGGGTTATGTATTTATCTATGCCTATGGGAGTAATTTAGTGGATAATGTTTGTTTGTTTCTACAAGCCCCACTGATGGGCAGATTTTTAATGTGGAGAGCAACAGGTTAAGAAAGCACCTGGGACTTTAATGGTACCGTAAAAAAACGCAATAACTGCAATGAGTATAAAATAATACTAATTTTATTGAAATATCATTAAAATTAATTCATAAAAACAGAATTCAAAAAATTCTTCTAACCCCCTTGAGTTCCTGCATGATGGTGGGCCATATTACTAATAGGTATTACGAATCCTTATTAATACCCTAGTACCTCGCAGTGGCCTCTAAATACCGCATACCACAATCATGATATAGTAAATTGTGATTATTCAAAAAGCAGAAATATAAATTAGTGATGTATTACAAAATCCAAAGTAGGCAGCTGATTGGTATAATTAGATAGCTGATGCCCACGGTCATGCGGTGAAACTCATTATAGGTTTCAATAATGTGACGTGAAAAACTGAGTGGATGCGTAAGGAAGGGGGAAGGTCCAGTTCATACGCCACCTGATTGATCCCTTTCTTCACCAGGAAGGGACCGATAAACTTAGGTCCCATCTTCTTAGAGGGAAAGGACATTTTGTGGTTCCTTGTCGACAGCCAGACCTGATCACCGGGCTGAAGATCCAATGCTCCTCGCCTTTTCTTGTCAAAGGTAGTTTTATCATGTTCCTGTGTTCTGGAGAGTGTTTCCTGCAAAAAAATTAGATTTTCCTCAAGGAACTTGGTGGTTTTGTGTACAGCTGGTACCACACTTTCAGGTGTCAAGCTGGGTAGAGATGTGGGGTAATAATCGTAGTTTGACCAGAATGGGGACTGTTTGGCAGCTGAATGGACGGTGTTGTTATAGGCAAATTCTGCCAGTGGTAACAATGAGACCCAATCATCCTGTGAGAAGGACAAAAAGCAAATGGAGCTCCAGAGTTTGATTTGTCCTCTCGGTTTGGCCATTCGTTTGAGGGTGATATGCAGAAGAGAATGATGACTCAATTTCCAGGGCTGAACAGAGGGCTCTCCAGAATCGGGAAGTGAACTGAGTCTGACACTATATTGGTAGGAATTCCATGAAGGCGAACTATCTCCTTTATGAAGATTACTTCTACTACTACTGAGACTACCACTGTCTCAGTGGTAGTGGGAGTGCCCATCATAGGGAGGAAGTGTGCCATTTTCGTTAACTGGTCGATGACCACAAAAATAGTGTTGTATCCTTCAGCTGGAGGCAGCTTGACAATAAAGTCCATTGATATCCTGGACCATGGCCGTTCGGGTACTTGAAGCAGGTTTAGAAGACCCCAAGCTCTGGCCTTACTGGTCTTATTCCTTGCACAGGTGGGGCAAGAGCTGACATATCTCTTGCAATCTTCACCAGCGAGTAGCCACCAAAAAGGAATATAGTACCAGCTCAGCAGTTTTCCGAGTACTGAAAAGTTCAGCTAATTTGTGGTCGTGGAAAAGTTTTAGAACAGTTGGGCATTGTTCTTTTGGTACGAAAATCTGATTTCCATGTCACTATAAGCCGTCTCTAATTAGTAATCCTTGATCCCATGATCCGGAGTAGCCAGCAAGGGTTCACCTGATCTGCGAGAGCAGGTCTTTCTGGGACAGTAGGAAGTTCTGTGGATGAAGAATGGTGTCCGGGGGGGACAAGCATTCCAGGCTCATAGAACATCTGAGACAGGGCATCTGGCTTGACATTCTCCAACCCAGGCCTGTACGTAATGTGGAATTGGCAGTGAGAGAAAGAATGCCCAGCGGGCCTGGCAAGGTTTTAGTCTCTTAGCTGTTCTGAGATACGCTAGATTTTTATGATCTCTATAGATCAAGATAGGATGCATAACCCCTTCCAATAGGTATCACCAATCTTCTAGGGCAGATTTGATGGTCAGTAGCTCCCTGTTCCCCATGTCATAGTTCTTCTCTGGTGCTGCAAGTTTGCAGGAGAAGAAAACAATGGGGTGGAGCAGGGCTTTGGAACCTTGTCGCTGAGATAGCACGGCTAGTACGGCAGTCTTAAACGTGTGTACCTCCAGTACGTAGGGCGGCGCTGAGTCATGGTGCTTCAATATGGGTACGGACATGAAGAGCTTTTTTAGAGTTTCAAAACCATTTGGACCTCTGTGGACCAATGGAATTGTGAACTTTGCTTGGTGAGTTGAGTAATCAGAGATATAATAGATGAGAACCCCTTGATAAATTTTCTGTAGAAGTTGGAAAAACTCACAAAGCGTTGGACCCCTTTCTTATCCACTGGCGCAGGCCAATCTAGAATGGCTAAGACTTTCTGTGGGTCCATGGTGATGCCAGTTACAGAAATGATAAGGCCAAGGAACTGGATACTGGAGTGCTTGAAAGCGCATTTTTCTGCTTTGACATACAATCCATGCTGTTGGAGATGACTCAGAACACTGCGGACATGTTTGCGGTGCTCTTCCACGGAGTTAGAGAAGATGAGTATATCATTGAGGTAGATGATTACAAATAAGTCTACGTAATCTCGGAACACATTGTTGATAAGATGCTGGAAGGTTGCTGGGGCGTTTCAGAGCCCAAAAGGCATGACAAGATATTCAAAGTGTCAAAAACGGGTTCGGAAGGCAGTTTTCCACTCATCGCCTTCCTGAATTAGGATGAGGTTGTAAGCCCCACGGAGATTCAACTTGGTAAAGAACGTGGCTGACCCCAGTCTCCAGGAACTGAAGGCAAGAGGTAGCGGTTCTTAACCGTTATCTTATTTAGTTCTCTGTAGTCGATACAGGGCCATAGCGTGTGGTCATTCTTCTCATCGAACAATATTCCGGCACCTGCAGGAGATGTGGAGGGCCAAATGAGGCCCTTCTCCAAGTTATCATTAAGATACGCCTTGAGGGCCTTTAGCTCGAGGGGAGCTCTAGCATGCAACAATGGATAAATCTGGCCAAAAGGTACCTCTGCCTTTAGAGTTCAATGGGGCAATTGTAAGGCCTATGTGGTGGTAATTTTTCAGCCCCTTTTTTACTGAACACATCCAAAAAATCTTGGTAAGCTGAGGGGATGGCTTGGCAGGCTTCAGAATCATGATCAGGGTGCAAGCCTAGTAGTGTAGGGCAACTTCTTGGGCCTTCTGCAGACAATGATGGCCACAGTAGGTGGACAGGAACTGGATATTCCCAGTGGACCAGTTAATTTAGGGGCTGAGCTAGGGTAGGCCGTGGATAATGGGAAGAGAGGGGATGCGATGGCATCCAGGATGAGTAACTCTTGGTGGCTGTCAGTCATCACAGCAGGTACAGGGAGAGTCTTGTGAGTGATGGTGCCAGACTTGATGTTGCTTCCATCTCCAAGGCGGATGGTCATCTTGTACGCCTTGGAACAAAGGGGAATGTGGTGTTGGGGTGCAAAGGTATGATCCACGAAGCAGCTGCATGCCCTGGAATCAGTAATTGCCAGTACTTGGATATTCCCTCCGGGAAGCTGCAAGGAAATCAAGAGAATAAAATGAGAGACATTACTGGTTGCAGGGGGGTATTCCTGGATGTCCCTTTTAGGACACTTACCGAGCTTAGCTGGGCAAGTTTGCACCAAGTGCCCGGGCTCTCCACAGTACGGGCACAAGTTGTGGGTGCGATGTCAGTGTCTCTCCTTGGGTGTAAGTGAAGGACAGAGGAGACCAATTTGCATCTGCTTGGGATGGTCTGCAGGAGCGGAGGTGGAGGCAGCAGGAGCAGGGGAGGCCAGAGCAGGATAACTGAGCACACGGGCCATCATCCAAGTAAGGCGTGTGGTTCCAGAGGATCTCTCCGCTCTGCATTCCCTGAGACGCCGGTCTATCTGGATTGCCAGGTTGATAAGAGTGTCCAGGGTTTGAGGCACTGGTAGCAGAGTGCCGCATCATTCCAGGCTGTGTCTGCACTCCAACACCTGAATTCAGCAACATACAGTAATCCTCTGCCGTGTGATGGCCTTGTCAGAGAGTATGTAAAATGGGTTTGGCTGTTGCAGCCTGATGAGGATCTTGGTATAGGTGAGCCATGCCATCGAAGAACAGGGCAAGGGTGGAGACCTCGGGGGCTCTCTGTTCCCAGAGCTGATGAGCCCAGGACTGGGGCTCACCTTGCAACAAAGATATCACCAGAGGGAAGGTGCGAGGCTGCAACCGAAAATAGAGTTCACAAGAGTTACAGAAAGCCCAGAACTTGCTGCAGTCTACCGAGAACTTCTCCAGTAGGGGCTCTGATGGAAGGGCCACCATGGTGCAGCCTGCAGGTTGTCCAGCCCCTGGAGCAACAGGTGCAGAGAGCTCTCATACCTGTTCTTCCAACCAAGTGTATCCCTCCCTGCAGGTTTTTAACTGCCTGCATAAGACCTGATAAATGGCTACACAGTTCTTCCATGGCAGAGGGTGCTCTCTGCACAGACTCGGACATGGCTGTCCTTTACTATCACACCCCTGGGGGTGGAGTCTGACTAGTGCAGGAAGCAACCACTCTTTACCACCCTGATTCCGGAACCCCTGATAGAGCAGACAGGCAGTTTGGGAGTGCAGCATGACACGAGGGCTGGACTGTTCATTAGTGTTGAGCGAACCCGGACTGTAACGTTCGGGTCCGTACCGAACTTTCGGGTGTCCGTGGCACGGACCCGGACCTGGACATTTCAAAAATTGTTCCGGTTCGGTCCGGGGTTCTGCTATTTTACTCCACGTGTTGAGAAGCTGCAGGGCAGCCAATCAACAAGCGTTTCACTGGTTTGCCCTTAGAAGCCATCACAGCCATGCCTACTAATGGCATGGCTGTGATTGGCCAGTGCATCATGTGACCCAGGTTCTTTATAAGCTGGAGTCACAGTGCTGCAGTCACATGCTCCTTGGGTTAGTGTAGGGAAAGGAAGCTGAAAGCTTGAGGGACAGATTTGAGACATTTTAAGACCTGATCCTGAACAACTAACCGACGGGACGTCGAAGAGTTGTGCACCTCATTTTATCGTCTTGGGGCCTGGCTTGGCCTTGTTAAAAACTTTACAGGTCCAGGCCCAGGCACGGTGCCTGTGGGCTTTCAAGCCATGCCTGGGCTTGCAATGTCAGGCCCAAGCGAGTTGTGATTACTTGTCAGGTCGGGAGCACAGTACGACGTGAGGGTTTGACGGACAGACGAGATAG
>BLSH010006523.1:287132-299480 GCA_018402905.1 Glandirana rugosa | reverse complement strand
ATCTGGATAGTGTGTTTGAAAATACAGCATAGAGAAGAGCATGCATATGGTTTCGCTCTTCTATTTCCAGATGTATGAAGAAAAGATGTAATGTGTGAAGAACATCTGTTATGGTGCAGAACACATGTGTGTGAATAGCAGATGTGCAATGATTGACGGTTTCATTTAAAGTGACACAGACTTTAAAAAGAAGTGTGAATAACAGATGTGCAATGATTGACGGTTTGATTTAAAGTGACACACAGACTTGAAATAATTGTGCAGAAGAGATGTGCACTGATTTACGGTTTCATTTAAAGTGACACACACATTTTGCAGAACAGTGATATGGGTACTCCGGGCTTATTTATACTTTTTTGACACTGTTTGAAGATGATTTTAGAACAGTTCTATGGCCTCTAATGTTAATTAATACTTTTCAGACCCATTTTGAAGATGATCTCCATTTTTGCATTTTTTATGTTTTTATTTGTTTTTAAATATTTAAAGTTATTTCCTTGTCCCCATTTCTTTGTAGGGCACTTGTCCCACCCTTACCCACATTTTCCTTCCTTTTGCAGACCTCTAGGACCTTCCTGGGCTTTTTTACAGCATTTTTAAGATTTTTCATTAAAATTACCAGAACCCCGGACCCGGGTCCGGGTCCCGGACACCCCAAAGTTCGGTACGGACCCGAACTTTACAGTCCGGGTTCGCTCAACTCTAATCATAAGCAGTAAGTTATGACTAAACAAACAGTTGTAACTACACAAGAAATAACAGTTGAAGTAAACGTAGGCTGCGTAGGCTTAGAAACGGATCAAACAGATAAACAAGTTATAACATTTTGGTCCACATTCCAGGCCTCAGATCAAGTGAGCAATGAGGAACTAGACATCTTATCTGAGGGGGAGTAGGCAGAATTTGTGGTCATGAAAACACAAGACAGGTTTTGTGATTGCTATACAGCATATCGCTCAGGATTTACAGGTTATGTTAGCGACTTGTAGATGATGAAGGTTTTAGGCCCCAGTTGTGAGACATCTTGTAGCCATCCTTAGGGGATGTGATAGTGATTTGTTGGCTCTGATATGTGACTAGCAATTTGGTGGGGAAGCCCTAGCGGTAAACAATATTGTGGTCCCTCAAAATCGCAGTGATGGGGGTGTATTCTTTTCAAATTTTTGAGGTTGCTGCAGACAGGTCTTGGTATAACGCTATCCATGTATATGGAGGGGAGAGTGCGTGGGAGGATCTTGCTGCTCTGAGCAGGCGGTCTTTGATATGATAGAAATGGTTCTTAGTTAGCACATCTCTAGGGACTGTGTCAGGCAGATGTGTTGGTTTAGGGATCCTGTGTGTTCTATCCATTAGTACATTTCTAGGTGTGAGATCTGGGATAAGCTTTAGGAAAAGCTGCCACGAGTAAGTTATGAGATCTTGTGGTTTAACAGCTTCAGGGATTCCTCTTATTTTTAAATTATTGTGGCAAGAGTGATCCTCTAAATCTGCGATTTTCAACTGTAGTTTACGGATCATGTCCGCCTGTTCCTCATAAGCATCCACCATTTCATCATATGCTTTTATGATCACTCCTAGCTGTGATTCTAGAGGATATGTGCGGTCTTCAATGCCATCTATTCTGTGAGTAAGGTGGGACACTGAGGAGCGTAGCTCAGAGTGCAGGCCAGCCTGGAGGGATAATAGCATAGCCTTAATGGCGTTTTCAGATGAAAGGGCATCTGATGCAGTAAAGGCAGCTAGGAGTCCTTTGTGCTCTGCTGGAGTGTCTGCTGCTGACTCACGGATGTCTGCCCAGTAGTACTTCTTTGCTGAGGGAAGTTTCTGTGGAGAGTGTGAAGGGGATTCTGTAGCTCTCTTTCCTCTGTCAGAAGCTGGAGGGTTGTCTTGCTGCTGTGAGGAGTCATCCACGTCAGAGAGATCATCTGGGGCTTAAAGAGGTAAAGGCTGTGTGTAAGGTGGAGAAGGAGAGTGGCCGTTCTCCCGGGTGCCATCTTGTGTATGCTTGTTGGCTGTTTGTATGGAGAAATCTGTTAGGCGATGCGGTCCCAGTGCCTGGTTTCTTCTGCGGGACATAGCCTGGGTGTTCCCCAATGTTAGTGTCCCTGTTTGGGGCTGAAAGCAGCTGTCTAGTGTGCTGTGAGCAGCGTTAGAGACCCGGCGTGGCAGGGAGATCTAGAGCCGAGTGGCCATCTTGGTCTGTGGCTTAGACACACCCTATATCATAATTTTAATGTTGATATGATCAAATTTGTGGCTTTGGAACACATTCCCATGTCCGAAAGAGGTGGTAGTGTAGATAAGTACCTGTTATAATGAGAATCCAGATGAATCCATGTTCTAGGGGCTACACGACCCCCCAGACTTAATGATTGCCTAAGCTATAAACCCTTCCTATAACCCTTTCCTATAATTAAGTGTAGATTGTACTACAACAATATATGTATTTTCGCTCTGTGCTGTAATGCATTGTATTTTTCTATCACTGCCGATTGTTAAGGATTACAATTTTAAACAAAATGATTGTTTTTGTGATAATTTAATTATTCATTGATGAACAAGTTTATTTGGAGCTGTTGATCACTGGGCTGACTAGCCGAGGCAGATGGCCATACGGACGCCCAAGGCACTTTGGAAAGCTATCTCTTGCTTCCATCATGCCATACCTAGTCCTGTCATGGTAGAGACACAGTCTCGGTCCATGAAATTGCCTTGTGGGGACACCCAGATGGCCATTGGGGCCATGGTGGATGTGGCAAGCACCACTTCTCCTAGGTGGCGCTGCCCCACCTACAATCCCTTAGCCATAACTACATTGCAGCACTGGCTGGCGCTGTTATCCTATATGTGAGGAGTTGCTTCTCTTCCTGTATGGGAGGGGGAGGCACCACCTGTGGTCTGCGCCTCTCTACCATATCTGTATCTTAGCTGAATCCCGCACATGTGCAACAGGACTACATTGCGTCCACGCGCCACCCATGATGTCACATGGGTGAGAGAGATAAAAGGCTGGCCAGCCATTTTGTTGTAGCCACGAGGGAGCTACTATGGAAAATACCACACAAAACCCTGTAAGTTCTAAGATAGCTGGGATGTATAATACTGATGATTGAATCGATTTAATTCATATGCAGCTGTACTTTGTGGTTAATTGACCCTTCGAGGTGTGATGGAAGCTAGACATATATGGGATATAATATGATCTTTGTTTGGCAATTCACATTGAAATACTCTGACCGATTCACGTGTAATATGAACCCCAGAATAGTATACTAGACCTATTGGTTTGACATGGTTTTGATATATGGGTCTATAAATAGTGGAAGTAGTGTTGGAATATATGATATAGTCTTGGATAGAGTTGAGCGGATACCTGGATGTTCGGGTTCAGCGGGTTCAGCCGAACTTCGTGAAAAAGTTCGAGTTCGGCCCCGAACTTGACCCCGAACCCCATTGAAGTCAATGGTGACCTGAACATTTGGGCACAAAAATGGCTCTAAAAAACTCCTGGAAAGGGCTAGAGGGCTGCAAAAGGAAGCAAAGTGGGGGTAAGAGTAGGACAAGTGTCCTGCAAACATATGTGGATAGGGAAATAACGTACAAACACATAAAAAAAATAAAAAATGAAGGAGCAGGTGGATGTGGAGTAGGAGGTTGAGGAGGCGGTGACCGTGGCGGTGTAGGTGGAAGTGGCGGTGGAGGAGGAGGAGGTAGCCAACACTGTTTTTTGTTTGTTTGTTTTTTTTCTAATTAGGGTAGCCCCCAAAATATTGAGACATATTAAAAAAAGAAAAGTTCACTTAAGTATACCAATGGCTGTGTGAGGCCGGTATAAATATCTATCTGCACAAGGTACAGGCACAGACACGTCTTGTGGGATCCATGCCTGGTTCATTTTAATAAACGTTAGCTTGTCCACGTTGGCTGTGGACAGGCGGCCGCGCTTGTCTGTGATAACGCCCCTGCCGTGCTAAACACACGTTCAGACAATACACTGGCTGCAGGGCAGGCCAGCACCTCCAAGGCATAAAGAGCAAGCTCAGGCCATGTGCCCAATTTGGAGACCCAGAAGTTGAATGGGGCAGACCCATCAGTCAGTACGTGTAGGAGTGTGCGCACATACTGTTCCACCATGTTGCTGATATGCTGCCTCCTGCTAAGACGTTGCCTATGAGCTGGTAGTGCTGTTTGTTGTGACATGCTGCTGACAAAGCTTATCCACATTTTGGCTATGCTAACCCTGCCTTCTGGGGTGCTGGCGGTGCCACAGCTGTGTTGGCGACCTCATCCTCCTCCTCTGCCTTTGCCTTGTGCTTACACTGAGCCCCCGGTGTCATTTGGGAATGCCCTCAGCAGCGAGTCTACCAGTGTGCGCTTGTAGTTTCGCATCTTCCCTCAGTGAGGGAATTAAGGACGGCACATTGTCCTTGTAACGGGGATCCAGCAGGGTAGCCACCCAGTAATCAGCACAAGTTACAATGTGGGCAACTCGGCTGTCATTGAGCAGGCACTGCATCATGTAGTCACTCATGTGTGCCAGGCTGCCCAGAGGCAAAGACAAGCTGTCCTCTGTGGGAGGTGTATCATCTGTGTCCTTCGTATCCCCCAGCCATATTCCAGTGATGCCCATGAGCTGCGTTGGGTGCCACCCTGCTGTGAACACGGTTCCGTCTCCTCCTCCTCATCCTCCAGAACTGTGCCCTGGCTTGAAAATTTTTTACCTGGCCTATGCTGGTGCAGAAACCCACACTCCGAGCCACTTGTGAATGACTGGCCTGATAACGGTGGAAATTACCCCTCTTCCTCTTCCTCCTGTGCCACATCCTCCTCCATCATTGCCCGAAGTGTTTTTCCAAGGAGACATAGAAGTGGGATAGTGACGCTGAGAACAGCGTCATCGGCACTGGCCATGTTGGTGGAGTACTCGAAACACTGCAATATGGTACACAGGTCTCGCATGGAGGCCAACTCGTTGGTGGTGAAGTGGTGCTGTTCCGCAGAGTGATTGACCCGTGCGTGCTGCAGCTGAAACTCCACTATTGCCTGCTGCTGCTCACACAGTCTCTCCAGCATGAGCAAGGTGGAGCTCCACCTTGTGGGCACGTTGCATAGGAGCCAGTGAGCGGGAAGGTTGAAGTTCCGCTGCAGCGCAGACATGCGAGCAGCAGCAGGGTGAGAACACCGAAAGTGTGCACAGACGGCCCGCACTTTATGCAGCAGCTCTGACATATCCGGTAGTGTTTTAGAAATTTCTGCACCACCAAATTCAGCACATGCGCCAGGCAATGGATGTGCGTCAAACTGGCTAGGCCCAGAGCTGCTACGAGATTTCGCCTATTATCGCACACCACCAGGCTAGGCTTGAGGCTCAGTGGCAACAACCACTCATCGGTCTGTTGTTCAATGCCCATCCACAGCTCCTGCACAGTGTGGGGTTTATCCCTCAAACATATCAGTTTTAAAACAGCCTGCGGTCATTTCCCCCTGGATGTGCTGAAGTTGGTGGTGAAGGTGCTACGCTGACCGGATGAGGAGGTGGTAGAGGAGGAAGCGGAGTAGGAGGAGGAGGCAACAGGAGACAAAGAGAAATGCCCTGCAATCCTCAGTGGCAGAAGGACATGCGCCAAACTGCTATCGGCCTCAGGCCCACCCGCCACTACATTTGCTCAGTGTGCAGTTAGCAAGATATAGCGTCCCTGCCCGTGCTTACTGGTCCACATATCAGTGGTTATGTGGACCTTGCCACAGATGGCGTTGCGCAGTGCACACTTGATCTTGTCCCCGACTTGTCTGTGCAGGGAATGCATGGCTCACCTGGAAAAGTAGTGGCGGCTGGGAACCACGTACTGTGGGACAGCCACCGCCATCAGGTTTTTAAAACTGTCCGTGTCCACCAGACGGAATGACAGCATTTCAAAGGCCAGGAATTTTGAAATGCTGGCATTCAGGGCCAGGTATCATTCGTGGGTAGGGGGGTACTTCCTCTTTCTCTCCAGTGTTAGGGAGATGGACAGCTGTAAGCTTCCATGGGACCATGTGGAAATGCTTGGGGATGGTGGCGGACATGGTGGCGTTGCTGTCAAATCGTCTGTTTGCTGGGTGGCAGGTGACACTGGCACTGTAGAGGTGGAGGAAGAGGCCGAGGCAGCAGCAGAAGAGGAAGCAGGAGGAGCCCGAGACCTTTCTTGGATTTTGAGGTGCTTATTCCACTGCAGCTCGTGCTTTGCATGTAGATGCCTGGGCATGTAGGTTGTGCTCAGGTTTAGAACATTTATGCCTCGCTTCAGGCTCTGATTGCACAGCGTGCAAACTACTCGTGTCTTGTCATCAGCACATTGTCTGAAAACTGCCACGCCAGGGAACTCCTTTGAGCTGGCTTTGGTGTGCTAGGTCCCTGGGTGCGGTGGGTAGTTGCAGGAGTACTGTCTAGGAAACGGTCGCACCTCTTTTGCAACCTGCTTCCTCTTTTGCTGTGCTGGTGCGACCACCACCTCTTCCTCCAAAATGCACACGTCACTCGCATGACCTTCATTCCATGAGGGGTCTAGGACCTACACATCCTCCACATCATCTTCCAACCACTCTTCAACACTGCCCTCCTCGTCAGTCTGCACACTGTAGAAAGCCGCAGCAGTTGGCACCTGTGTTTCGTCATCATCAGAGATGTGCTGCGGTGGTGTTTCCATGTCCTCATCCTGAAACAGAAGTGGTTGGGCATCGGTGCACTCAATGTCTTCCACTTCTTGGGCAGGGCTATGTGGATGGCCCACGGAAAGCACACCAGCAGAGTCATTAAAAAGCATAAGAGACTGCTGCATGAATTGGGGCACAGACTGCTTGGCTGATTTACAAGGGGCTGAGGTGAAAGACAGATGGTCATGGGGTTAAGGTGCCAACTCTGAGCTTTCAGCAAGGGACCGGGTGGGAGACAATGTGAAGGAACTGGAGGCATTGTCAGCCACCCAATCTACTATTGCCTGTACTTGTTCTGGCCGCACCATTAGTTGAGCGGCATTCGGGCCTACCATATAACGTTGAAGGTTCTGTCGGCTACTCGCACCTGAGGAAGGTGTTTCACTCGTGCGTGTAGCTGGCACAGATCGGCCACGTCCTCTCCTTGCAACAGGAGCTTTACCAACACCAGCAGCACCACCACCACGTCCCTTATTTGACGCTCTTCTCATTCTGGATGCAAATGTACTATTCAGCACAAATTATTTTTTAAACCGGCAATGTGCAATTTTGTGCAAGAAATGCACAGCAAAGTGCAAATGTACGATGTAGCACTAATTATTAATAATAAAAAAAGAATAATAAATTACTTTTTATTGTACATTTTATTTTTGTGTAAGAAATGCACCACTGGCCGCAAATTTAGTATTTAGAATATTTATTTATTTTTTTTTAAACCAGCAATGTAGACGCACTTTTTATTTTTGTGCAAGAAATGCATTGCTGGCCGCAAATGTAGTATTTAGAATATATTTTTTTCTTAAACCAGCAATGTAGATGCACTTTTTAATTGTGTGCAAGAAATACCCCGCTGGCCGCAAATGTAATATTTTGCACAAAAAAAAAAACAATGTCTCTAACTGCAATGTAAAAGCAGTATTTAAATATGCCAAAATGTTGCCAATTGAACTAACAGAACCCGATTAAAGTAGTGTCCCTGACACACAAGCTGTTGCAAGTGCACTGCACTTGCAAAAATGGCTGCAAACGCCCACCTAACAAACAGAAAAATTGATTCGGTTTTATATGAGGCACTTTGCTTAGCAAAGAAAATGTACTCTAGCAAATAAAAATCTCCTCTAGCACCCACCCACCAATAAATCACTGTTTTTAACAGATTTTCTAAAGCTAATCTGTCCCTCAAACCAGCAGCAACATCCTCTCCCTACACTAGTATGGGATGATTTTCGAAAGCTAATCTGTCCCTCACACCAACAGCAGGATCCTCTCCCTACACTAGTATGAGATGATGTAACATGCAGCACTACGTGACTCCAGCTTATATAGAGGCTGGGTTACATGATGCACTGGCCAATCACAGCCGTGCCATTAGTAGGCATGGCTGTGATGGCTTCTAAGGGCAAACAAGTGAAACGCTTGTTGATTGGCTGCCCTGCAGCTATTCAAAAGGTGCAAAAAAAACCCAAACCCGAACCCAGACTTTTTCTCAAATGTCCGGGTTCAGGACACGGACACCCTAAAGTCGGGTTTGCTCAACTCTAGTCTTGGATTAACTATATAATTGAATGGCTTTGGAGCATATATTTTGGGATATGATTTTATTAACTTGCCTAATATAAACATTGATAGCAAAAAAAAATGATTTAAGTAATTAAAATAAGTAAAACATAACAGGCATACAATATTAATTCTAACAATATTTTCTGTCACAGATCGACATATAAATCCATTCCACATGGACACATTACCAGTTGAGCAGAACTGGAAGTCCTTTAAGTCCTTTAAATGATACAAACATAATAGTGACCCCTCTGTAAGTAACAAAAAAATAAAAAATAAAAAATAAAAATAGTAATAATTAACATTACTACTATTTGGTATGTAACAGCTAATTATTTGAATATACTTTTTATGTAGCCAGGAATTGTCTTTCCTGTGGTAATCTATTTGGCTTCCCTGATTTCCAATATTTGGGCTCCAGTTGATATTGATATTAATAGTGATCACCTCTATCCTTAATTCATCAGGTATGTAATCTTAAAAAAATGGCACGATACTAAGTATATAATGCAAATCAGTTTTGTATATATAATTTGTATTATCTAATGTATGTACTTTTTTGTAGACAATATTGTGCACAACTTCAATGGATGACTAATACTCCTGAACAAGCTGAAAAGACTGATGCATCTACTGTAAACTTGGAATATGTGAACCATGTATGTTAATTACAATGTAATGAGATGTATGGTTTTAATGAGAGATTTTAATTGAAATAAAATAAATATTTGTTAAAATTTTAATGATTTTTGTGTATTCATCAGTACCTTAAAAATCCCTTACTTTTTTGCATATATTTATAAATTTTTGGGACGTGGTGCCAACAAATTAATGCCCCTTCCATATAAAACACTGTAAATAAAATAAATATATGGTCACAACATACACATTTCAATTTATAACATCCACATTGTAATAGCCGTACAAACAATATTTTTTTTTTTGAGAATACAATATAAACTTACATAAAAAGTCTCCTTTCTTGTGATTTTTGCCTGTCTGTAGGTTACCTCTTCCTACAACTTCCTGTATTCCCTGCATGCTTTGCAGCTTCTTCTCTTCTGTTTACTTTCCATTTGTAAGAATTACATATCACATGGTACCTTGCTGCATGCAAACAGAAATTCCTGCCTCCTGAAACTCCTCCTCTCAGCACCTCTGTAGTTCATAAGACAGGCTCTGTGATGTGTGTGATACAGCAGTGCCTAATCACAGGGCATAGTGAATACACATTCAAGAAAGTAAATATGTGGGAATCTTCACAAGGTAAATTTACAAACTCGAATATCATTCAGATTAATAGGAGTAGAGTAGAAAAAAAAAAAAAATACAATGTCAAAATGAATATATAGTGTAGTGTGAGTAAAGAGCGCTACGTGCTACTTATGAGTGCTAGTGCTGTTATTGTGCAAATTAATTGTGTTAAATAATTGCTTTTGTGCCCTTGATTTAACAGCTTTCTGAAAAAAAATATTGAAAGTGAAATTAAGATAAAATACAATTAAGGAACTACTAGTGCTTCTTATGTACAGGTAATAGAAAAAAAATATTTAACCTTTGAGAACGTCCTATGGAAGGGACTAAACGCGTCAGTTGATCATGAGCCGTGATGTCACATCCGGTTTACACATGTTACCTGTCTTGGATACACTGTGTTGAGATTTTTTAAGTAAGTGGATATTTTAACTTTTTACCCAATAAATGCGGATTTACACTATGTATACGTTCCGTGTCATCCTTTGAATACTGCATGCATGCTGTACATATTCCAAGTGGCTACCGCTATTGATGGGAATCAATCCGTGGTGCTACAAGCCCCAGACACACCATAGAGCACATCTGACTTCTGTAGTGGAAGTCCCGACTTTCTTGTGAGTGTGGGGAAGTGCCAGGAGGAGAGCACGGATATTTATCAAGCACTTGGCACTTTATGAGTAGTGTTGAGCGAACCCGGACTGTAACGTTCGGGTCCGTACCAAACTTTCGGGTGTCCGTGGCACGGACCCGGACATTTCAAAAATCGTTCGGGTTCGGTCCGGGGCAGATTGTTGGGGGAATTTGAGATTTCAAATACCGCTGCTTAGAGTTGGAGATTGCAGATTAAACTCTGTCTAACGAAACGATTGTACGTTCGTACACAACGAGCAGATTGTTGTGGGAATTTGAGATTTCTTTTTTTTTTTTTTCCACATCAGATGACGACCGGAGACTCATTATCATCAGCTTTTTTATATCATGCTGCGCTCCGGATTAGTCACATCATCGTGGTATTTCTATTAAATCTTTATTTTTAACAATACTTTCTTACCCCAGCCCTCCCCCCTTCCCTCCTTGCTAGATACACAACATATACGGTACAATTCACCTCCCTTGTCGTCTCTCACCGCACCATTCGTCCCACATACTCTCTACTCTTCCTCCCTCTCTCTCTCTCCTCTCATTCATTTCTAATATCACATTCACTCTCTCAGTAACACAATCTCCTCCCTTTTTACTTGCTTTCCACTTTTTCCCTTCTTTCCTCTTTCCCTTGTAGCTTGTCTCTTTCCTCCCCCTTAGTTACTAAACTACTTGTCTATTTCCTGTACCCATTGCCCCCATTTCTTTTCAAACCTATCTATTTTTCCTCTTTTAACATACATTGTTTTCTCTTTACATCCAGTTTCATTTACCGTATTGACCCAATCCTCTACTGTTGGTGAACTTCTAGCCTGCCATTTTAGGGCTATCATTTTTCTGGCCTGGTACAGACACCCCGCTATCATTTCACGATGCTCGGTGTTGCCTATTTCCCCTTCAATGTCACCCAGAATACACACTCTAACTTCCCTTTCTAAGGTGAGGTCAAATATCTTATTAATAGTCCCTATCACTCCCTCCCAATATCTAAAAAGTTTGGGGCATCTCCATATCATGTGTATCAAGTTACCTGTTCCTTGGCATCTAGGGCATCTATCATCCTGTTTCCTCCCCATCTGATATAATCTTTTTGGAGTATAATAGGCCCTATATAATAAATATAAGTGGGACATTCTTTGGGCTGGAGACATTGATACAACCGGACATGTTTTTAATATTCTCTTCCACTGTTCTATAGATATCTCTCCTACATCTTCTTCCCATTTTTTTCTAGTAGGGGATTCTTCCTCCTTCTCTCTTAGGTGCCCACACAAGTCCCTATAGAGGCTGGAAATAACTCCTTTATATAATATTGGGTCTGCTATCTTCTGCAGGATGGGTAGTTCGCCCCACTCCATAGGCTGGTTTTTGAATTGGGCTCCAAGCGCATGTCGCATTTGCAGGCATCTGAAGTGGGTTTGATTTGAAATATCAAACTCCCTCCTCAGTTCTTCAAAGGATTTCAAGCTGTTATTTGTATATAACTGACCAAGTCGATATAGACCTTTCTGCTCCCATTCCTTAATTTTTTCCAACTCTTTTAATTCTTTCAATAAGTTATTATTCCATAAGGGAGTAAATTTTGACAATGTCCCATATCCTAATAGCGCCTTGGTTGTATCTCATAGTTTCACAATCGATTTCCGAGTAGGGGACCATGAGGTAAAGGACTTTGCCTCTAAAGCTTCTATCAGATTGTTATGTAGGGAGTTTGAGAGCAGTATCTGGCTATTTGTAAATATAAAAGAAATCCTGCGCTTAGGCTCACAAATAGTGTGGTAATCTGAACATATGCGACTTCGCAGACAGGTCTTTGGCACAAAACCTCAGCAAGATTATATTATTTACAAGTCTAATGGTGTGATAAACACTCGGATTCGCGTCCTAAAGAAAATATAAATGTTTATCGGTCTATGACGAGAGTTTGAGGGATGTATTGTTAGACTATCTTCGAAATCTCCGTTTCAGGAAATGGAGTACCAGGGGATGAGCCTTTAGCTAACACTTTGATACTCTATGTTGGTTCCGCGATAATCCTATACCCTGTAACAGTTTTAAATGAGGGAATACCTTATTATTGAATAACTTTCTTAATTTTCTCAACCTTTTTTAATTCCTTACCCTCGTCTTTCCAGATATAGCTGAACCAGTCAATATATGTTTATTGTCGAACTTTAGGAAACTTCTTGACTCCTC
>BLSH010006523.1:257056-275336 GCA_018402905.1 Glandirana rugosa | reverse complement strand
GTTTTTTTACTTGATTTTAATTTATTTTCCCTATCCCCATTTATTTGTAGGGCACTTGCCCTAGTTTGAAGATGATTTTAGAACAGTTATATGGCTTCTACCGTTAATTAATACTTTTCAGACACAGTTTGAAGATGATCCACATTCACCTCCATTTTTGCTTTTTTTATGTTTTTATTTTTTTTTAAATATTTAAAGTTATTTCCCTGTCCCCATTTTTTTGTAGGGCACTTGCCCTACCCTTACCCCCATTTTACTTCCTTTTGCAGCCCTCTAGGGCTTTCCAGGACTTTGTTACAGCCATTTTTGTGCCTAAAAGTTCGGGTCCCCATTGATTTCAATGGGGTTCGTTGTTCGTGCGATCGTTCGGGTTCCGTCCGGACCCGGACTTTGTCCCGAAGTTCGGACGGACCAGCAGAACCCGAACTTCCAGAGGTTCGCTCCACTCTATTTATGAGCCCATTTGTTAAGAAGACTGCTGTATGAACTGTGGTTAAGAACACTTATTGATTACAAAGGAAGGACTCATTTGAATGTATTTTGTATTAACTTACCATCTGCTATGATTTTAATTTACCCATCACTGAAAGTCACCAGTGAGCCAATGGTTTGGCTTAGGGACACAGACATGATTTTATAATTTTTTTCCATTTTTTCCATTACCAGTACATAAGAAGCGCTAGTAGTTCCTTAATTGTATTTTATCTTAATTTCACTTTCAATATTTTTTTCAGAAAGCTGTCAAATCAAGGGCACAAAAGCAACTATTTAACACAATTCATTTGCATAAAGACAGCACTAGTACTCATAAGTAGCACGTAGTGCTCTTTACTCACACTACACTATTCCTTAAAGGCACATGGCACCTTATTAAGAGCAGCAACATTAATTAGTAACACTATTATTGCACACACCTAGGTCACGTGGACTGACAAAACATTTGTCAGATATAGATCTCTAACGGACCCCATATGAGTAAGTGATCACACCCAGGATAAGCAATATCAGAAGCGCAGGGAGAGAAGCCAAGCATAAAGTACACAAAATGAATATATGATTTCACATTGTGGCCATAGATCAGCTTTAACTAATAATATTTACTTTTTAGTGATGCCCATTAGCCACAGCAACTAATCTGAAACTAGTTTTCTTTTTCTTTAAGAAGCAGGCTGTGGCTTAGACTCCATGCCCCGAGGAACCCCAAGTTGGCAGACACATGACACTTTTTCATATTTTTGCCTTTTATCTGTATACTATACAGAAAAAGCAGAAAAAGTTCAGTATATCACAGGGCTAGGTGACCCTAGACACTCCAGCTGTTGTAGAACTACAGGTTTCAACAGACTATTCAAACCTCTGACATTCACAGAAATTACTCCCAGAGATACCTGCTTGAATCTGTAGTTTAACCATAACTGAAGCACCGAACATTGCCTACCCTTGGTATACTATATACTGAGCTATACGCACTATACTGTATATATGAATATATAGATATATACATATAGGTTATGTTTTGAATCACATGAGATATTTGGGTGTGACCAATATTCGCTCCTCAACAGACATACTACTCATTATATTGCTACCTATCCGGGTGAGTCATGGTAACAGAATTCCCAGCAGTGAGTTTAAAGTGGAGAAAAATGTCTGGGTGAAGTTAAAAATATCAGGAAATTTGCAATGATTTTCATACATAGTGCCGAAGAAACCATAAAGTATCCTGTGACCACACAGGATGCACCCAGTAGTGATGCCTAGAGCTTTTTTCTACCAATTCCCTCAACCTTTTCTTTTCAATATGACCAGCAGAATAGCTTCATTGATCATATTGACAATGGGGTCTGTCATTTCTGCCAAAGCAAGATATTCAGAACAAAACCAGGTATCACATCTCTACCAAGAGCAGGGAGCAACACACAGAAAGAAAAGGTGCCCAAATTACTTATGTTTGAATAATAACTGTATACAGAGCATACTAAGATTGAAAGCAGATTTAGAGCAAATGAGAAAGAATTGTGCACCTATAAATGCACATGAACAATTACTATACATGTCTACATGAATGTAAACATTACGCATCAATTCCAAGTTGATACACTTGCACTCTTTTTTCCCTACAATATTCCATGTTCAACTGCAAGCAGGGAGTAAAATGATAGATACAAGAATAAAAGGCAGAGGCTAAGGATATCATATCATTTTTCATACAAAAACTTATATAGTCATATTGGCTACCACTTGTTGTTCAGTCTAGTGTAAACATACACATTATTATCAAAAGTATTGAGACACCTGCCTTTACATGCACATGAACTTTAATGGTATCCCAGTCTTAATCCGTAGGGTTTAATATTGAGTTGGCCCACCCTTTGCAGCTATAACAGCTTCAACTCTTCTGGGAAGGCTGTCAACATGGTTTAGGAGTGTGTCTATGGGAATGTTTGACCATTCTTCCAGAAGAGCATTTGTGAGGTCAGGCACTGATGTTGGACAAGAAGGCCTGGCTCGCAGTCTAATTCATCGCAAAGGTGTTCTATTGGGTTGAGGTCAGGACTCTGTGCAGGCCAGTCAAGTTTCTCCACCCAAACTCGCTCATCCATGTCTTTGTGGACCTTGCTTTGTGCACATTTGGGATACATTAGAATGGAGACTGTGAGCCTGGCCTTCTAGTCCATCATCAGTGCCTGACCTCTCAAGTGCGCTTCTGGAAGAATGGTCAAACATTTCCATAGACACTCCTAAACCTTGTGGACAGACTTCCCAGAAGAGTTGAAGCTGTTATAGCTGCAAAGGGTGGGCCAACTCAATATTAAACCCTATGGACTAAGACTGGGATACCATTAAAGTTCATGTGCATGTAAAGGCAGGTGTCTCAATACTTTTGACAATATAGTGTATGTTTACACTAGACTGAATAACAAATGGTAGCCAATATGAATATATAAGTAGTTGTATGAGAAATTATATGATATCCTTAGCCTCTGCCTTTTATTCTTGTATCTATCAAGAGTTGAAGCTGTTATAGCTGCAAAGGGTGGGCCAACTCAATATTGAACCCTACGGACTGGGATGTCATTAAAGTTCATGTAAGTGTAAAGGCAGACGCCCCAATACTTTTTACAATATAGGGTATCTCAAAAGTGCTAGTGGTGCAATTAACTTATTAATGAAAAGATTTTGATTAAACAAGGACACATTTTATAGAATAATAGAATCCAGAATATACCATGCTGACATCTGTACCAAACATCTTTTTTATTCATGGTTAAGACATGGAAGCACAAGAAAACCCTTATAACCCAGCTTGCATTTGCCCTAATACAATTATGATAAAATACTACCAACTATAAATAATATGTCTGAAAACTATTTATGGATTTTTAAGAGTAGAAAAGAACCATGAAGGCGTACATACTAATACATGGTTGGTGGACTTAAGTGCTGCAAACTTCTCATAAAACTTATGTTACCCGCAGTAGTATAAAAAGGGATATCTTTCAAATAGATACAATGTACATCTCATTGGGCCTTTCCTACCTTTTGGAGTTGATGGGGTACCTTCCAAGCAGTGATAATATATCATCTATTGTTATTTTAATTGTTGTGATGTAAAGAACAGTACACAGCACTGGTAATTCCAGGTTTTATTAATATTGTTTTTTATTCTGCTTTGGTGAAAAAAATAACACCAGTGTGTACTATGTAGACCTAATTAAAAGTTCTTTTCTTTTAATTGGGAATATTAACAACTGAGTTATCATTAAAGACTAAACAATTTAAACCAGCTGATAATTGTAAAATTGCAATTACATTTTATACATATTTATTCCATTAGTTTATTCATGTCTGGACATTACTAAGCCCCACAAAAGAGTATACTATCGAACATTGCTGGCACATTTCCCTATATACTATATATATTTGAATATTATGACCATAATAAAGTTTACATTTTATGTAACCTAATGTATGTTTAAAATCTTGCTGGTAGAATAAAAAAATGAAAAGAAATCTCCTAAAAATTACAGGTTTAAACTATTCTCTAATGCCAAGTGATGACATGATTATATTCCTTGGAACCTTGATAGCCATCTCAACAATAAATGCAGCTATTTCTGCTTGCTTACTTTCTTCAAATGAGGAGAAAGTGCAAAGCAGTGCAATATTAGAATGGTAACATAGTGGTTAACAATGTTGCTAAACAACAAAAAGATTTTGGTTTATAAATGGGTGTATCCCTCCTTGGTCAAGGCCTCTTTTGTGCCTAAATCTCTGGGCAGGTGTTTATATGGGTTATACTATGTCCTAAATTTACTGTTAGTGCCATGTAGGGTATACATGACGTTTGACTCGAACATTGGGTTTTCTCTTGTTCGGGTTTTCCCAAACATTATGGGGCGTTTGTGGCACCTTTGTGCGCCCCCATAATGCATTCAAATGGCGGCGGAATGCTGCCCGCTGATTGGCCAAAGCATGCACATGACCTGCATGCTTTGGCCAATCAGCGGACGGCCTGCTGTGAGAGCTTTGATTGGCTAAAAGCAGGGTGCCTTGAGCCAATCACTGCACAGTAGCCTCAATCCACACTCCACACTATATAAAGTCGCTCGTACAGCAGCTCTATGTAGTGTGTTGGCGGCAGTGGTTGGAGTTAAACAGAGAGATTAGGTTCCTGAATACAGGCAGTTTAGCTAGCTAGCTTTAAACCTTGTTTTAAAAAAGAAAAAAACAAAAGATAGATAGCTAACTAGATAGATCGATAAATAGTGAGAAATCTAAAATCTATCCTTCTATCTGTCAGTTAGTGCAGGCAGGTTAGTGTAGGGAAATATATATATATATATATATATATATATATACAGTTGTGCTCATAAGTTTACATACCCTGGCAGAATTTATGATTTCTTGGCCATTTTTCAGAGAATATGAATGATAGCACAAAACGTTTCCTTTCACTCATGGTTAGTGTTTGGCTGAAGCCATTTATTATCAATCAACAGTGTTTACTCTTTTTAAATCAAAAGTTTACATACCCCAGTTCTTAATATCATGTTTTGCCCCGTTTAACATCAATGACAACTTGAAGTCTTTTTTGGTATTTGTGAATGAGGCTCTTTATCTTCTCAGATGGTAAAGCCTATTCCTCTTGGCAAAAAACCTCCAGTTCCTGGAAAGTCTTGGGCTGTCTTGCATGAGCTGCATATTTGAGATATCCCCAGAGTGGCTCAATGATATTGAGGTCAGGAGACTGAGATGGCCACTCCAGAACCTTCATTTTACTCTGCTGTAGCCAATGACAGGTCGACTTGGCCTTGTGTTTTGGATCATTGTCATGTTGGATTGTCCAAGTAAATCCCATGCGCAGCTTCCCAGCTGATGAATGCAAATGTTCCTCCAGTATTTTTTGATAACATACTGCATTCATCTGGCCATCAATTTTGACCAAACTTCCTGTGCGTATTGAATGTGCACTATATATCTGTACATACGGTATATAGTACACTTCATGAGGTGAATTAAAATATATACAGCCTGGTATGTGTATATATATATATATATATATATATATATATTTACACACAGCATATTGAGTGTGAACTATATATCTGTACATATGGCATATAGTGCACTTGCCGTGGTGTATTAAAATATATACAGCCTGGTATATGTGTATATATATATATATTTCCTGGACCTCCTCATGTCAGCCTACTATGGGTCAGCTCTGCCCCCTCGGACCCCTTCAGGACAACCTCTTTCCAAGCCTATAAGAGGCGGCTGTCTGCCCATATGCAGTGTTCTTTTTTAGTCCTCGCTCCGGACGCCTCTTAAGAAAAATAGATATATTCATACACACACGCAAGAAGAAGCACGGTAGGAGACTTTCTGCAAAATCATATAAAGAATGCAGCGCCAAAAAAACAAGTTTTTAAAGGTAAGAGATGAAATACACTACTATATGCAACAATCCTAGTAATAATAACGGAAAATATCCGGGCAGCAAAGGCTCCAATCTTTCCCAATAATGCGGAGCATTGGATTGGAGCCTTTGCTGCCCGGATATTTTCCGTTTCATTGCTGTCTATGATGACCTGCTGACACCATTACCTGCAGAGCGGATTATGACCCATGCACATTACCTACCTGAGTCTGGTAAGCTCACATCTTTTACTAGAAATGAATTATTACTAGGATGTTCGCCTGGCGGTGATTCCTAAAAATAATTCCAACATATCTCCAAGTGAATGTTCTCCTCTCCCTTGGTTGTCTCTACCTTGGATATTTAAGGGTCATTCCCTGATGTACAGGACTTGAGAGTCCATATTGGGTTTTAGAAGAGACATTAAGACTGTCACAGCACTCCTTTGAAATTATCTCATCTCATTTGTGTTGTATATAGTAGTGTATTTCATCTCTTACCTTTAAAAACGTGTTTTTTTGGCGCTGCATTCTTTATATGATTTTACCTTTGAACAATTTTTTGATCTATTGTTTTTTGCGAGCAGCCAGGATTAATATCATCTACACCTTATTTTAAATAGTGGGCGCGGATAATCCTATACTTTTCAGACTTTCTGTAAAACCTTGTAATATCCATGCGATCCTGCTCAGGTTCATGCACTCTCCTGAGTTCAGTATACCCCCTGTCTGGGCTGTAAATCTCCCTTTGTGGGGTACCCTTGGTGCTGGGTCTCCGCAGTATAAATTACTGCATGTGTACACCGGCCTCTAGAGAGTGGTTAAATACTGCTGGTTTGGGCAGTGGGGCGAATTGATGTAACAGCAGGCAGGCTGAGGCTTGTAGTTCCACAGGAACTCTCAGGAGGTTGCTGAGAGTGGCCACTTCCTGGTATGATAGGAACTCCCTCTCCCATGCTCTGGTTCCTGCTTCCCTGCAGTGATTACAGCACCTGTGGCCCCAGCTTCATAATCACTGCCTCTGTGCTGAGTGATGTGAGATCTCAACATGGCTGCTGCCTTGAGTTGCTGGATAGATTTCTGGCTGTCTGTGTGTTTCCAGGTATCCTGGGTCCTCCTGCCTGCCTCTATAGCACTGAAGAATGCATGGAAAGGTTTGCTATTTTAAATTTGTTTTTCTTCTTTTTTTGTGTGTGTTTTTTGTTTTGAAAAGAGTGCATTCTTCTTCTCTACACTGAGAGAAGACCCAGATACGGGCTAAACACCCACAGGGAAATACTAAAGAGCAGCATCACCCACAAAGAAAGAAGCGCTCAAAGCGTGATAAGTCGGGTCAGAGGAGTGGTCGGCGGCGGGATAAAATCCCTGTGCAACCCCACTCCAGATCACCCTCACCGGTGCCTCATTGCAGTGCCTTGAACCCAGGCCAATTGCTGTTGCTACACCAGAAAGCGACCACTAAGCGCTAGCATGTGCATAAACAAAGGCGCAAATCATCTTCATCTTCTGGAAGGGCCTCGGCCCAGGAAGAGGAGAGGGCCTGCTGGGCATGCGGGGCAAACTCCCTACTGGGGAGATGGGTATTCTTACTTGTTTGAAGGAAGCCGCGTGTGATACTGCAAGGTGTATGTGGCTGTAGCTCAGAGGGTAAATGCACTAGTTGTGTTAATGTGAATCTATGCAACTGTAAGTTCAAATCCCATGTGTGCTGTGCTTGGCCTGTTGGCTGCAAGAGGTACGTAGTGCCCGGCATAACTTCCATCCTCATCCGCTTCAGAATCAGAGCAGATGCGACATATCGCTACAGTTCAGATGAACGTTCAGAGGATTCGGAGTTAGATCTGTAACCAGACACTCATGCATTTGATTTTTCTGTGATACCTCCTTTGGGCCTGATTCGCACCCATGCGTTTTGTGGATTTGCACTACAGTCTATTTGGTGTTGTTTCCTATGGAACACGTGTTGTGGTGTGGGTCTGCGGGATGTGGGGGACGCTGGAAATGCATGGGTGTGAGTCGGGCCTAAGACCCCTTTCTCTCTGAGGCGCTTTTTAGGCTCTTTCATGCGAAAACCTATTTCTGTTAAAATCAATGAATGCTTTCACACTGGGGCCATGTGCTGGCAAGGTGGTGGAAATACACTCCTCTCCGTTGAAATGAATGAAAAGCTCTTCAACAGCGCCTGAAAAGCTCTTCAAAAGCAATCAGTGTTTTGCGGACATGAAAAGGTCACTCCTGTCCTTCCCATTAATTTTTTGAAATACAGGAAATAATGGAAGATGAATGGGCAAAGCCCGATAAAAGATTGAATGTCCACAGCAGGGTCTCAAAGTTGTACCCTTTCTGCTCTAAGGATGCAGAGCTTTGGGATTCCACGCCTAAGGTGGATGCCTCATTACAGTGACTAGCTCGGCATATCACTTTGACTGGAGATGACTCAGTATCCTTCAGGATCCGATGGATTGTAGGATAGATACAGATCTCAGATAGATACAGAATGTACATGGTAGCAGGAGCAGCCTGCAGGCCGGCTATTGCACTTACCTCAGTGGTGGCAGTCTGAAAGGTGTGCATTGTGTGGTTAGAGGCCAGTTCTTTGGGTCAGGTGATGGGAGACAAAGGTTCCTCCTTTGCAGCCCATTAAGATCACGGTGTATTTTCTAGCAGAAGTAGCCGTGGACCAGGTCAGGATGACAGTTAATGGCTCATTCTGTGATGGCACGAAGAGCCCTGGGGCTGAAGCATTGGTCAGCGGATAGTGCTTCCAAGCACAGCCTTTGCTCTGTCCCTTTCAATGGGAAATTTATTGGCAAGACCTTGGAGATCTAAAGAGGGTTTCGGGGAAGCTTCCGTGTACCAAACGGGGAGACCGTTCTTTAAGCAGTGCAAGGGGCAGGGTCCAGCCTTTCCCAAAGCCAAGGCGAACCAGCCAGCGAAAGCTTCAGACAGACTCTTCTAAAGGGGCCCCCATCCAAACTTCCCAAGTGGGAGCAGACTGTCTTACTTTGGAGAGGTCTGGGCGGAAGAAGTTCAAGATGCCTGGGTCTTGGACATCATTCAAAGGTGATATCACCTAGAATTAAAGGAAAGACCTCCCTAGTCTCATTCTGCGGAGACCCAGATTCCTACTTGTCCAGAGAAAAGGGGCTTTATTTATTAATATAGGTAAATAATTTATTGGCATCTCAAGCAATCCTGCCAGTTCTGGAGCATGAGAAGGGATTAACAAGATCCTCAGGAGGATTCAGGCCGTTCCTGTACTTAAAAGCCCTGAATGCCTTCATGAAAGTCCCTCCATTCAGAATGGAGTCCTTGCAAGCCATCATTGTCCATTGTGAAAAAGGGAGATTTGCTAGTGTCAATAGACCTAGCGGATGCCTACCTACATGTGCCCATAAGTGCATCACACCATCGCTTCAATTTTCAATGTTGTTTGCTGATAACCTACAGCACGATCAGATGTTTTGGTTGCTTAATCAACCATTGCAAGAGTCGGTTGCAACCGGTTCAAGTCCTAGGGTATCTAGCAATGCAATTCGACACTACCCAAGTTCGTGTATTTCTGCCTCTAAGGAAGATTGTGAAAATTCAGATTAAATCGGAAATAGGAATGACCAGGCAATTTCTGATGGCCAAGGAGTGTATGCAGTACCTGGGCCTGTTGTCTTCCATGATACAGGTAGTACCCTGAGCCAGATGACGGAAGGGGAGACTTCAATACAGTTTTCTCCATCAATGTGATCGCCACTCGTTAACCCAGATATACCATTCAGTACCAATAAAACAGTCTCTGATGTGGTGGAAGAAATCTCAGAATCTGTATCGCAGGGTGCCTCTCGACCCTCCAGTTCCAGTAGTGCTGACTACAGATGCCAGCCTAGTAGACTGGGCCATCAAGTACTGGGCAAATGAGAGGCATCTCTCTCAGCATTCAAATCTGTTAGAATTAGAGGCCGTTCGGCACAATCTAGTAGCCTTTCAATCAAATTTGCAAAGGGGGCAGTCAAAGTCCTTCCCGACAACAAACCATGGTAGCCCACGTGGCCCTCAAGGGGGCACCAGGAGCCTCCCACTGCTCAGAGTGACATGCCAGATTTTTCCCTAACAGCAGCATACCTTCCGGGTCCACAAAACAAGCTGGTGGAAAAACTGAGTTGGAGATTCTTGGATCTGAACGAACGGGGCTTGAATCCCAGATACCTGTTCAAAATCTGCAAGGTCTGGGGGACATCGGTCATAGATTGGGTGGCATTGGAGGAAAACTCTCAGATTATGTGTTGCGTCTCCCGAAGGTGGCACCCGCAAGCTCCAGGCCAGGATGTTCTATCCATTCCATGGGACTTTCCCCTAGTCTGTGTTTCCTCCTGTTTTTTTAGAGAAAGGTGTGTGTCCCTTAGGCAGCGCTCGTCCTTTGATGTGAAATGCAGTGTTCTGTGTGCAAGCTGCTGCTCTAGCCCAATTAATATGGGAGAAACGTGATGTGTGTGAACAATTTTGTGTTATATGTTCAAAACAGCGCTTGCAAAACTGTGGTAATCCCCTTATTTCATGCTCTAAATTCAATACATATGATATATATAACCAATAAATAAATACATCAAAAACAATAAGTGCTGCTGTAGCCCAGTGGCTATAACACTTTCTATATGTGAATAGTTAAAATTCAATTCCAACAGTGCTTTATTTATTAATATAGGTAAATAATTTATTGGCATCTCAAGCAATCCTGCCAGTTCTGGAGCATGAGAAGGGATTAACAAGATCCTCCGATGACGTCACAGGAAGTGACGAAACGCGTCAGGTGATACTAGGTGTAAGAGGCCACGCTCTGTAGCTCTGGAAGCAGGAAGTGATTTTGAGCACTCAACGCTAACAAACCTCAGAGCGATCACAGTAACCTGCAAATACTTTGGTAGCTATGTTTGCACTGTGAAGTATTTGGCCAATAAACCATTCTCAAAGAAATACACGATGAGTTGTTCCTTTTTTTATCTACACATGGAATAACAACGGCGGAGAAAGCGAGAGGAAGGAGAGGACCACTATACCCATAGGTCGGATTATAGACCTAAAGCGCGGTTTGACTTCTCCACACCGTATGGTGGGAGAGTCATAGGATTCCGGTAAGCAGGGTATAACCCCGTGAAATATTATTCTTTTTACCACCCAAGCACCCATATGTAGTACGAGCACTTTAAAGCACAAAGAACTGTCGCTTGGATAAGGATTTGAAATATCACCAGTCTGAGGACTGAAACAGCACACAGTATAACTACGGACTGCACATCAAAAATACCGTTTTTGCACAGAGCACAGCACTTTATATGGACTTCATTTAAATATTAATTATTATTTATTTACTATGTATTGATTTATTATACTTATGAGAAATTGCAAATATATTGAACTAGAGGGATCACTTTAAAACCGTAAGCACTGTTGGAATTGAATTTTAACTATTCACATATAGAAAGTGTTATAGCCACTGGGCTACAGCAGCACTTATTGTTTTTGATGTATTTATTTATTGGTTATATATATCATATGTATTGAATTTAGAGCATGAAATAAGGGGATTACCACAGTTTTGCAAGCGCTGTTCTGAACATATAACACAAAATTGTTCACACACATTGTGTTTCCTCCTCTCTCACTAATCCTCAGAGGTTTAATGAGGATTCAACAGGAGGAGGTGATATTAATAGCGGCGTGGCCCTTCTGGCCCAGAAGACTATGGTGTTCTCTAGCATAGAAAAGGAAGATGTGTCAGCCCAATTCCTCTACCTTCTGGCAAAGATTTTCTGCTGCAGGACAAGCAGTTTAACCCGAAGCTGGGGAAACTGAAGTAGATGGCGTGGAGGTTGGGAGGAGATCTATAGAGCATTTAGTCGAAAGAAGACTACCAATAATTCTTTATTATAGGATATATAAAGCCTGTTGTCACTTCTCTGCAGGAAAGAGCTGGGATCTGAGGTCACCCTCAGTCTCTAACATATTGGAATGTCTCCAGGAAGGTCTGGGCAAGTGTTTAGCGTATAGCTCCTTAGAAAGTTCAAGTCTGACCTGTCAGCTATGTTGAACAAAGATGGGCCTTGGATCCTCTAGTGATGCGTTTCTTAAAGGTAGCAGTAAAGATCAGAAGAAGATTTATTGGAGACCTGAAGTGGGTGCTGCCTTTAGTTCTAAAAGCCTTAGTAGCACCTCCTATTGGTCCGGTGTCATCATGCTTTTTGTCTCAGTGCAATTTTTTGATGACAATGGCATCAACCAGATGGGTGTCTGAACTGTGTGCTTTCTCAGCCAGGGAACCATATTGCCTAATACTCCAAGATTAAATAGTACTCAGACCGGTCCCAAGCTTTCTTCCTAAAGTAGCTTCAGCTTTGCATATGAATTGGGAATCAGTCTTATCAGCTTTCCCGGATAGTAACTCAAAAGACGAATGGACTAGGCTGGATCTAATGCAGGTCTTATCAATATACCTAGAGCGAACTAAGGATTTCTGGAAATAAGATCAGCGCTTCATCTTTCCCGGGGCCTCCAGGAAAGGCTTGGCCATGCCACCTAGAATGGTGTCTTCATAGATCGTAAAAACGATCCAGATGACATATAGAGAGTCGGGATATCCTCAGCCATTGAAGGTCAAAGCGTATTCTATGAGAGGCAGGGCAGATTCCTGTGCATCATACGCTAAGGTGTCAGCAGAAGCAGTGTGCAGGGCAGCTAGTTGGAGTGCAACTAATACTTTCATTCAGCACTACAGAGTGAATGTAACTCTGACGGCATCGGAAGCTTTTGGGTCTACTGTTCTGTCGGCGGCTGTCGGCCATTAAAATAATTGATATCTGTTTCATGATTCTGGTTGTTTGTGTCTTTCCCTCCCCTTATGTGGTTAATTGCTTAATTACATCCCATAGTAGGCTGACAAAGAAGAAAAGAGGCGCCTCTAAGTGCAGACTTTAAAAACAGTTTATTAAAACCAACAATTGGCAACTCACATGAGACAGAAGATAAAAGCACATGAGCAGGTCCTCAAAGGGGTAACATCAGTGAGACGTCCATAGGCCAGGATTCATAGCACCATCATGAACTGTAGCAAGCATCCCTGTGAGTTGGTAACCGGCCGGAGACAGGGGAGAATGGCGGCTCCGGTTTTATCGTTTTCTAGTGACATTTATCGGCTGTTTTATTCGCTCCTGTGAGGTCACGCGGCTGCCACACCAATCGCAGCACGCCAGCTCGGATAACGCGTCGCTGTCCAGTGACGTCATAATCCTGGGACTCTAGCTGCCACGGAACCAAGCCTCATTTCAAGATTCCCCTGTCTCCGGCCGGTTACCAACTCACAGGGACACTTGCTACAGTTCATGATGGTGCTATGAATCCTGGCCTATGGACGTCTCACTGATGTTACCCCTTTGAGGACCTGCTCATGTGCTTTTATCTTCTGTCTCATGTGAGTTGCCAATTGTTGGTTTTAATAAACTGTTTTTAAAGTCTGCACTTAGAGGCGCCTCTTTTCTTCTTTTCCAGTGTTATAAGGACTTTGCTTCTGGTTCTAAGAAGGCTGACCTTTGTGCTGGGACTTTTTACTAATGCTGGTTCTTATACCAGCCATATATGGACTATTTTAAAGACTTGATGGGATTTATATGTTTTTTCAGGGTGTTGCGCCATATACTTGTTTCCATAGTAGGCTGACATGAGGAGGTCCAGGAATAAGGAAAATTGTTTTCATACTTACCGTAATTTTCCTTTCCTGGATCCTCCTCATGTCAGCCGAGGAATTCCCACCCAAAGTCCGTCGCAAGGTGGGTAAACTGAACACTGCATATGGGCAGACAGCCGCCTCTTATAGGCTTGGAAAGAGGAAAGGAAAATTAAGGTAAGTATGAAAAAATTTTCCTTAATAAATATATATATATATATATATATACAGCATATTGACTGTGCACTTAATATCTGTACATACGGTATATAGTACACTTGACAAGGTGTATTAAAATATACACAGCCTGATATATACAGGGTGGGCCATTTATATGGATACACCTTAATAAAATGGGAATGGTTGGTGATATTAACTTCCTGTTTGTGGCACATTAGTATATGTGAGGGGGGAAACTTTTCAAGATGGGTGGTGACCATGGTGGCCATTTTGAAGTCGGCCATTTTGAATCCAACTTTTGTTTTTTCAATAGGAAGAGGGTCATGTGACACATCAAACTTATTGGGAATTTCACAAGAAAAACAATGGTGTGCTTGGTTTTAACGTAACTTTATTCTTTCATTAGTTATTTACAAGTTTCTGACCACTTATAAAATGTGTTCAATGTGCTGCCCATTGTGTTGGACTGTCAATGCAACCCTCTTCTCCCACTCTTCACACACTGATAGCAACACCGCAGGAGAAATGCTAGCACAGGCTTCCAGTATCCGTAGGTTCAGGTGCTACACATCTCGTATCTTCACAGCATAGAGAATGTGTGAAGAGTGGGAGAAGAGGGTTACATTAAAACCAAGCACACCATTGTTTTTCTTGTGAAATTCCCAATAAGTTTGATGTGTCACATGACCCTCTTCCTATTGAAAAAACAAAAGTTGGATTCAAAATGGCCAACTTCAAAATGGCCGCCATGGTCACCACCCATCTTGAAAAGTTTCCCCCCTCACATATACTAATGTGCCACAAACAGGAAGTTAATATCACCAACCATTCCCATTTTATTAAGGTGTATCCATATAAATGGCCCACCCTGTATATATATATATATATATATATATATATATATACACACTGCGTATTGAGTGTGCACTACACTTGACGTGGTGTATTAAAATATATACAGCCTGGTATGTATATATATACGGTATATATATATATATATATATACACACAGCATATTGAGTGTGCACTATATGTCTGTACATATGGCATATAGTGCACTTGCCGTGGTGTATTAAAATATATACAGCCTGGTATATGTGTGTGTGTGTGTGTGTGTGTATATATATATATATATATATATATATATATATATATATATATACAGCATATTGAGTGTGCACTTAATATTTGTACATACGGTATAAAGTACACTTGACAAGGTGTATTAAAATCTACACAGCCTGGTATATATATATATATATATATATATACACACACTACGTATTGAGTGTGCACTACACTTGACGTGGTGTATTAAAATATATACAGCCTGATATATATATATATATATTTATATATATATATATATATATTTCCTGGAACCTCCTCATGTCTGCCACAACCGGTCAGCTCTGCCCCCTGACCCCCCTTTAGGACAACCTCTAATTCAGCCCCTCATACCATGTTCTTCTTTTTGTCCTCGCTCTGGACAATCTTTTTTTTTTTCCTCCTTCCTCTCCATGCCTGCCCAGGTTCTGAGCCTCTCCTGTGTTATAAGACCCCCCCATTAAGGGTTGTAAATCTCCTTGGAAGTGCGGGTGCCTCTGGTGCAGGGCTCTATGGTGTCAGTGTAAGGTGTGTGCTGACCTAATACATGCTGGCTAAAAGTTGGTGTATATGACGCTTTACATTTACAAATGGGGTACCTTTGTGGCCGGTCAGAGGATTTTTGGGTCGAATAGTGCTGTTCTGAGTGGTGTGCAGCATGCCTGGAAGCCATGTCGGGGTGTAGACAGGCTTCATTCCCCTTAGCAGCCTGTCTGACATGGCGCCGTGTGAATGGGGACAGGTGGTTTCTCGCTCCGGAGGTTGCCATATCAACAAAGCGACACTGTTCTCCCATTGGTCGGTGGCCTCCTCTTCTGCAGGCTGATCTGGGCAGCTCAGTGGGAGCTTGTATCCGATTGAAGCAGCTGAGCTGTGCCTCTCTCTCTCCCTCCTGTCTGTGTGGTAAGTGAGGGAGAGAAGGGAAACGAACGGGAGGTGTATAATGTCTAATAGTTTGTTTTCTGTCTTCAAGCACCCTCTGCTGGTTCCAAGCCACAAAAAACCCTTGTATGCACTGAAGAATGAAGATGGAAAGGTAGGAATGGAAGATTAAATATTTTTTTAAAGAAAAAAAAAAATAAGAAAAGTGAAAATAATAAATAAGAAAAAAGTATAGTTTTTTTTAAGTTTTATTTTTTTTAAAAAAAAAAGTAGCGCCTGTCTTTTTTTTTTTTGCTGTTCTTATAAATTCTTTTTTTATTGGTTTCTTTAGGGTATAACAAAACAGAGCCTTTGGGCATACCCCGGCTCAACAATATAACAGTTCCATTAAAAGTACAATAGATAGCATAGTAATATATGGGTATACATTTATGTAGAAAGAAAATTACCCTGTCATGAGTTGTTGTCATCATTTAGTTACTAGTGGAGGGGGTATAAGCAGTACGTTGTTTGTTATGGGCTGGTTATGGGACTCTGGAGTAGTTGCTGTGCCAGAGGTTCCATGTTTGCCAAGCTTTGATGAATTTGTGTCCATTGGGTTTAGTGTGGGACAGTAATTGCTCATATGTATAGTGAGTTTGCACTAACATAATGATTTCTGTAATCGTTGGTACAGAGTGTGATTTCCATTTCCTAGTTAGGAGCAGTCTCGTTGCTAATAGTATGTGGGTGACTATGGTTCTGTGTTGTGGGGCATATTGTTCTATGTCTAAGTTTAGAGTAGCTAATTGGGGGGTCAGAGTTATGTTACATTTTGTGACGTTTGTGATCAGGTCAGATACCTTTTTCCACATGTTGAGTAGTCGTGGGCATGACCATAATATGTGGGATAATGTACCCGTCTGGCCACAATCTCTCCAACAGTCGCTGGACTTGTTTGGGAACATTTGGTTCAGTCTATGTGGGGTAAGGTACCAACGTAGCGTTATTTTCTGGGAAACTTCCCAAAGTGCTGTGCAACATGTGGATTTATTTGTCGTTCTAAGTGCAGTTAACCATTGGTTTTCACTAGGAGCTATATTCCAATCTGTCCCCCAATCCTTTAAGGGTTTGGATTCGGCGAAAGATTTATTTTCCTGTAGGGTGTTGTAAATTAAGGAGATGCCTTTGTGTTTGTCTTTGGGATCGTAGTAATAATTCCATGTTTCTATGGGAATTTCTATTTCTAGGTTGGGATGCGCATCAAGGCAATGTTGTATTCTGAGGATTTTGAAGTGGTCTTTATCTGGGGCTTTAGTCATGGTTTGGATCTGTTGGAATGTTCTATGATGTAGCAGAGTGCGAAGCTCATTGGTGTTTTGGGCATGTTCTGATAGCCAGGTGGGCAGGTCTAGGTCTGGTGACAGGAACTTGAGGGATTGTATAGGTATTGAAATAGGTTTAGTGGGAAGGTTGATCCATTTGGTGTGGTGTAGTATATGCCAAGCTTTAATGGATGCTTGGATTGTAGGTGAGAAATGGGTAAAGGAGGACCTTTCTATTACAGTGCTTAGCAGCCAGTTTTTAAGGTTATTTCCAGGGGTTTGGTTGTTCTCTATGTCTCCCCAAAGTGTGTTGGGTGTGGTGTGCATCCATTCCTTCATTTGAGCCAGAATAGAGGCTAAGTAGTAGTCACGGATGTCGATATATCCTGTTCCACCCACAAGTCGGTGTTTTATTAGCCTCCCGTGACTGCTGCGGGGTCTTTTCCCTTGCCAAATATAATGGTGTAATATGGATTGCAGTGATTTGAGATATCTTGTTGGGAGTGGTATTGGCAGTGTGCGAAATATGTAGAGGACTTTAGGTAGTGTTACCATTTTAAAGGCTGCCAGGCGTCCTGACCATGAAAGTTCAAATTTCGATAATTTCTCAGTCTCCTGAGTTAGCATTGTTTTGGCTTCTATGTAGTTATGTTTAAATAGGGTGTTTGTGGATTTCGTGAGGGTTATTCCTAGGTACGATATACCTGAGTCTGCCCAAGAGTATGGGTATACATTGCGCAATAGATTGCTGGTAACTCCATCAAGTCCTAAGTCAAGTATTGAGGATTTTGAGTCATTAATTTTATAATATGATACGTTGCCAAAGGCTTGTAATGTGGTTTGTACCGAAGCCAGGGAAGTAGCTGGGTTTGTAATCATTAATATTACGTCATCTGCAAAGAGACTAAAGTATAACCCTTTAATCTTGTATTTTATTCAGAGAAACGTCTACTGCATTATAATTACTAATGTTTGGGTCGATGAAGGGACCGAAGCCATGTTTGGTGTAATGTTCGGAAACCGTTGCATAGTATAATATTTTAATTACTGAGTTTTAGGAGTTATGAACTGAATCCTGAACTACCTCAATGGTCGTTAGATAACGCGTTACATATGGGTATGAGAACCCGTCTGAGTCCATATAGCATGGATCCTTATTGGGAGTGCTTTAGGTGTT
>BLSH010006523.1:204353-239653 GCA_018402905.1 Glandirana rugosa | reverse complement strand
TTTTTTGGTCATCTTTCAATCACTTCTGACAAAAAAATAAAATATTCAATGGGCTCAACATGCCTCTCAGCAAATTCCTTGGGGTGTCTACTTTCCAGAATGGGGTCATTTTTGGGGGTTTTGTACTGCCCCTCCATTTTAGCACCTCAAGAAATGAGATAGGCAGTCATAAAATAAAAGCTGCGGAAATTCCAGAAAATGTACCCTAGTTTGTAGACGCTATAACTTTTGCGCAAAGCAATAAATATACGCGATTTTGCTTTTTTTTACCCGAGACATGTGGCTGAATGCATTTTGGCAAAAATTTATGACTAAAATTTAGTTTATTGTATTTTTGTAATAACATAAAGTTGAAAATATAATTTTTTTCAAAATTTCCGTTATATTTTTGTTTATATCGCAAAAATTAAAAAGCGCAGTGGTGAACAAATACCACCAAAAGAAAGCTCTATTTGTGGGAAAAAAAGGACGCTAATTTCGTTTGGCTACTGCATTGCATGACCGCGCAATTACCATTTGAAGCGGCGAAGTGCCAAATTGCAAAAAGGGCTCCGGTCCTAAAGCAGCAAATCCTTCCGGGGCTGAAATGGTTAAGAAGCGTTCATCCCCAGGGGTCGCAGCACTGCAAGGCTACGCAAAAGACTAAACTCTTGGGGGAGTGTTCAGCTTCACCAGCGGTCCCAGAGCTGGTAATGCCAGCCAAGACGAAGGCAAAGAAGGTCACTAAGCCATATATCAGGAGATTAATTTCCTCATCTTCGGAGGAAGAATCTGTGGTGGAGCTTTCTTGCTGGGCCTGTTCAAATCCAGGATTAATTGGGAAACAGTTGTGTGGTTCGTGTTTAAAAGAAGCTGCAAGGGATTCTGTGTCAGATGCACGGAAGGTTAAACAATATATCAAGACGGTGGTGAGAGATGGATTGAAACGTGCATCTAAGCAATCAGTGCGCTGGTCTCATTTGACCTTTTCCTCTCCTGGTAGTTCAGTGTCAGAGGCGAACAAACATGGTTCAGACTACAGCGGTGACAGTGGCTCATTGGGGTCCAGTCTGTCCACTCACATGTTCGATTTTTCCCTGGTTCCGGTCTTGGTAGAGGCTGTCAAGAAAGCAATGGGGTGGCAGGAAGAAACAGGATCTCCTAAGAAGGTGAGGAGATATTACCCTGAACTGAAAAGGTCCGTACCTTCATTTCCACTGATCTTTTTTTCAATAAGATTTTATTTAGAGATAGCAAAGGATACAAAGTACAGAGATAGGATCACAGGAGGGTGAAAGCTCCTGGGACCATAATACAATCTATTTTTTTTTTTTTGAGAACATAATTTTCAAGACAAGAGATATACCAGCTGAGTGTCAAGATATGATACATGGCAATGTCAGATATATACATTAAAGCACTACATTTGTATATAAGCTAAGCATATGCAGGTAAGAGAGAGATAACTAAAGGATCTCTTAAAGCATGGGGGGGGGAGGGGGGGCCTGCAGGGAAACCTAGGCAGAGTCCACTTGAGTGTCGCTGGTCATATAAGAGATAAGCGGGTCCGTCCGATAGTATCTGAAGGCTTGTTGGGTAGTTTGAGAAACGTCAGGGGAGTGAATGTAGTCCAGAAGGGGTTTCCATCTCCTAAGGTACCGGTCAAGAGCATCTGGGTGGTTGAAGTCTGTGGAGAGTTTTTCCATATGTTGTTGATGTAGCAGTTCCCGTTTGAGTTGAGAGATGGTTGGGCTAGATGAGAAGGTCCAGGTCTTGAGGATTGCTCGCCTAGCATGAAAAAGGCATATTAGGATCCAGTCTTTTTGGCGATCTTTTGTGCTTGATGACCAGGACAGTAGTTTCTTGTCCCAATACCCAAAGATCAACAGAAGTGGATCCTTGGGAATCAGTACCAGAGTGGTCTTGTGTATAAGAAGAACGACTCTATCCCAGAAGGTAGAGATGAACGAGCATGACCAGAAGCAGTGTGTTAGGGTAGGTCTCAAATGACCACTGAGAAGACAGGACATGGATGGAGAAAGTTGAGAATCTGAGAGATATGGAATATGGGCGCGGTGAATTATTTTCAGTTGCGCCTCTCTCCACTGATCACAAGGGATTAGCCTCAAAGTTTTATTATAACCGTGTAAATTTTTTTCTAAATGATTTGGGTCTTGAAAGTCCTTGCCCCAGTTTTTTGCCGCTGAGGACGAGAAAGGGGGTGTTATTTTAGCCAGAAGTGGTTTGTACAGATCTGAAATATTGTAAGAACCAGCCTTCAGGAAGAAGTCGAGGATGGAGGTTTGGAATCTCTGGGAACTGTCTCTGCATGTAGACCTAATGAAGTGGGCACATTGCCAGTAATTAAATATGTGTGATTATGGGAGAGAGAACTTCCTGGCTATTGTTGAGAAGGGGAGTAAATCCCTGGTGTCTTGATCGCAAAGGGAGGCGAATTCCGTTAATCCATGTTCTTGCCATGTGATAAAGTTACGGTGTAAAGATCCTGGTGAAAAATTTGGGTTCCCTTGGATAGGTAGATATTTTGAGATATGAGCAGGAAGCTTGAGTAACTTGTGGACTTCCCTCCATGCTATGGCAGTGTCTCGCAGTAAAGGGTTGTGTTGCAAATTTGGAGACATTGACTTCCATGGTGCAGGAAGAAGGGCTTTCAGGGAGAAAAGCTGAGCCATAGCTGATTCCAATGTATAGTTAGCATATCTAGATGCTTGGTTCACCCAGTCTAATCCAATTCTTAATAAACAGGCTAGGTTATAGACCCTTAAGTTAGGTAGGCAAACACCCCCCTCGTGCCTGGGGAGATGCAATTTCGGTGGTGCTATGCGGGGCCGCTTTTGCTTCCAGATAAATTTAGAGTCGGTTTTATTTAAGAGTTGAATATCCTTGTGCTTGAGCAGCAGTGGTATCGTTTGCAGAGGGTAGAGTAATTGTGCGAAGCAGACCATTTCGTACAAGTGGCATCTCCCAAGAGCGAAAGAGACAGCTCCATCCAACTCTCTAGTTCCTGAGAAATTTTCTGAAATAGCAGGGGGTAATTCAGGGTATAGATTGAGGATGGCGACTTACCAATCCTAACTGCCAGATAAGTGATATGAGACTTTGCCAGTGTGAAAGGTGAGTAGGGAAGCCAGGGGCGGTGTGAATTAGGGCCAATGAGGAGAATCTAGCTTTTATTATAAGTTATGCGAAGACCGGAGCAGAGCTTAAATTCATTGAAAATTTGGGTGATGGTGTTCATGTCTTTTAGGGGATTGGCTGAAAAGATGAGGAAGTCGTCCGCAAAGAATGCTGAGCGGACTTCGTGGATTCCTATATAAATTCCATGAAGGGGAGCTATGGTATTTAAATATTTAGAGAGGGGTTCCATTGCTAGATTAAATAAGAGGGGGGAAAGGGGGCACCCCTGTATCATGCCCTTAAAGACCTGAAATTCCTCTGAAAGGAGACCCGCCACCACCAGCCTGGCCGCAGGAGATGAGTACATAGTCCGTATCAGGTGTAAGAAAGGGCCCAAAAAGCCAAGCCGCGTAAGGACCAAGGAGAGCCAATCAAAACTGACATTATCAAAAGCTTTCTCCGCGTCCAGGGTGATGATGGCGAAGCCCCCCTCCTTGTGTGTCTCTGCATGGTCTAGAATCATTAATACCTTCCGTATATTTAACAAGGCTGTTCTACCTTTCACGAACCCTGATTGTACTGGATCAATGAGGTGAGGGAGGATTGTGGAAAGTCTGGTGGCCATGATTTTAGATACATTTTTGACGTCTAAATTTAATAGTGAGATGGGCCTATAGGATCCAGGTTCAAGGGGGTCCTTGCCTTTTTTTGATAAGAGCTTAATAATCGCCTGATTACCAGAGGGCAAGTAGGGTCCACCCGACCAAATACCGTTAAAAACAGCAACCAGGGTAGGTTCTAGGAGCGTAGGGAAGGATTTATAGACATCTCCCGTGAAGCCATCTGGTCCGGGGGCTTTATTGGGGGGTAGGTGGTCAATAGCATGGGAGACCTCAGAGAGTGTAATAGGGGCATTAAGTCGGTCGAGATCCAAGGGGGAGATGGAAGGGAGATTTATGCTATCGCGAAATCTCTTGGCCAGAGTGTCATTTTTTTGATCGTGGGCGTAAAGGTTGGAATAAAAGCTTAGCATGACTCGGTTAATCTCTTGGGGTGTCCGTTTGAGATTGCCCTGGGAGTCTCTCAAGGACAGGATATGTGTGGGAGTGTAAGGGCCTCCGGCCAGTCTTGCCAGAAGTTTTCCCAATTTATTTCCAAATTTGTATAATAAGGCCTCGAACTTTGACCGTTTGGACATTTCTATAGACTCTGCCCAAGAGTCAGAGTCGCATTTGGCGGGTTTCCATTCAGAGCGATTTTGAGTCTGAGGTGAGGAGATTTCTTTGGGCCAGCTTCAGACGGAGGCTGGCCGCCTTGAGTTTGGAAAGGGAGTGTCTTTTAAATTAAGCAGAGTAGGAAATAACCTTTCCTATAAGGAAGGCCTTGCCCGCATCCCAAAAGAGGTTCCGGTCACCCCTATGGGAAGAGTTGGCTGCTCAGTACTCATACCAGGCCTTGTCCATGTATTGTTTGAAGTTTGAGTTATTAAGAAGGTAGTGCGGGAAGTGCCATAGGCAGGGGTTAGGCTGCGTCATTGAGTCGTGAAAAGATATCACCACCGGGGCATGATCCGAGATTGCAATTTCATGAATTTCGGCATCAGTAATGAGGGGTATAAGGTCTTCTGTACCATACAGATAGTCGATTCTGGTGAAAATGCTATGGGGGGTAAGAATAGAATGTAAATTCTCTGTCAAGAGGGTGGAAGAGTCGCCAAAGGTCAGTCATGTGGAGAGAGTCCATGGTGGATGCTAGAAGAGATGGGTCCGAAGTCGATGGGCTGGAGTGTGATTTCTTGGGGCACGATCTATCTTCAACTGGGTGGGATACTGAATTAAAATCACCGCCCAGTAAATGTGGGATGTGGGGCCATTTCAATAGGCAGGACGTCAGGGAGTTAAAGAAGGATGAGCCCGGGGCATAAACGTTGGAAATAATAATATCCTTATTATTGATATGCGTATGGATTGATAATAGGCGACCTTGAATGTCAGAATTCAAGGAGATCATTTCCCAGATTTTTGTGAATGAGTATGGCAACCCCGGCTTTGCGACCAAGGCCGTCTGAGCCTAAGACCGTTCCCACCCAGAGTTTTTTCATGCAGTGCAGATCTGCGTGTGTTAGATGTGTTTCCTGTAATAGGGCGATACTAGTTTTTAGCCTTTTGAGGTGCCTAAGGCCCTTCATTCGTTTTGTGGGTGACCTTAGTCCCTTAACGTTCCACGTAACACATTTTAAGAAGGCTTAGCTATATTTGCGTCTGGAGCCTGATATGGAGATTGAGCAGAGAATTTTTGTGACCCGGAGAGAGGGAGATGGGAAGTGAGCATTACATGACCTGGGGGGTGGATCAAGGGGCTAGATGTATGCATGCAAGTGAGGTATGAGGAAGGCAGGGGAGGGGTCTTAGGAAGATGTACGAAACAAGGTAAAAATTCAACATTCAACCAACAAGGTAGTTCAGAAAAGAACTTCGCTTTTTTCCGCATGGGTCTGCAGTCAGAGGGCTCCTTACCACCGGCCAGAAATCAGGGTTGGTCGTGCCCTGGTATCCCAGATGTAGCAGAGATACCGGGATAACAAGGAGGCCATAGGGTGGAAGGCGGAAGTTGTCCGAGAGGGGGGACCCGTGTGGAAAAGAGATAAAAAAAAATTAAATATAACATACTAAGAAGCGTGAAAATTGACCACAACAGTATTATAACCATCAGAACTTTTTTTAGTCCACTAGAAGAGCGCACGGGTCCTACCGGGGGAGACAAAGGTGTTTCGGTGTGGACATTGGGCTCTCGGGTAACTTGGGTGTTGCGAGCAGGAGAGAGGACTTGGTGAGAAGAGAGGGGGTATAATACCTCTTTAGCGTAGTTCATCAGCGCGGAGAGGTACGGATGGTTTCAGGCGTTTAGGTGAGTCCTTGCGTGGGCTGCGTTGGTCGAGAGATCTGGAAATCATAGATGCCTTAGATGACTGAGTGGAGTGCTGGACGATACTCAGAGAACGCAGGTAGTTTCCAGCTTCCTGGGGGTCATGAAAGGTAAGTTGCTCACCGCTAGCAGACCGTAGACGGAGCACTGCCGGGAAGGCCAAAGTAAATTTCAACTGGCGTTGGTGCAGGGCAGAGCACACTTGTTGGAAGGCCTTTCTTTTTTAGCCACTTCTAAGGAATAATCCGCGAAGATGAGGATCTTGACCCCTTCGATCTGAAAAGATTTGGACTGCCTGTACCACTGCATAATATCCGCCTTGTCTGCGTAATTTAGGTATTTAGCTATTATTGTATGCGGCGCTGAGCGGTCCCATTGTAGTGCGCCGATATGATGGGCTCTTTTGACCGCACAAGGTCGCGTGAGGCCTAGGGCTTCTGGTATGCGCTTGGTGCAGAATTCCACCAGGGCGCCAGGTTGTAGGGATTCGGGGACCCCCACAAAGCAAAGGTTACTCCTTCTCGATTGGTTTTCAAGGTCGTCGAGTTTTTGAAGGACATATTGGTTTGTTTTTGCTTGTGCCTGCTCCACACCCTGGGATTGATATAGCTCTTCTTCAATGCTAGAGATCCTGGCTTCCGCTTCATTGATGCGGGCCTGGTGCTCCCCTAGTTCTTCTTTGATCAGATGCATTCCCTCGCTGACAGCTTTTTCGACTGTAGCTGTGATGGTGGGGGCTAGAATAGCAGCCACAGCCTGGGCTATTTTATCAGCGTCCCTGTGTGGGGCAGAGGGAGTGCAGCTCACCTCCATTGCCAGAGCATCCGTTTGTGCGGCCGATCCGTTTGGAGAGTAGGCCTCATCCCCGGCCTTGATTTGTGGCTGGGCCAGTGGGGCACGCGTGGTGCCTTTCTCGAGCTACCGTTCCCTCCGGACCGTGTGGGGCCTCGAAAAGAGGGTGTTCTGGGGTCAGAGGAGTCCTGGATTGGAGCCTGGGAAGGTTTTGCAGGTTGGTTTGAAGGCCGTGGAGAAGGAGCTAGTGCAGAGGGCTGCTACTCCATGCGGCGCCAGATCCGGAAAGTCCACTGATCTTTGAGATACAGGAGGTTCTGGAAGAGGAGTGGGCGAAGCCCGATAAGAGTCAACATGCACAAGAGGGCTATGAAGCTGTATCCCTTTAAGGAGGCGGATGCAGCTCTCCTTACAAAGGTTAGCCCGATACATAACGCTACCTCTAGAAGATTCAGTGTCCTTTAAAGATCCAATGAACAGGAGAGTGGACACAGATCTGAAGAGGGTGTATACAGTAGCCAGATCAGCTGGTAGGCCGGCGATAGCTTTGACATCCTTGGCGGCAGCACTAAAGGTCTGGGTCTCGGAATGTGGGTCCTGAGGTCTGGGAGAGATGAGGGGAGGAGGAGAATTTTCCCCTCTAAGATTCATTAAGCTGTCGGTGGATTTCCTGGCGGAAGCGGCAATTGACCAAGTAAGGTTGACTGCCAAACTGATGGCCCATGCGGTCACAGCCCACAGGGCTCTATGGCTAAGGAACTGGCAAGCAGACAACGCGTCTAAAATCAGCTTGTGCTCGGTTCCCTGTGATGGGAAGCTTCACTTTGGAAGTCCTTTGGAGGCCGCTATTCAGAGAGTTTTTGGGGGGAAATCAGACATAATCCCCCAGGAGAGGAGGAGACAGCGCCAGCCCTTTCACCAGTTCAGAAGACCGAAGGAAGGATTTAAGGAGGCCAGTGCATACAATTAAGGATGGCCGTGTTTTCCTCAGTGGAAGCCTGGCAATGCAAATTTTGCAAAAGCAAGTTAAGCCCAGTCAGGCATCCAAACTGCCCGACAAAAGGATGGAACAAGGTCTTTGAGAAAACAGGAAAATCTTTTCATCTTTCCGAGGGGTTGTCGGGAAGGGTATGCCATTCCTCTTAGGATCTTGGCAGCCTGGATAATTAAGACAATCCAGATGGCATATAAGATGCAGGGTCTCTCTCCTCCTACAGAAGTGACGGCTCATTCGACAAGGGGTATAGTGGCTCCATGGCCGGCACACGTGAAAGTATCGGCAGAAGTGGTTTGCAAGGCGGCAAGTTGGTCGGCTACCAACACGTTTATTCGCCATTACAGGGTGGATGTTACTCTACCTCCGTCTCAGTCCTTTGGCTCAACAGTCATTGCGGCAGCAGTTGCTCATTAAAGATTTGTTTTGCCTTTGAGGGCCTTTTTTTGCAGACAGAATTCTGTGTGGTCTCAATTTCTTCTCTCTTCCCTCCCTAGGTGGCATATTTTGCTAAATTATATCCCGTTGTGGCTGACATGAGGAGGTTCCAGGAATAGGGAAAATTGTTATCCATACTTACTGTAATTTTCCTTTCCTGGATCCTCCTTATGTCAGCCACGCTTTCCCTACCCGAGAGATAGCCGTTGCGAGTCCTCTCATTTAGAATGTGGTATGAGGGGAGAGGGGGCCTTTTATGGGATGAATTAGAGGTTGTCCTAAAGGGGGCGGAGCTGACCCATTGTGGCTGACATGAGGAGGATCCAGGAAAGGAAAATTACGGTAAGTATGGATAACAATTTTCCCTAATATATATATATATATATATATATATATATATATATATATACACACACACACACAGCCTATTGAGTGTACACTATATATAGGTGCATTCGGGGTGTACGTATGGTATATAGTACACTTGACCTGGTGTATTAAAATATTTACAGTCTAGTGTGTACAGATATACACACAGCGTTTTGAGTGTACACTATATATCGATGCATTCAGGGTGTATGGTATATAGCACACTACTTGACGTGGTGTCTTCAAATATATGCAGTCTAGTGTATCCAGATATACACGCAGAGTATTGAGTATACACTATATATTGGTGCATTCCGGGGTGTGCGGTATATAACACACTACTTGACATGGTGTCTTCAAATATATACAGTCTAGTGTATCCAGATATACACGCAGCGTATTGAGTGTACACTATATATCAGTGCATTCGGGGGTGTACGGTATATAGTACAGTGTGGGGCGGTGTTAAAAAAAAATACCCATCATGTCAGGAAGGCCACAAAAGAGAGACAGATGCTCCCAGGCCACTAAAAGAGGGCAAGCTGCCTCTGTGTCTTCAGTGAAAGGTGGTGATGGCGGACGTGGTGCATCCTCTGCAGGCGGGTTGCGTTTGTCCTTTTTTCACCAACCTTTTTGGCACCAACCTCCTCTCTGCTCTCTGACTGGGACAATTGACACATATTCCATGCTTGGAACATGTCTTAAATTTGGTGGGGCAGCATTTCTTGACCAGGTACCCAGGCTTACCAGATATCCTGAGGCAGGCCAGAAAAGTCTGTGGTAATTTCTGGCATTCATACAATGCCAGTGCCCGGCTGGCTGACATCCAGTGGGAATTCAACCTGCCCAACAACCGCCTCATTTGTGACATGCCTACCAGGTGGAAACCAACATTGGCAATGCTGCAGCGTCTGCACGAACAGCAGAGGGCCATCAATGAGTACCTCTGCGAACATGGCACCAGGACAGGCTCAGGGGAGCTTGGCTTTTTTTTGCCATGCCAGTAGCTAATGATCAAGGATGCACTGTCCTGTCACCATTTGAAGAGGCCACTTCCTTTCCTCTCAAGGCCCCCTTTATGCAGAGAGCATTCCTGCAGAACCGCCAAACACACGGGAGGAGGAGAAGGATTGTGTCAGCATGGATGTGGAGTATAATGCACAGCAGTCTTCAAGGGATCATGGTTATCAGGCTCCAGAAACCCAAGGAGTTACGTGGATGGGAGGAGGTAGTTCCTAATAATGTCATCCTCAGTGACCCACAGGACACTCATGCCTCCTCAAACTTACTCTGCATGGGCTCTCTGATTCTGAAAAGCCTGTGGAAAAAAGACTCTAGGATTCATGGTATCAAGGAGAGGGATCATTACTGGCTGGCATCCCTTCTTGATCTACATTACAAGAGTAAAGTTGCAGAACTCATCCTGCCTGTGCAGAGGATGAAACATCTTCAGGATACCTTGAAGCAAAATTTGTGCAATGCCTTTCCAGACCATGGGAGGTTACCATGTCCTGCTGCTGGCCCTGAAGCTTTGGTCATTCAGAGGCAGAGTGGTGGAGAAGGTGGCTGGCTGAGCGATGCTTTTAAAACACTTTCAGTCCTCAACACCCAGGCCTGATAGATGCAAGCAACCATTGTCAGTGTCTGCATTATATGGTGCAGGAATATATAGGGGCAAGAGCAGACTTGGATACCTTTCCAACTAGGTATCCACTTAGTTACTGGGTCTTGAGGATGGAACACTGGCCGGAACTTGCTCAATATGCAATTGAGCTCCTGACCTGTCCTTCATCCAGCGTGCTTTCTGAATGGACATTCAGTGCTGCTGGAGGGTTCATAACCGATCAAAGAGTGTGCCTGCCCACAGACTCGGTTGATAGGCTCACATTCATAAAAATGAATCAGTCCTGGATCAGCAGCTATCAAGCCCCTGATGCTGATGCACCTGATTAAATTTGCTAGGGATCTGGGATCCCTTGAAGACTGCCACTGCTCCTATTCCTCCTGTCCATAATCTAGAACAATATTTTGTATTTAGGGCACCACCAACACCCAAGGCCCAGTTTTTCTCCACCTGGTTTACAGGGGCATGCCATAACAATTTTTAAACTAATTTAAAACACCAGGGCCCATTCCTGCATCCAACAAGAGTAACTGCAAATGGTTACAGTGTTCTGGCACCACCATTACCCAAGGCCCAATTTTTCGCCATCTGTTTGACTGGGGGCTTTCGTCACAATTTCTAAACTAATTTACAACATCAGGCCCAGTTCCTCCGTCCAACAAGAGTAACTGCAAGGGGTTACAGTGTTCTGGCACTGCCAGCACCCAAGGCCCAATTTTTGCCACTTATTTGCCTGGGGGCTTTTGTCACAATTTCTAAACTAATTTACAACATCAGGCCCAGTTACTCCATCCAACAAGAGTAACCGCAAGGGGTTACAGTGTTCTGGCACAGCCAGCACCCAAGGCCCAATTTTTTGCCACCTGTTTGACTGGGGGCTTTTGTCACAATTTCTAAACTAATTTACAACATCAGACCCAGTTCCTCCCGTCCAACAAGAGTAACTGCAAGGGGTTACAGTGTTCTGGCACCGCCAGCACCCAAGGCACAATTTTTTGCCACCTGTTTGACTGGGGGCTTTCATCACAATTTCTAAACAAATTTACAACATCAGACCCAGTTCCTCCGTCCAACAAGAGTAACTGCAAGGGGTTACAGTGTTTTGGCACCGCCAGCAACAAAGGCCCAATTTTTCGTAACCTGTTTGACTGGGGGAGTTATCACAATTTTTAAATTAACTTACAACAGCAGGGCCCACACCAAATAAAAAAAAATGATGTGGGGTCCCCCCCAAAATCCAAACCAGGCCTTTCAGGTGTGGTATGGATTTTAAGGGGAACCCCGCACCAAATTTTAAAAAAATGGCGTGGGGTCCCCCCCAAAATCCAAACCAGACCCTTACCATACCGGGCCACATGCCCTCAACATGGGGAGGATGCTTTGAGGTTGCCCCCAAAGCACCTTGTCCCCATGTTGATGGGGAGAAGGGCCTCATCCCCACAACCCTAGCCAGTGGTTGTGGGGGTTTGCGGGCACGGGGCTTATCAGAATCTGGAAGCCCCCTTTAATAAGGGGGCCCCCAGATCCTGACCCTCCTATGTGAACAGGTATGGGGTACATTGTACCCCTACCCATTCACCAAAAAAGGAGTGTAGTGGTAAAAAAAACAAGAGTCAGTTTTTGACAAGTGCTTTATTGTGTAAAATAGCTCTTTTCTTCTTTCTTCTTTCTTCCTCCATATTCTCCTGGCCTGGTCTTTCTTCTGGTCTTCTGCTTCTTCTTTTAGTCTTTAAGTCTTTTTGAAGAAGAAGCAGAAGATCAGAAGAAGGACTGGGACAGGAGCAGCAATTTTTGTATATTGCCAGGAACCGGCATTACATTAGTCGCAATTTTAAATGACAATTTTTCCTATGGAAATCTCATTTTGCTCTGGCTATGTTCTACACCTCACACAGATGCACCCTTTTACACACAGACTAAGGACACCCCCAGGCACAATATTTAAAGGAATTTTTCATTTTTTTTTTTCACTTTAAGCATTATTAAAATCACTGCTCCTAAAAAACTATTGATTTAAAAAAAAATAATTCATTGATAAATGTCCCCTAGGGCAGGACCCGGGTTCCCATACACTTTATAGGGCAATAGCATTGCATATAAGTCTTTAAAATTAGCACTTTTGATTTTTCATGTTCAGGTCCCATAGACTTTAATGGTGTTCAAATCTTTGCGCAAACTTTTTGTCTGCTCGCATGTTCTGGTGCGAACCAAACCGGGGGGTGTTCGGCTCATCCCTATACATGACCTCTCCAGTAGGACCCTCTCTGGTGAGATCTTGGGAGAGTTTCCTTTCCTCCTTGGAGTAATTGTTTTTACTCCAAGGACATTGGTTCTCACATTTGTTATGCCAAATTTATTTTAAATGTTGCTACATGTATTGTTAGTTGCCCCTAATTTAAGCTCTGTTCCCTTTCCTTTCCTACAGGAGTCCTCCATGTCTACTAAATCTTACAGGAGGAACAGAAATTGCAAGAAACATATATGCCAATGGGAAGGAGTGGTCTTGGATAATTCAGAATACGTCCCCCTATAGGGGAGCAGATAATGGTCACCCTTAACATAAACAGCTATAAGAACTGCAACTCACTTCAATTAAATTGTCAGAGGCTTTATATTGTATGGTTAGAGGTCACTGTCCACTGTCTCCTCTTGCGGATATGAACCTTGGTCTTCATTAACATTGGGGCAATGGAACCACTCAGTTGTATTGTGCATGGGGAGGACTTGGAAACAGCCAGTCAATAATCTCCAGGGGATCCGTGTCAAGGAGGGCAAACAGGTCTAGGAGCTAATCTGGGTAATACAGATGTAAACTAGGATTTTTCTTTCTGACCTGTAGATAAAAAGGGTGTACCCAGTGGTAGGAAACACCTGTTTCCTGGATCTGTTGTAGCAGGAAACGTAGCTGTCTGCACATGAAGAGGGATTGATTAGTGAGGTCAGGTAGGAATGTGATCAGGTAGGAATTGTCCAACTCTAAAGCCTGTGGAGGCCTGAGATTTTCTGATTTGCACACATATCATTAAGCAGCTCAAATAGCTCAGTTAGCACAGACTATTAACAAAGGAATTCACTGTCAGTGATTTTCCATTAAAGTTCTTTCTTGCTCTCCACTGTCAAATGCCTTGCTCATGTAGATCCCAAACAAGAAGCGACTTCCTATATTATGTCCCACGCTTTCCCTATCTCTTAATGTGTGGGGTAAACAGAGAGTTAGAAGAACCCTAGATTCAAGTCATACCCTTTTGGCACACATAATAGGACCTATGAGTTTAAAACTAGCCAAAATCCACACAATTTTCAATGGTGGGAAAACAAAGGCATGCTTCATATTGGGGACTTCTTGATGGACAATAAAATTCATATGGTAGGGGCAGAGCTTGGCCGCGAACGGAGATGGCATCTTGAGTCCCGCTCTCCGACGCACAGGGAGACTTCCAGCCACAAGCTGAGCACTCAGCCCTACGAACCGGCAACCCTGATCCTCCAGGACATTCGGCAAAACAAGGGAAACAATGTCCCAAAAAAAAGCGGCCTCCCAGAGTCGAAGAAACTCACAGACTTCTTCACGGGCCCTGTACCGCCTCACAGGCAAAATGGCGCCGGCCCACAACACAGCCCGAAGACACAGGCCGCAGAAGCAGAAATGGACTGCACAGCACCCAAGAGAGACGCTCTTGCCAGAGACACCCCCAAAACAGCGGCCCCATCCCCATTCGCCTCACCATCGCATCAGGCACCGGTAAGCAAAAAGCACCTAGCCTTTCACCATAACAATACATCAGAGGGGGACAGCTCAAAGGACGAGCAGGACACATCTCTAGCTAATCTCCCCACCACAGACAACCCAGTGTCAGAGAACACACTAAAATGTATGCTGCTTACACTTCAAAAGGATCTTCAAAAAGATCTACACATATCAATTTCACGCATGCAGGATCAGATTGAGGACTTAGGAGCTCGCACTGATACTGTAGAACAACAGCTCAGTAGCTATGCCACTGCCTATAACGAACTAGTGGACGCACACAGAGCCCAAGCTGAGGAAATTGAACGTATAAATACCAAACTGGCCGATTTAGAAGACCGCTCACGAAGGTGTAACTTAAAAATCAGGGGTATTCCAGGACCAGAATCAATCCCCACGAACGAACTGACACCCTATCTCCAGAAAATGTTTGTTTCTCTTGTGCCAGCCCTGTCACAACTAGAACTTGCCATAGACAGGGCCCACCGCATACATAAGCCAGCCCACATCCCTGCTGATAAACCCAGGGACGTATTAACCCATCTACACTTCTACCAAACTAAGAAAAGAGTCCTGATGGCAGCAAAAAACAGGCCGGCTCTACCTGACCCATATTCAGGCCTCATGCTGTTCTCTGACATCTCTGCAGCAACGGCCCAGCGCAGAAGAGACTTCTACCCCATAACCTCAACCCTCAGGCAAAACAACATCCCCTACAAGTGGGGATATCTGTTTAAGCTTGTGGTCACCTACCAAAGCAAGACCGCCATGATTTATCACCTGAAACATGGCCTCAAGCAATTACAAAACTGGGGTCTGTCCCCCCCACAGCATAACCCGACTGCAATTAAAATGATGCCTTCCCATGTTCCTAAACCATGGCAAACCAAGAGAAACACCTGTAGATATTCAACTCACACTGCAACTGACTCCCTCAATTAGGGCCTAACTATATTCTCCCTGTGCCAGGCCTCCTCCTAATGCACCACTTGAAGCTCTACTTTTCTCCGATAAGTGTTCTCCTCCTCCACTTAATGTGTGTTAAATACACAGTACTAACTTCCCCTTCCATCCCCCCTATCCCCCTTTCCTCCCAGGTTCATATAAACCTATTTCCACTAAGGTGCCGGTTCAGAATCTCCACACCCATTATCTGTGATAAAGGTCGTAATATATGTGTAACCGTATAATATTTTGCACAGCTATATGATACTAGGAGGACATCTCCTCACGTTCTAGAAGTACCTTCCTTCTCACTCCAAAGATGACTGCTAAAATTATTTCAATCAATGCCAGGGGACTAAACTCCCCCTACAAAAGGGCTATGTTGTGGAAAGATGCCCTGGCCTCTAAGGCCGATATTTTGTGTGTCCAGGAGATACACTTCGCCTCACACAAACCCCCCAAATGCCAACACCCCAAATTCCCACATACATTCTTTGCACATGCCCCTAATAAGACCAAAGGCGTGATGATAGCCTTCAGAGATACTTTGGCTTTTCACTGTCACTCCCTAGACACTGACCCACACGGTCGCTACATCATTATTGATGTAACAATCAATAACCACCCTACTACCTTAATAAACCTATATGGGCCTAACTCCAAACAAAAAAACTTCTTTAACCACCTTCTTTCCAAGAAAATTCAACCTCTTAAATCACGCCCCATCATTATATGCGGCGACTTTAATGACGTTATGGAGCCAACTATTGACTCCACCAACCCTTCCCGCAGAACAACCTCCTCGCTACACACAATTACCTACAATGAAGAGCTCTATGACGTTTGGAGATGTCTCCACGGTACAGAATGTGATTACTCCTTTTTTTCATCTGTACATAAGGTTTACTCTAGAATCGATCTGTTCCTGACAGACAAATTCACTCTCCAAAAAATGAAATCAGCAACCATTGGAACTAGCACTTGGTCAGATCACGCCCCTGTTTATTTGGAGCTTGCCCTGACCAACTCAGGAACAATGCCCACCCCTTGGAGACTTAACACCTCCATATTGAACCACCCAGTCTACCAGAAGCAGATCGAGGATGCTATTAATATTTTTTTTACAGAAAACTATGGTTCTGTTACAGACCCAAATGTGTTATGGAATGCCCATAAGGCTTCCCTACGAGGAACCCTTATCAATATAGCGGCCCATGAGAAGAGACAGCGCATTAAACAAATCTCCCAAATTTACTCTCATATCCAACACCTAGAATCCCAAAACAAATGTACTTACTCCCCGGCAACGGAAGAGAAGCTCAGGGACCTCCGACTCCAACTAAGCACCCTCTTTACAAACTCCTATGACTTTTACATTAAAAGATTAAAACTGGCAAATTACTCTTCAGGCAATAAACCTGGGGCCTTCCCGGCCAGACAATATAAGCATAAAAGGAACTCTAAAAAAATCCCATATCTTTTTTTTTTTTTTTTATATAAATATATTTATTAAATTTTGACAAAATACAGAGTATAAAAGTTCAGAAGTGTCAAAACACAGAGGTACAGCATAACGGTACTAAAGACTGAATTCTGCTAACAAAGTGAGATAACAGTTAGACAAAATTAAGCAGCTGTAAGGCAAAGGTATGGTGCTTTAGAGTTGGAAACAGACGAGGATGAGGTTGAAACCATTTTTCATCAATAACCTTGCGTCGTGGTAGTAGCCTTGGCTACAAAGATATTTGGTTTCCTAAGAGCATAATATCTCAGGGGGCCACAATTGGGCCTATCTGACAGAAGGACGGGGGTGAGGCAGGAGGTCCAGCATGATCTCATACTCATGGGATAAAAGCCGTAAGGCTGTTAGAAAAGACTTGGGGTTGCAAGTCGGGGATAAAGTGGACTTGATGGTTTAGGCATGGAGTGAGGTACTTGGAGAATCCCCTGGTTGAGTATAGGGGGCGGGGTTCGTGGAATGCCAGGGGGCCAATGGGGTATGTATTTTGAGTTTTCCTAGCGTACCTGAAAGGTCTGCCTTCAGATACCATTCGGATAATCGAAAGGGTTCCATGTAACGTTGGATTTCCTCGGGGGAGCAGGAGGATTCTATGTATTTCCTCCATCTCGAGAAGAAGCGTTTTGAGGATTTGAAGTCCTGCGATATGACGCCCAACCATTCAATGCGGAAGAGATTTTGAATGGCCGTTTTGACTTGGGGCAGGGTAGGCGGGTCTAAACTAATCCACGCTTGAGTGATAGATCTGCGAGCTGCCAGGAGACACAGGTGCACCCAATGAGGAGCTGGGGGTCCGGGGGGAGGTGTGTCTGTGGGGGGTGGTGTCTGGTGACTGAAAATGCAAAGCATGAGGTCTTTGGGGACAGTAAATTTTAGAGTTTTGTTGATGTAGAGTATGACTTGGTCCCAAAAAAAAATCCCATATCTTAAAGACGAAAACCAAAACAAAATCTTAAACCCTGCTGACATTGCAGAACAATTCCGCAAGTACTATCTCTCTCTCTCTACAACCTCCAATCTGCCCCCTCCTTCCCCCCCACAACCTGGACACGATTAGAACCTTCTTGGACTCTGCCCACTTACCTACCATCTCAACAGACCAACTGGAACAATTATCCCTCCCCATAACCGATATAGAAATAGGGAAAGTAATACGATCACTTCCACTCCATAAATCCCCTGGGCCAGATGGATTTGTGAATGAATACTACAAAATGCACTCGCAGATGCTCACCCCTCACCTTACCAAGGTATACAATCATATAAGCGACACAGGCAATTGTCCATCAGAATTCTTAGAATCATTAATAGTAACGATACCCAAACCAGGGAAATCAATGGACTCCCCTGCTAACTTTTGTCCAATTTCCCTACTTAATTCGGACACTAAAATTTACGCCAAGATTCTTGCTAACAGAATAGCCCAAATTATCCCTTCATTAATACATCCAGACCAAGTAGGATTTGTTCTAGGGTGGCAAGCCTCTGACGGCACATGTAAACTTATAAACATCACACAATGGGCAGAACACCACAAAATTCCAGCACTACTCATTTCCCTGGACGCCGAAAAGGCCTTTGACAGGGTCCACTGGCTCTATATGAGAGAGACGTTAACAAAGTTCGGCTTTACAGGTCAAATTTTGTCAGTTATATCTACTTTATACACCTCCCCAACTGCGAGAGTCTGGACTAACGAATTCCTGTCAGCTCCTTTCTCCATAACTAACGGCACCAGGCAGGGATGCCCATTATCGCCCCTTATCTTCTCTCTAATCATTGAACCCCTTGCAGCCCATATACGTGCACATCCTCTCATTACAGGCATAAAAATAGGTCCCACCCACCATAAAATAGGGCTATATGCAGACGATGTAGTCATTACCCTATCCAATCCCCTCCACTCCCTCCCACCTCTTTACAACCTCCTAGAACACTTCGGAACTATTTCTCTCTACAAGCTCAACAACTCAAAATGTCAAATGCTTCCCATAGGACTAGACTCCACAATTAAAAATCAGATACTAAGCGCTGTCCCCTTCTCATGGGCCCCTCTATCCTCCCTACAATACCTGGGAGTTCAGATCATATCTCCAACTTCAAACCTTCTCTCAACTAACCTAGCAAACCTCATGGTTACATTAGAGAAGGGAGTGAAGAATCTCTCAGCAACCCACACAACCTGGGTGGGCCGCATTGCCCTGGTAAAAATGTTTTTATTACCACATATTCTTTATATGTTCAGATCCCTCTCTATCCCAATCATTCCAGCACACCTCAAAAAAACTACAAAAAATAATAAACTCCTTCATTTGGAACGCCAGAGGCCCCAGGATTAAAGCCTTAATACTCCTTAGACCAACGCTATATGCTGGCCTAGGAGCTCCAAATTTGACAGCATATTACAAAGCTACTATCCTGATTACACTGAAGGAATGGTGGAATCCAAAACAGCACCCCCCCATATGGCGACAAATTGAAGCAACGGCCCTAGGCAAAGACCCTAAACATGTTGTAGGTGCAACGGTTGTATCCCAAATGTAGGCAAACACTTCCTGAGCTCAATTACAGCAGCACTTAGAGTGTGGTGCTCAATCAACGGCCCTCATAACTCTGCCTCCAGTAAGACTCTCCATAAACTTCCACTACGATCCCTAGAATCTCTCATCCCACACCTCTCATTAACTTCTTGGGTCGCTGCTGGCATCTCCACCGTCGGCCATCTTTTTCAACAGAACCACATGCGAACCTTTCAATTCCTGATGGACCACTACTCCTTGGATAAAGCCTCCTTCTATAAATATCTCCAAATAAGACATACTCTCCAATTCATAAGAGACTTCCACGGACATATAGTAGAAGATATCCTCAACCTGTTTGACCAAGCGAAAACCCCTTGGAAGGGGATATCACCAATCTACAAAATCCTCACTTAACCCTCCTCTACAGAAAAGACTACATCTATGATCAAATGGGAACACTCCCTACAGTTCAACGTTTCACAAAGCCAATGGTACACAGCGGCCTCAACCCCGCTGAAATACTCCAGGTGTATTACCCATTGGGAATCAGCACAGAAACTATTACACCATTGGTATATCACACCCACTCAACTTGCAAAAATGTCCCCAGACCAATCCAATCAATGCTGGAGGAAATGTGGTGCAACAGGGTCACTTCCACACATCTGGTGGTACTGCCCATACCTCACTACTTTCTGGGAGGATGTGTTCAAACTTGCAAAATAAATTACCGGGATAGTTATAACACCACACCCGCCCCTAGCCTTACTGAACATAAGCCTAGATCAATTTCTGAAAGAGTTCCACTGCCTCCTCACTCACCTCTTCATTGCAGCTAAATTATCTATAGCTTGTAAATGGAACACAACCTCTCCCCCAACCGTGCAAACCACCAATGACATCATGAATGACCACGCTCACTACGAATACATGTTTGCGAAAGCAAACCTACAGTTGAGCACATTCTTCCAAAGATGGAATCCCTGGCTTCAACACCCTATAGGAACTTTGAAATTCTAGGATAGATCAGCAGCCAACGCCCACAATTATCTCTTTGTTTTTGCAACAAATACCTTTAAAAGCACCGACTAACAACAGTAACAGATCACCAAATACATGACAGAGACAACCCCCACCCTCCGCCTATTACTACTTCCCAAAGGATAACCCACTTCTGAACCGGCACCAACCTAACCCGAACCACCCACCCCACATCACCCTATAAGACGCAGGAGGTTCCCAGTTGGGGCGTCTGGGGCTCTCACTTATCACTTATCAATGAACACTCCTGACCCCCATTAATTTCCACAGTAATAATAAAGAATCAAACCATAACCCATCTCAGAACTTCTTAGGTAAAACAGAACCTCAGATAAGCTTCTTTAGAAGTTTTTACTTTACTGTTCACCGTCTGTGGAATTTACATTGTAGTGTTTATATCAAACTAAACTACGACCAATGTTACTTTGTAACCCTTTCATTTTTCTTTAAAACTTCAATAAAAATATTGAAACAAAAAAAAATCATATCGTAGAATATCTTAAAAGATAATTATAATTTCCCTCATCAGAGATCCTCCATTACATCCAGATATATTCCTTTATTAAGTATAGACATAAATTCAATACTTGTCCTATTACTATGACAATATTTGAACTATACTGTAGGTGATGGTATGCACATTTCAACAATATACATTTCTTACTCAAAAACTCCCATACATGCTCCAATGGGAACTTGACTTTCATCAAACTTTGAACCTACTGGACTGGCAGGAAATTGCTAGCAGCTTGTCTCAGATACATATCAACACCTCCCTAAAACATTAATGAGGTGGTATATAGTTCCCATTAGGATTACCAAATTATATCCTCAAACCTTACCGACTTATTACAGGACTGTGTTCCATATATGGTGGCAATGCCCCAAACTGTTCAGATTCTGGATCAGACTTTAAAATTTGATAAACTGTCCTATTTCTCAAATATTATAGGAAAATCCCCAAGCGCTCAAAACAATTATTATATCATATAAAGTCGTGGCAGCCAGAATAGTGATTACAAAAATATAGAAACAAGTGACTGTAACCATTGACTTTGTCAAGCATAAATTAAACTTGACCATGGCAAATGACAAACTCACAAACTAAAGATATTGAAGAAACATGGAGTTTGTGGCTTTAATATGCATAGCTGGACTCTTGAGACCCTAGGAGAGCAATTCCTTCTTCTTCTCTGCTTTCCTCTTTCTCTTTTCCCTTTTCCCATCCTTTTTTGTACATATTATGTGGCTATGGTTAGCAGCCAGAACAAATTGTCACTCTCCATTCTTTATCTTTCTATGTACAATAGAAAGTGATTTAGGTTTGTATATAGGTAATAACCAATGTTAGACTCTTTTTCTCTTGATGTGATGAGAAGGAGTTATGTGTTTATGCTTCTGTGGAATCCTGTAATCTTAAACATATTTTGAAACATACACATGACAATTGGATGTAAATGTTCTACTTTAAACATTATTAAACCAATTGAAATATAAATGTCTAGTGGCATATACAAAGAGAAATATATAGCAATGTTAGATATTGATCAGCTGAAATGCATTTCTAACACTACAGTCATTATTTTAAAGGCCCCCTTTAGATTGGTGGTCAGAGTAAATGATTTCCTTTAGTTTCTGGTAAGTGTACATGTTCCCTTTAAACTTGTCATCAGTAAAAAAAGTGCTTTTTACATTTGTAGTTAGTGAAATGTCACCCTTAAATTGGTGATCCATGGATAAGAGTGACGCTTTAAATTTGGGTGCCAACGATTAATGATGCGCTCCCTTACATTGCTGGTAAGGTGTAAAATAGGCAACCGCTGGCATTGATAATCACTGGGAGGAATGCAACAATATAGATTCAGATCACGCAAGATCATTGGTTTGTGAAGCAGAAGAGATAATATGTCGTGCTGTTACCACCACTGGCTGTGGTTCTGCTAAGTGATTCAGGTGCTGTCAGACAGGAGATCATTTTTCCCAGCCAGCACTTTGAATATCAGTAAAATCCCTGTGCAGTTTTATACAGCATGGATGGCTTAGGAGGTAAGAAGAGAGGATCAGGGCTGTGACACCAAACATGCCTTGCTCCCAGGTTCCCATACCTCCTAGGCCTATATCAGCCGCTTTCACCTTTGTGGTGGTAGCTCTGTCACTGCTTGGAAGACCACAGAAATATTTGATTTTTGAAGCAATGTTATTTTGACTTTTTCTCATCCAATGAAAGTCAGGAGATCCAGTATCTCTTTGGTGAGCATGCCATGTCCACTGCGTGCTTGCCAAATAGAAATAAACAGGAGCTAATTGGATGGAAGCAAGACTACTAACACCCGCCATTTTTAGAGATTTTGTCAATTAAATTATCATCCTAATGTTTCTCCAAGCATTGAAAATATGATTATACTAAAGGTTGTAAAAATGGGGATTATACACTAATCCCAATGGGGATAAAACCAGGGACATTACCTACAAACAATGCCACGTGTCACCTGTGCTGCTGTCTCCTCCTTTAGTAGAAATCCTTCTCCTCCAATTACCCCCACCACCATAATCTTTCTCTGTGGTGGGGGTTAGCAGAACTGAGGGAACAGTAACAAACATTCATCAAGAAGCAAGAAACAAAATATACTGTGCTCAAAATATTCCCAATCAGGGGGGCGTGGCTGGCAGCAGAGGTGAATGGTCACTGCTTAGTGCAGCTCCCAGGACTGGAGATCTCCTATAGCGACACAAAGCGACCTAAACAGCTCCTGACACCCTAATCTTGCACTGGAGGTGGGGGAGAGTACCCAGAAGTTATGGGTAAGAGAAAGGATCGAGGCATTCCCTGCAAACTGGATGATTTTAGAAGTCCAGCCGGGACACAGGAATCCCAAGATGGAGCCAGATCGTCCTCACAGACACATGCCGCTGCTGAAGCAGAACAGCACAGAGATAAGCTGAATGGAGATAAGCAGAACTGCCACAAGGAATCAGCTGAAATCACAGATAAAAGCATTCCAGAGGAGATTAACAGCCCACTGAAACAGAGAAGATGATACTCGCTCCCAGAAACTAAAGTAAGTGATAATGACACTGACACACATTGTAAGGAAATACAACTCCCTAGCAATCCCCATGCTGATAAACTACAAGCATTTCCCACATCAGGTCAGCCTATTATTGACACTGACATTAAATAAATGCTTCTGACACTAAGGGGCGCTATTCAACAAGATATGCAAGCATATATGCACAAAACAAATGAGGACATTGGAAAACTAGAAGAGAGAGTGGATTATTTGGAAACTAAAATGACAGATCTCACTGATGCGCATAATGAATTGGATGATGCCCACTTTGACCTCGAAGAGGAAGTTAAAAATTTGCGCTTAAAAGTCTCAAATTTGTAGGACAGGTCCAGGTGAAATAAGATTAAATTTAGAGGAATACCAGAAAACATAAAAAATTCTGAATTGAATCAATTCTTTAAGAAATTGCTGACAGATCTCATCCCGGGTATTCAGAAACAAGAAATAGTAATTGACAGAGCCCACAGGCTACCCAAACCTTCTCACATTCCGGAGAAACTGCCCTGAGATGTGATTGCGAGATTTCACTTCTATCATGTAAAAGACATGCTTATGCAATTTGCGCGCCAAAACTCACCACTACCGGACCCATACTCAGGTATCCTTCTCTACTCTGATCTATCGCAAGCTACAATTCAAGCCAGGAAAAACCTCAACCCACTAACCAAAATACTACGTAATCATAAAATCATTTACAAATGGGGATTTCCAACCAAGCTCCTCCTTGATTGGAACCATAAGTCCTATTCCATCTACACCGTGGAGGAAGGCTTAAAACTAATGGAAAAGTGGGGTCTACTCCCATCAGAAGTTCAATCAATGCGTAGGAAACTCCCCCAACAATGGCATCAGAAATAAAACTCACACTGAAGGAGGAACAAAGTAACCTCCTTATCTGATCAATATTAATCATCCTCAGTATATGACCTTTCCCTATAGGAATCTCCCGTTACTTACAGAACGAACAGTATTACCCCCAACTTTAAGTGCAAAGTTATGCACAAATTAGTTGTTGCACAACAACTGGTTCTTTTTTTATGTTTATATGTTTATTACCTTTTTTTCCTTGCCATTGTACTAATAAGACTGTACTGCCTCTGCGTTCCATACATAACTTACAAACAAACTCTAACTGCTATCTGCCAAAAAAGACATCAATCTTCAAAATACAAGATGAGAGGACCCATCTTCTATCAAATAAGATGCCATCAACATCAAAGAACACACTATGACCGATGACAACACTTAAACTTTTATCGCTAAATGCGAAAGGCCTAAACAGCTCTGGAAAGATGCACTACAGGTAAAATCCAATATTCTATGTGTGCAGGAATCCCATTTTGCAGCAGATAAACCTCCAAAATTTTCCCACCCAAAATTTCCTCACATATTTTGCTCAAACGAACCTAAAAAGAGGAATGGAGTAATAACGGCCATAAAGGATGATGTTACTTTTCAACAGCTGGATATCGTAACAGACCCACTTGGTCGATACATTATACTAGTGGCAATAATTGATAATGCTACTTACACTATTGTAAACATCTATGCTCCCAACCGACACCCCATGAGATTTATCAAAAAAATTATGATCAAAATTTAAAAAATTCAAAGAGGTCATGTAATAATATGTGGAGATTTTAATTTCCCGATGGACCCCGTCTTAGACACCTCCAAAAGCTTGCACTCCATCAGAACAGGACTTGGGAATTATTTCCATCAAGAGGACATGTTTGATCCCCGGAGATGTCTTCATGCGAATGAGAAAGATTTTGCATTTTTCTCCAATAGACATAAATCCTACTCTAGGATTGATTACTTCCTTGTGGACAGATCCCTCCTACAGAAAGTTCAGGAAGCCCTTATCTATAATATCACATGGTCAGACCATGCTCCCATCTCTATTACTATAGAAATGAATACTCAATCAACTAAATTCACCAAATGGAGCAATAACACTTACTTATACTCTCTGGGGGAGGAAATGTCCACAATGAAGAACAAAATTAATGAATTTTTTGTGCTTAATGATAACAATGCAACATCCACAACAAATGTATGGTGCTCTCACAAAGCCTACGCCAGAGGTCTATTAATCCAACTGGCTTCAAGGATTAAAAAAAAACATAACCAAAAATTAAATGACCTCCTGGGAAAAATAGCTGAGATAGAAAAGGATCATAAGAAAACCCCAAACAATCTGTCTCTAAACACACAACTCAACACATTAAGAATGGAATTGAGTATGAAGTAATTATGACATTGAATTAGTGAGAAATTTGAATAAATAGCAACTGTTAAACATACCAACGGACTCTACTATGGCGATCATTTGAACTTGCGCCCTCCAATTGGTTCCCAACTAAACCATTAAACAGATAATTGTAGAGCCTGACCACAGTCTGTTCCCTTTAGGGGTGACAGGCCCTACATTATACTGATAAGTGTTAAGGGAATTAACTGGAGGCAGAGCCTGTATAGGCACTCGGCTAGAATATACCTGCTGAAGATGTAAATATTCCCTGTGTTCCTAGCACACTTTCTTCTCTATCCCCTTTCTTTTTCCTTTCCTTTCTACCTAGTTCAAAATACAATGCTACCATTAACGAGCATGTTGATTTGTATAAATATGCTACTTAAAGAATGTATACTATTTATGTACAACTGAAAAAAATTTTCAATAAAAATTTATGGTTAAAAAAAAAAGAATGGAATTGAGAAATATTTTAGTAGCTAATCAAGACAAATATCTCAAAAAACTTAAACTAAATTATTATTCGCAAAACAATAGAGCAGGTAAACTATTGGCTAATATACTGCGACAAAGACAAATTAAACAAAATATCCCTAAACTTATTCACCATAAGACAAAAAAAAATTATATAATTAATGCTTTAATGCTTTTTGGTCACATTGAGGCATGAGTCTGCTTGAAGTAAGGCTTCTACAATTGCGTTGCATTTGAGATCTAAGAAACCAAACATACTTATAACAATTCAGTAGAGAATAAGAAAGAGAGAGGGAAGGAAGAAAGAGGAGGAATAAGAAAGAAAGGAGGGGAACAGATAGGGGTTGTTGGTGAACTGGTATAGCCCGAGTAGAGGGTTGAAGTAGTTATTTCAGGTGTGATATTAGACCCTTATATAAAGGATTGTTGAAAATTATGTTGCTTGGATTAGTCATCATTGTTTAGATTGAGTCTTAGAGTATAGGATATATCCAGAAAATTCGAAGCTGAGAGTCATCGGTTATGTGGGTTAGCATTGGAATGAATATTGTGGGTGTGTTGTCCATGGGTGTCAATCTTTGAGGAACAGATCTTGTTTAAGGTGAGCCTTTGCGAAAGAGTATTCCTGCTGAGCGTGGTCGTTGAGAATGAGAGTCACTTCACTGATGCTTGGTGGGGTAGTGGATTTCCATTTGCGGGCTATAGCGTGTCTGGCCGCAATAAAGATATGTGTAAGGATGGAGTGGTACTTAACAGGCCACGTTTCGATAAAAAAAAAAAACCATTATATAATCCACAAGAAATAGCGGACGCATTCTCCGATTACTACGAAGATCTATATAATCTAAAGAACGACCCTAACACCCCTCAGCCCTCCCAGGACAAAATTAAAGACTTTCTACTGAAAACCATTCTACCCAAAATAGACCCAGAAGCTCTTGAATCACTTAACAAACCTTTAGCTGAAACCGAAGTCCAAAAGGTATTACAATCCCTCCCACTACATAAATCTCCAGGTAATGATGGTCTATCAAGTGAATACTATAAAACTTTCGCTAATATCCTAGTCCCTCAACTAACTAAAACATTTAACAAAATAATTAACCAAAAAGAGCTCCCAAAAGAAATGCTGGAAGCAATTATTGTTACCATCCCTAAACCGGGCAAAGACCCTTCATCCCCAACAAACTATAGACCAATTTCTCTTCTTAATTCGGACTTAAAAATATACGCCAAAATTATAGCAAACCGACTCCTAAATATCACACCATACCTCATCAATCCAGACCAAGTAGGATTCGTTAAGGGTAGACAGGCCCCAGACAGTACTAGACGCATGATTAATTTAATCAATCACTCAGAGCTAACTCGAATGCCTTCTCTGCTCCTTGCTTTGGATGCAGAGAAGGCGTTCGATAGGGTACACTGGGACTATATATCAGAAACACTGAAAGGCTTTGGCTTCTCTGGGTTTATCTATGAAGCCATAATGTCCTTATACACAAACCCATCAGCAAGAATAATGACCTTGGGTACTATATCCAAAAGCTTCCTCTTAACAAATGGTACAAGACAAGGATGTCCCCTGTCACCCATAATATTCTCACTAGCAATTGAACCCCTAGCAGTGAGCATAAGGGCAAATAAAAAAATAATGGGTATCCAGATAGGTGACTACAACCATAAAATAGGATTATTCGCCCATGATATCATCCTGGCTGTTACGAATCCAACCCAGTCACTACCAGAAATACTAAAGACACTTGACTCCTTTGGAGACGTATCTTATTACAAAATTAATAAAAACAAAAGCTCCATTATGCCCATGAATCTCACTAAAGAAACTACCACCTTACTTAAAAAAGAATCAGAATTTAATTGGGAATCTCCAGTAATCCCATATTTAGGAATCAACCTAACCTATCCTACTAATAAACTATATGAGGCCAATTTTCCCAATCTACTAAACCAAATTAAAAAAAACTGTCAACATTTCCAAAACACTCAGCTATCTTGGAAAGGCAAGATGGCAGCATTTAAAATGCAATCCCTCCCGAAGATACTGTATTTATTTAGGACAATCCCATCCCAATTCCAGCAAAATTCTTTAAACAAGCTAACACTATACTGAGAAATCTCATATGGAATAAGAAAAAACCGAGAGTTGCACTGAATATTCTTAACTTACCCCAAGAAAAAGGAGGAATGTCCCTACCAGATCTATTAAAATATTATCACTGGATCAGTGGAAAAACTGGGTTATACCAGTGTTAGACAAACCTTGGCTACTCATTGAAAAAGAATATACCAAAAATTACGAACTACTATCCCTAACTATAGCCCTACAGAAATGTAATACAATTAATTTCCCAAAACTCCTTACCATTAAAGCAACACTATTAGCCACAAAACACCTGACTGCTAACTATTTGATGATTCATACAATATATCATTGCCAATTAATGTACTGCAACACTCCAAAACCAGAATTGTAACTAATAAGTGGACCAAAGAAGGACTTAATACCTTTGACTCCTGAATAAGATAAATAAAGCTAAGCATTTGAAAAACTTCAAACCTGAACAAGGTTGGGAAATCCCTACTTATATCTGGGATTACCTAAATAATAAAAATCAGAGATCTATAAGGGGAATAGCCTTCTTTTATAAAATATTACAGAAACAACCCACCACACAAAAAAACCCCAACATGTTGAAATGGGAAAAAGATCTATCCCAAACAATTGATATTGACAAATGGAGGAAAGCTCTCTCAATGAGCAAGAAAGCAACATCTTGCATAGAACATTGGGATAATTTTCAAAAAATTATTCATAGATTGTATCTTATGCCATCCAGACTATACAAGATATCCCCCACAAACTCCCCACTCTGCTGGCGCTACAATGATAAAACTGGGACTCTGCTCCATATGATATGGGATTGTAAGAACCTTTCTAGCTTTTGGAACTCAGTCTCTTCCCTTATGGCTTCTATAACAGGCAATCTAAACAAACTTACTCCTACCATGGCTCTCTTAAACATAGACCTAGACACATACCCAATGAAATATAGAATTATAATAGCAAATACTCTAATAGCAGCTAGACTAACAATTTCTAAACTATGGAAATCGAACAAAGCACCAAACATAACGGATGTTATAATCAGACTCAATAATCAAGCATCTTTTGAAAAAATGCTAGCCCACAAAAACTTCAAAACTAAGCTATATGAAGCCCGTTGGCAAAGTTGGATTCTACATCCAAAAGCCTCTAAATCCTTGAGTTTCCTTCTAATGATAACTTGAGACTAATAAAGATTTGTTCCTCTTATTCACATATCCCTGCTTACAGTATGAACCCATTGGGGTAAGCAGGGAAATTATTATTAACACTCTTCTTTTCCTCAATGAATAAGAGTACCAAATTCCAAACTCCAACTAATTGAACACAATAGCATATGTTAAAATGAGGCATGAGTGATTCAGTTATGTAACAAATCTGATTGGCATAAATGAAGTAGATGTACATGTAAGATTCAATGTATTGATGAGCAATGGCAATATCCTTCTACCTTTGTTGTTTTTTCCCTTTTCCCCTCCTTTACCTTTTACCTTGTTTTGTCCCTACCCTTCGGTTTACCTTCATGCTGGATGTAATTTTTCTTTCTAGCGATTTTCTGTACTATTTGAAAAATCAATAAAAATCTTTAAATATAAAAAAAAAAATATTCCCAATCAGTAATTTGTGAAAACATATATAAACCATGAATACAAATTGCAATACTGAAAATCAAAATGTGCATGAAGTATATGAATGTGAATTGCCAATACTATGATCCAAACAAAAACTAGAGATAAGATTAATAAACCATTATCAATAATAATACAGTGAGTGAATTCTTTTTGTAATAATTGTCAATAAAATGTGAATAAAAAACAATCTGTGAAACGTTTTACTCCACCACCACCAACTCCTGTGGATAAACTCTAACCTTCATCCTTGGACTTTTTATGTTATAAAGGTCAATAATGTAGGGTCCCTTTAACCACTAGGTGCCCAGGCCAATTCTGACACTTCACACATACATGTAATAATCTGCATTAGGGATGGGCTTTGTACGTTCGAGACGACAATCCCCTGTTCGCTGGTTCGGGTTTTCCCAAACATTATGGGGCATTCGTGGCACCTTCGCACACCCCATAATGTTTTAAAATGTCAGCAGAATGCCGCACGCTGATTGGCCAAAGCATGCACATGACCTGCATGCTTTGGCCAATCAGCGGGCGGCCTGCTGTGAGAGCTTTGAATGGCTAAAGGCATCCTGCCTTTAGTCAATCACTGCACAGCAGTCTCAATCCACGCCCCACACTATATAAAGCCGCTTGTACAGCGGCTCTATGATAGTGTGTCGGCAGCAGTGTTAGAGAGTTAGTGTACGTTGCTGAAGACATGCAGTTTAGATAGATAGATTTTTAAATATGTTAAAAAAAGAAAATAAAGTAGATAGCTAACTAGATAGATAGTTAGAAATCTGTCAGTTAGTGCAGACAGGTTAGTGTAGGGGGAAAAAAAAACCATATAGATCTATCTATCTATCTATCTATCTATCTATCTATCTATCTATCTATCTATCTATCTATCTATCTATCTATCTATCTATCTATCTCTCTATCTCTCTCTCTCTCTCTCTCTCTCTCTATATATATATATATATATATATATATATATATATATATATATATATTGCTATATATCAATATATATGTATAGATACATATATATCTATATATATATAGATATATATATATATATATATATATATATATATATATATATATATACGCACAGTGTACACAATATAGATATAGTACACTTGACTTGGTGTATTAAAATATTTACATATACATATATATATATATATATATATATATATACACACCGCGTATTGAGTGTCCACTATATATATCTGTCCATACAGTATATAGTACACTTGACGTGGTGTATTAAAATACATACAGTTTTTAACCCCTTGACCCCCAGAGCCTTTTTTTACATTTGTTGTTTACAAGTTAAAATCAGTTTTTCTTTGTAGAAAATTACTTAGAACCCCCAAGCATTATATATTTTTTTCAAACACCCTAGAAAATAAAATGGCAATCATTGCAATACTTTTTGTCACAGTATTTGCGCAGTGGTCTTTCAAGCGCTTTTTTTTAAGTTAAAAAATAAGACAACAGTAAACTTAGCCCAATTTTTTGTATATTGTGAAAGAGGATGTTATGCTGAGTAAATAGATACCATACACGGCATGGTTGAAAATTGCGCACACTCGCAGAATGGTGACAAACTCCGGTACTTAAAAATCTCCATAGGCGACGCTTTAAAATTTTTTAACGGTTACCAGGTTAGAGGTGCAGAGGAGTCTTTTGCTATAATTACTGCTCACACTCTGGCAATTGCGGCAATACCTCACATGTGTGGTTTGAACACCGTTTTCATAGGCAGGTGAGACTTACGTATGCCGTTTCTTTGCTGCACAAGCTTGCGGTGACGGTGGCACTTTAATTTTTTTTATTATTTTAATATATTTTTCATCTTAACAATGTTCCTTTAAAAAAAAAAAATCTGATCACTTTTATTGCTATCACAAGGAATGTAAACATCCTTTGTGATAGTAACATATGGTGACAGGTACTCATTATGGAAGGATGGGGGGTCTAAAAGACCCCCATTCCTCCTTTACACTTCACAGTATTCAGATCACCAAAAACTGCAATTCTGAATACTGCCAATTTTTTAAAACCGGCGCCGTTAGCCGCCGAGTAAACCGGAAGTGATGATGTAACGTGGCTTCCGGGAATGTATGAAGGAGTCCTGATCTAAGCATATTCCAGCTTCCACAGGGACTCCACATGGCGGCCAGAAGTGTCAGATCGGAGCTCCAGTCTCCCGGTGGGACGGGATGGTGGCGGGAGGGGGATTTCCCATCCCGCTGCCTGGGATAACGACCGAACGGCTCCCAAGCCGGATCGGCTGTTATCAACGGATAGCCAGCCATCTGCTCTAAAAAATGGTACCAGGGTATAGCCTGTAGCTGCAGACTATACATCGATACGTCCATTTAAAGCAGCCATCATTTATAAACAGCGATTCGCGTTAAGTGGTTACACTAATTTACAACAGCAGGGCCCATTCCTGCGCCCAAGAAAAGTAACTGCAAGGGGTTACAGTGCTCTGACTCCAACAACACCCAAGGTCCAAATTTTCACCACCTGTTGGACTGGGGCATGTCATCACAACTTTTAACCACTTAACTCGAATCATCGTTTATAAACGGCGGCAGCTTTAAGTGGAAGTATCGGGGTATAGCTTGCAGCTACAGGCTATACCCCGGTATCGTTTTTTAGAGCAGGCGGCCAGCTATCCGGTGATAATGGCCGAGTCGGCTCGGAAGCTGCTCTGTCTTTATCCCAGGGAGCAGGAGGGGCTATCCCCTCCCGCCACCGTCCACCGCTCTTCTTCGGTCTCCCATCCCACCAGGAGACCGGAGCTCCGATCTGACACTTCTGGCCTCTGTGTGGAGTCTCTGTGGAAGCTGGAATCAGCTTCTTTTTTTTTTTTTTTTCCCGGATCAGTTGTCTTGGTCTTACATGTTATTGACCTTTTCTTCCACCACGTGTTATCACTTTCAGCGTGTCATCGTGGGGTGACATCTCATCATTTCCGGTCTCCCATATCCTTTCTTTTTATTTTACTTTTCATTTTCCTTTTTAACTTCCCGTTATGCTGGGAGGATTGCTTATGTTTTCTTTTGACACCCACATGGTCATTCCATTTCCCCTCTTCCCTTCTCCGGGTTTCACTCCTCCCTCCCTCTCCCTTCCCCCTCTAGGTTCCGACCTCTATTTCTCCCAAACTCATTATCTTTGTAAATGTACTGGAGTTTTTGAAGGTAACCCATCCCTTCCATTTCCCCGTTTCATCTTCTATTAGCTCTTCCTCTCTTATCCTCAGGGACTCCATATTTCTTATTTCTTCCACCCTTAGGCACCACTCCTTCATCGTTGGAATTTGTGTTTTTTGCCAATATCTGGGGATCAGACTCTTTGCTGCATTCAAAAGGTGTGGTAGGATCGTCCCTGTGTATTGTCTGATGGATCTGTCGGTTCGGTGGAACAGGCAGATCCATGGATCTCTTGTTATCTCTACCCCCGTTATTTCTTTACTCAGAGCCGCTATCTCTCCCCAATATTCCTGCATCCCCTTACACTCCCACCACACATGCGTCATTATCCCCTCGGCCTTACATCCCCGCCAGCACCATTTTTCCCTCCCTGGTTGTATTTTATCAAGGTAAGGTACCAACGTGAGAGACATTTGTAGTTGGTTTCCCACGTTTTACTATCTATAGCAGTTTTAAACACCATTTTCGTTATTTTTTCCCATACGTGCTCCCCCAGCTGCTTCCCTAATTCCTTTTCCCATTTATCAAAATATGGCGGTCGTTCTTCTCCTCCATTTCTACCAGTATATTATATAATTTAGATACTCCTCCTTTTCTTTTCCCCCTTTTCATGCAGATTTTTTCCAATTGTGTTATTTCTCTTTCTGTTCTTAATGGTTGTGGTAGTGCATTAACAAATTGTTTTAGTTGTTGGTAACGCCATATGTCAATATTGTGGAAGTCGCCTCTGCGTTTTAATTCTTCTAATGTTGCTATTTCCCTTCCCATTAATATATCTTTTAATTTTGTGTCTGTTTTAATCCATTTCCCAAACCATTCTTCTTTCCCAGGTGCAAAGTAATTTGTTCCACTCAGTGGTGTGTATGGGGAATTAAATTCCCATTTACTTCGTGCTAGCAAATTGTCCCACTCTTTAAATACAGTGTGTGTCAAGTTGCTTGTGTCTTCTGCCAATTCCCTATAACCTTTTGGGATCCATACCCCTTTCCCTAAGTGACCCTTACTCAACCTATTTTCCAATTCCCCCCATTTTTTGCCTGTCGGATTTATCCACTCTATCACCCGTGAGATTATATTTGCTATATAGTATTTTTTGATGTCCGGTATTGCTAGTCCTCCCCTGTTTTTCCCTTTGCTTAAAATTGAGAATTTTATCCTTGGTTTTTTATTTCTCCATATAAATTTGTCTATCAACTTCCTAGTCACCTGGAAGAATTTTTGCGGTATTTTGATTGGTAGCATTTGAAATTTATATAAGATTTTTGGTTGTATTACCATTTTTATTGTATTAATCCTCCCGAACCAGGACAATGATCTGTGGGTTAGCTTGTTTAATTCATCTTTGATTTCATTAATCAAGGGTATGTGGTTCATTTGGTAGATTTTTTCTTTGTTTGTCGCCAGGGTGATCCCTAGATATTTTAGTCCCTTTTTTCCCCATTTAAATGGGAAGTCTTTTTGGAGCTCTACTCTTTCTTGAGTTCCTATGTTGATGCCTAGTATCTCCGATTTATCTTTATTTATTTTAAAGTTTGATATTTCTCCAAATCTTTTCATAACCTCCATTACTTTGGGTATTGTTGTCTTGGGGGAACTTATATACAGTAACATGTCATCGGCGTATGCCGCAATCTTATGTTCTTCTCCTACTACGCTGAGCCCTCTTATCTCCTGATTGTTCCTTATTACGGCCAGCAATGGTTCCAGGTAAAATATGAACAGCAAGGGGGACACTGGGCACCCCTGTCGTGTGCCATTCTCTAGTTCGAATCCCGGGGACATTTTCCCATTCACTTTTAGTCTTGCCTTTGGTCTTTTGTACAGTGCCCTAATCCATTGTGTCATTCTCTTCCCCATTCCGATACTTTCTATAGGTTTGAACAGGAACCCCCAGTCTACCCTGTCGAAAGCCTTTTCGGCGTCTATCGACAGCAGCAGACTGGGGTTCCCTTCCTTTTTTACTTTCTGTAACAACAAGAGGGTCCTAATTCCATTATCTTTCCCTTCCCTTCCTGGCACAAACCCTACCTGGTCTCCATTGATTATTCCTTATATTACTCTCTTTAACCGCTTAACAACCGCCCCATAGACAATTGATGTCTACAGGGCGGTTGCTTAATTCTGGGAGGACGTCTATTGACGTCCTCCCAGAATCGCGGTTCCCGCGCGCCCAGTTATCTGCAGGAGGGTCTTAATTCGTTGGCGGGACATCTGTAGTTAACAGATACCCCGCCAACAATTCGCCAATTTCTCTCATTATATTCCTTATTAGTTACCTCTGGTCCATCCCAAACACGGTCCTTCCCTTCCCTTTCTATTACCTTAATCCTGGGAGAACAACAATGTCTTTCATTTTTTCCTTCCCTTGGGGTCAGACGACGACAGCTATCTGCGGCTTTTCCGAAAGCTGTCCCATCTGACCCCCAAGGACAAGTTTGGATATCTTTCATAGCCTTACCCCTTCTCTTACTGTGTTACCTAATCCCGTGACATGTTTTC
>BLSH010006523.1:174834-202827 GCA_018402905.1 Glandirana rugosa | reverse complement strand
ACAGGTTAACATATGACAATTTTGGGGAAAAAAAAAAAATAAATAAAAAATTCATTTTGCAAAGAATTGTGGGAAAAAATTACAACTTCAAAAAATTCACCATGCCTCTTACTAAATACCTTGGAATGTCTACTTTCCAAAAAGGGGTCATTTGGGGGGTATTTGTACTTTGCTGGCTTGTTAGGGTCTCGGGAAATGAGATAGGCCGTCAGTAAATCAAGTGTGATCAATTTTCAGTGATTGGCACCATAGCTTGCAGACTCTATAACTTTCACAAAGACCAAATAATATACACTATTTTTTTTTTTTTTACCAAAGATAGGTAGCAGTATAAATTTTGGCCAAAATTTATGAAGAAAAATTACTAATTTGCAAAATTTTATAACAGAAACGAAGAAAAATTCATTTTTTTACAAAATTTTCGGTCTTTTTTTAATTATAGCGCAAAAAATAAAAAACCCAGAGATGATTAAATACCACCAAAAGAAAGCTCTATTTGTGTGGAAAAAAAGGACGCAAATTTCATTTGGGTGCAGTGTTGCATGACTGAGTAATTGTCATTCAAAGTGTGAGAGCGCTGAAAGCTGAAAATTGGTCTGGTTGTTAAGGGGGTTTAAGTGCCCAGTTGTCAAGTGGTTAATCTGGTGGCCAGGATTTTGGTAAACAGCTTAATATCTGCGTTTAGCAACGAGATCGGCCTATAGCTTGAGCATACTGGAATCAGCTTCAATCAGGACTCCTTCGTACATTTCCGGAAGCAACATCAGAACATCACTTCTGGTTTACTCGGTGGGAAACGGCGTCAGTGTTAAAAAATGACAGTATTCAGAATCGCCGTTTTTGGCAATCTGAATACTGTGAAATGCAAAGGAGGGATGGGGGTCTTTTAGATTACATTCCTTGTGATAGCAATAAAAGTGATCAGATTTTTTTTTTTTTTAAGGAACAGTGTTAACAGGGAAAATATAATAAAATACATTTTAAAAATGTAAAGCGCTACCGTAACCAGGAGCTCGCGCAGCAAAGAAAATGCATATGTAAGTCACGCCAGCATATGAAAACAGTGTTAAAACCACACATGCAAGGTACTGCCACGATCGCCAGAGTGTGAGCAATTATTCTAGCAAAAGACCTCCTCTGCACCTCTAACCTGGTAAGCGTAAAAAAAAGTAAAATACACAATAAACCGCGCTAAAGGATCCAAAAACAGCAGCAGCAGAAATACAAATGTATAGAAGAAAAAACGATAAGCTGCGCTCACATTAATAATACATAAATAAAGGTTATTAATAAAGAGTCCCAATGGTGTGGTATTCCCTACACCACTAAAAGTCTGTGTAGTTCATCCTAGTTGTAATATCACCACAAGGAAAGAAAGGTGAAGTGAATCAGAGGTCCGCCACCAATAATAATAAGGGGGCTTACCAGAACACTGAGTGTTCAGTTGCCTGTAAATCCCCGACCTGGGATATGGGTCACTCTTAATTCCACTTCAGAAAAAGGGTCCCTTTGTCTCTATATAGCACCTTCCACTATTAAGATCACCAAGGGCTAGGAATTCTTGTCACGTTTGATCTCGCTCTCCCACTCACAGTTATCAGTGCATCACATAGGAGAAAGGATAACTCATAGTGAAGTACGTTGAGATCCGTTTATTTAAAATGCAAAGAAATGTACTCACATTTGACATGGATAAAAAACACATGTATGCCGGCCGGCTATCATACACGATCACTCGAACACAGTGGTGACGTCAGCACGCCCTCCTCCTAAAAAATTATAAAACGTCGCCTATGGAGATATTTAAGTACCGGAGTTTGTCGCCATTCCGAAAGTGTGCGCAATTTTTAACCCTAACATGTATGGTATCAATTTACTCAGTGTGACATCCTCTTTCACAATATACAAAAAATTGAGCTAACTTTACTGTCTTATTTTTTAACTCAAAAAAGCAATTTTGGACTTCTGGTTCTGGCGCTTGATGAGGAATGAGTGAAGAACAGCGGCTCCGGACCTCATCTGCTTATAAAAGCTGTTCAACACCGGTTCGGACGACCACTCGACCCTAGTCCACTGCCTCGATCACCAGAGATCACCCGGAAGTCACCCAGCAATGGACAAATTCGTCTTACATGGCGGGTCCGCCGCGACACCAAATCCCCGAACGGACACCGCTGCACCGAACCTTCGTTCGGAGGCTATTGCACTGAACCCTCATTTGGACGCCTCGATCGTGGAAACGATCGCTACAAACGCACCACAGCCACAACCCATGTTGGCACCTCCCCCTCTGATCCACCCCAACGCGGGGACAGCGGAGACCTTGGAGGACCAGTATACCAGACTAGCCCAGGGAGTGGCAGCCCTACTTAACCCCCCATAACGTTGACAGTGGAGAGGGCTATAGCTGCGGGCATGGCACAACTCAAAAAGGAATTGAATGACCACACCCAGCGTATAGGAGAGCTGGAGAATCGTGTGTCCAATGTGGAAGATGAAATGCAAAACGCCCTAACCAGTGAACAACAGTTCCGGCATACACAGCAATACCTTCTCGACAAGACCGACGACCTAGAAAATCGGTCACACAGGAACAATCTTAGGATCGTGGGCCTCCCAGAGTCATACAGCGCCGGCTCCTTACACGATCTCTGTCTTTCAGGAATGCGAAATCCCTACAATTTGAAGGGCACAAACTCCTAATCTTTGCGGATTATTATTCGCAAGAAACATCTCGTCTACGCAAATCCTTCCAACCGGTATGTGCAGCTCTGTACCAAAAAAGGAATCAAGTTCACACTCTCCTACCCGGCCTCCCTAAGGTTCACCGATTCCTCTGGAAATGCCAAGGTGTTCAATCACCCCGAGTAAGCAGCTGACTACGCACAGGCTCATCTACAAATTCCGATGGACACCCACCCTCCAACCCCCAATCCAGTATCCCCAGGGCTCCGGGATCTCCGCAGTCCGAGGAAAGAATCTCCAAAGAGAGCTTGATATGCAAACAAATCAGCTCGAGAGGAACGTTCTTGAATCATCCTCCCCGAATAACTCTTGTTCTCGCAATCTCTAGGGCGCGACGGATGCTCCCTACTTCTTTCAGGTTCTCATTTCAAGGCTATGTACACTCTCACCCTAAAAGGTGAAGCTAATCCTATGTGGAATATTTAACTCTGCGGGGACATGTTCATAATTGTATTGTAATGTTAAGGTCTCTGTTCGGGAGGGTGCTGGAACATCCAACATATCCCCCCATCTCGTGTACTGGGTGCTGCGTCCAGACACGCTCACTCCCCCCCAACATTTTTGCCCCGACCTCGGTACCACCTGAACATCTCTGGTAACGCTGTTCCCGTGGAAGGTTTCCTCATGAGGAAAAAGGTGAAGTCTACGCTGTTGTGTTTCTGTTTTTTAGTTGTTACTTTCCTTTACTACTACTCAAACCACTATGGAGATGACCATCTCCGCTCCCCACCCAACCTGAGCTGGCACGTTAACCCCCCCGATCCTTCGCCCCTTCTCCATTATCGCTCAATTTGGCTACTTTTGCCCACTTCCAACCACACTGGTACAGGCCACATTAGCCCACTTCAATTTCACCCACCCTGAAGGCTGTCTCGTGGAATGTTAAAGGGCTTAGATCCCCAAATAAAAGGATGGCGGTCCTGCACCACCTCCAACGCCTGAAGGCCGACATAGCCTTTCTCCAAGAGACACACCTCACGACAGCAGACTTTTCCTGACTGAATAAATTATGGGTAGGTCAAATCTTTGGCTCGCCCTCTCCCAAAAATAAAGCGGGGGTGATCTTGCTCATCCATAAGAAGGTCCAATGTGAAATACTATTAGAGGACAGGGACGAGGATGGCAGAATTCTCATCCTTAAACTCAAAATCAAATCCAAAGAACTAGTCCTAGCAAATGTATATGCCCCCAACTCACCCTCCAACAATTTCCTTACCTACATCTCCCCACCATTATAGGTGGAGACTTCAATGTGGTCATGAACACCCAGGAAGACAGAGAGGCAGGCCATCAGAAATCTCGTATCCCACTCCGAGATCCCCAACCCACTCCTCTAGATTTATTTGCAGAGGCCCTTCAATTTGTTGACATATGGAGGCAAACCAACCCCCTCAGCAAACAATACACCTTCTACTCCCACCCCCACCACAGCTTGTCCCGGATCGACTATTTTCTTTGCTTATCTTCCATTCTCCAGAATGTTTCTGATCCCCAGATTCTAGACACTGCCATCTCCGACCATTCCCCAATTTCGCTAATCTTACCAGGTCTTGATGCCCCTAATTCCTTTAGAACCTGGCGCTTCCCAGCAAATCTGGCCTACAATCAAGAGCTGATCACCCTAACCAAAAAATCCTGGGAAGATTATACTGATACAAACGCAGAACATACTACCGACCCTAACCTCTTTTGGGAGGCGGGCAAGGCTGTCCTACGTGGCCAGATAATTGCTTTTAGTGCCGCCTTCAAAAGGAAACTAGACGCCAACCACAAATTGGCCAGTAAAACCCTACGTGAAGCCCAAGCTGCCCTCAATAACCAAAACTCACCAGAGAACAGACAAAGATGGCAAACTGCAAAAGTAAATTTGACCACTGGGCCTTTGCCCAGGAACGACACCACCAGACACATTTAGATTTGCAGTTCCACAAATATGGAAACAAAGCCAGCAAACTGTTATCTCGCTTATGCAAGGGCAAACATGCCCCCACCTCTGTCAGCGCACTTAAACATCCTAACGGCTCTCTTTCATCTAACCCCAAAGACATCAATAGTATCTTTGAAGCTTTCTATACTAAACTATACGGGAAAGATCCAATTGATGATGAGGCGGCACAGACGTTCTTAATCTTCCCCAAGTCACCCAGGCCCAACTAGATTCTTTAAACTCCCCAATCTCTATAGGGGAAATCAAGCAGGTAGTAGCCTCATTATCACCTAACAAAGCCCTGGGCCCAAATGGATATACGGCAGAGTTCTACAAACACAACATATCCACTATTGCCCCGTCCTTGCTCTCCCTCTTCCAACGGGTTCTCGGAGGGGGGCCGTATCCTCCCTCTGGCTTCCAAGCCTTTATCAAAATAATTCCCAAGCAAGGGAAGGACCCGACCGACCCTGGGTCTTATCGACCCATCTCCTTGCTAAATCTCGACACCAAGATTCTTTCTAAAATTATAGCTAGAAGACTTGCAACAATCATGCCGACTTTGATTCACCCAGCACAAGTGGGTTTCACAATGGGCCACTCAGCGACTTCCAATATCCGAAAGGTTCTGGCGGTATTGGAACTCGCGAAATCCAAGTCACCCAGCGATTGCGCCATAATCTCGCTAGATGCTGAAAAGGCGTTTGATAATGTCAGCTTTCGCTGGCTGAACCTGGTGCTGCATAAATTCGGATTTGCTGGCCCCTTCCTCCATCTCATCAACAGCAATGTATACAGCCCCATACGCCAACGTTATCGTGGCCGGAATCAGCTCCAATGAAATCCCTCTCCACAAGGGCACTCGACAGGGCTGCCCATTGTCCCCCTTACTATTTAATCTGGCCATAGAACCTCTTTCTAGACACCTGCTAGCCCACCCCAAACTACACGGGATCAAAATTGGCACCCACAAAGTTCGTGCAGCTCTATTCGCGGATGACATTTTAATATTTTCTGCCAACCCCCAACATGACGTCCCACTAATACAAGACATCTTCACCAACTTTCAATCATGCGCGGGCCTTAAAATAAACTTTAACAAAAGTGAAATTCTCCTCTTCTACGCTAGGACCCCCCAATGCGCAATTGACTCGGCTTTCCATGTTGCTACCTCCCATATTACGTACCTTGGTATTAAAATTGGGAAATCCCCTTCTTCTATTTACAACCTGAATATCCCCCCTGTTGTTACACGAATTGTGGGTGAACTCCACAATTGGTCTAACCTCCCACTCTCCTTACTGGGGAGAAGCCATCTTTTTAAGATGGTTAGCTTCCCTAAGCTGCAAACCATTCCCCTTCTTTTGAGCCATAAAGATTATCAGACAATCAACAAGGCCCTTTCCTCCTTCCTATGGCGGAAGAAACGTCCACGTATAGCCTTAACCAAATTGTTTCTTCCTAAACATCTAGGAGGCTCCAACCTCCCTAACATACGTAATTACAATTTAGCGTGCCTCCTCAGAGTGGGTTTGGACTGGCTGGCGGAAGCATCTAGATGCTCGAACCACGACCTGGAATCCTAAATGGCTTCCCCTCATCGCCTAGACGCCCTTCTCCATTACAAATTACGAGACTTACTCCCTACTTTGAAGCAAAATTTGCTCATCAGAGACACTAACATCGCATGGAGGGAAATCAGGAACAAACTGGGCCTTCCTGCAACCATATCTCGATCCCTACCCCTCAGGGGCCACCCCAAAAGCCCCTTATCTACTCAACAAACTATAACAACCTTCTGGTCTCTCCAAGGCCTGCGAACCTACGTTCAACTATTTGACCCAGTCTCAGGGGGAATCCTCCCCTTCTCTCAAATCCAAACATCATTCAACCTCCCGAAGTCTCACTTTCTTCCCTTTCAACAAGCCATAGGTTTTGCCACTAGCCTGTGCCCAGACAAGTTGAAACGTTTTAAACCTGCTTTCATCGACAACCTGCTTCTGTACATCAATAAACATTGGGGATATCCACAAGCTATTATCTATTAGCCTCTGGAAGTCACGCCCCCAAGAACCCCCTCCACCCTGGTCAAGTCTATTCCCAGGGCAGGCCGACATAAACTTTGCTCTGCAAGGCTACATCACTACAAGGTCTTTCATAAAGAACAAATTTTGGAGAGAACAGCAACTAAAGATTCTACACACATACATGCCCTTCTCAAGAGACAAGACTTCCTCAGCGCCCCTTCAGTGCACTTGATGCTCTACCCATAAACCGTCGCTAAAGCATAGACTATGGGACTTTCCTGCTATCTCCATCTTCTGGTCACAAGTGGAAAGCCTGGCTAATCGAATCTCCAGGTACGCCCCTTGTAAAGATCCTCTCCCGTTAATCTTTGGATTCATGGATAATCCCCCCTCTGAGCCCCACATCTGGAACAAAACCATCCTCAACAAACATAGACACTGGCTCACCTACTGCTTTATGGTGGCAAGAAGGACCATTCTCAAACAGTGGACTTCAAAATCCCCCCCCCCCCCCCAATGTATCCATGGTAAAATCCCAGCTGCTGGGACTCTATCACAAAGAGTTACTGGACCTCTCCTTGAGTGGAGGCGACCCGAACAACTTTGACAGAATTTGGGGAGCCTTCATCAGGAAAACCTGCAAAATGCCCTCATCCTACCCCCACCACGATCACACCCCCGTCTACATCTTCTGACCTGTGTGGAGTAACTAAATGCAATGGACAATCTAGACCCTCTCCTATAACCTCCTACTGCTCCTCCCCCAGGCTCTAGATAGCCTTTGATTAGGCTGTTTTTTTCTTTGTCTTATGAACAGACGGTATCTATCAACGCTGTCCAGTGTCTATATGCATCGATATGTTAATGGACTTTAATTGATGTGTGTTGCTCACTGATACAAACGGTTTCTCCTCCATTATCCATAATGGCTTCCCCCCTCTCCCTCTTCCTCTTCTTCTTCTTCTCTTCCCCTCCCCCCCACCCCCCCTTCTCTCTCATTTATGGTAAACCATACCACATATCAGTGACCTGTCATCTACTTTTCCCTTGATGTAATGGACTCAATGTTGTAAACCTTTGTATTGAAATTAAAACCTTAATAAAGTATGTTTAAAAAAAAAAAAAGCAAATTTTTTCCACAAAAAATTGCACTTGAAAGACCGCTGTGCAAATACCGTGTGACAAGTAGTATTTCAACAATCGCTATTTTATTCTCTAGGGTGTTTGAAAAAAATATATAATGTTTGGGGGTTCTAAGTAATTTTCTAGCAAAAAAAATGATTTTAACTAATTTACAACATCAGGCCCAGTTCCTCCGTCCAACAAGAGTAACTGCAAGGGGTGACAGTGTTCTGGCACTGCCAACACACAAGGCCCAATTTTTGGCCACCTGTTTGACTGGGGGATTTTATCACAATTTTTGAACTAATTTACAACAGCAGGGCCCGCTCCAAAATAAACAAAAAAATGACGTGTGGTTCCCCCCAACATCAAAACCAGGCCCTTCAGGTCTGGTATGAAATTTAAGGGGAACCCCATGCCAAAATTTAAAACAAAATGACGTGCGGTTCCCACCAAAATCCAAACCAGGCCCTTCAGGTCTGGTATGGATTTTGAAGGGGAACCCAGTGCCAAATTTTTTAAAAAATGGCATGGGGTCCCCCCCAAAACCCAAGCCAGGCCCTTATCCGAGCACGCAGCCCTGGCATGGCAGGAGGGGGTGGTGACGAGCGAGCGCGCCCCCCTCCGAACCATACCAGGCCACATGCCCTCAACATGGGGAGAATGCTTTGAGGTCCCCGAAAGCACATTTGTCCCCATGTTGACCACTGGCCGGTGGTTGTGGGGTTCTGCGGGCAGGGGGCTTATCAGAATCTGGAAGCCCCATTTGATAAGGGGGCCCCCAGATCCCCACCCTCCCCTATATAAATAAGGTTTAGGGGTACTTTGTACCCCTACCCATTCAACAAAAAAGGAGTGTAGTGTAAAAAACCAATAGGCAGTTTTTGACAAGTCCTTTATTTTGTATTATAGCTCTTTCTTCTTTGTTCCTCCATCTTCTCCTGGCCCGGTCCTTTTTCTGGTCTTCTTCTTCTTTTAGTCTTCTTGCTTCCTCTCTTCGTCTTCAATCTTCATCTTCATCTTCTTTCTTCTTTCCCTGCCACCGCTCTTTCCTCTGGTGCAGTCCGGCCCCTGTGCGTCTTGCCGAATGGGCGGTCTTCACAATGACAGTACTTTTATAAGAAGGGGCGGGGCCACCCAGTGACATAACTGAGTGAACCCGCCCCCTCCTGATGTCATGTGATGCCAGAGGGGGCGGGTTACCCATTTACATCATGGGTGGCCCCTCCCCTTCTTATAAAAGAACTGTCTTCGTGAAGACCGCCCATTCGGGGAGATGCTGCAGGGGCCGGACTGCAGCAGTGGAGAGCGCGGCGGTGGGGAAAGAAGGTGAAGATAAAGATGAATATTGAAGATGAAGAGAGAAAGCAAGAAGACTAAAAGAAGAAGAAGACCAGAAGAAGGACCGGGCCAGGAAAAGATGGAGGAAAAAAGAAGAAAGAGCTACAATACAAAATAAAGGACTTGTCAAAAACTGCCTAATGTTTTTTTTTACACTTCACTCCTTTTTTGGTGAACAGTTAGGGGTACAATGTACCCCAAACCTGTTTACATGGGGGGGCGGGATCTGGGGGCCCCCTTATTAAAGGGGGCTTGCTTCCAGATTCCGATAAACCCCCCACCCGCAGACCCAAACAAACACCGGCCAGGCATAAGGGGAAGAGGCTTTTGTCCCCATCAACATGGGGACAAGGTGCTTTGAGGTGGGGGGTTCGCCCTGAAATTTTTGTCTGTTCACATGTTCTGGTGCGAACCGAACCAGGGGGGTGTTCGGCTCATCCCTAATCTGCATTTCTTTTACTAGATAATTACTTAGAACCCCCAAACATTATATAAGGTTTGAAAGCAAAGGCCCAGGACAAAATAAACTGTTGGTCATTGCAATTGTTTATGTCACACAGTTTTTGTGCAGAGGTTTTTCAAAAGCTTTTTTTTTTTTGGAAACAATAAACTTTAATGAACATTAATACACAAAAACACAATATAATACCAAATTGTTTGATAAAATCTAAAATATGATGTTACGCCAAGTAAATAGATACCTAATGTCATGCTTTGAAATAACATACACCTGTGGAATGGCAACAAACTATGGTACATAAAAAATCTCCATAAGTCTGGTGTTAAAATCATTGCTCTCACTATGACATTCCCAGCAATGACTCACATGTGTGGTGTGATTACTGTTCACATATGCATGTAAGATCTATTGTGGTCGCCAGTTATGTTACCCGTATGTTATAGTTGAGATTTAATATCTCTTCATACATGATTTGGGTTAAATGAGAGTTCTTTGACCATAAGTGGAAGCTTTAATACAACAACAACATTTATTAGTAAGTAGTAGTAAAGACTATACTGAAATCTATCTATTATACCTTGCATTTGAAGAAACATATAAGTTAAACTAAAGGAATTATGTTACATTCCTTAAAACAATGACATACAAACAGCCAAATAAATAACATATAAGACAAACAGGTATACCATAGTTACCATGCTACTGCACAGATCTGCTCCCTTCTGCTGACCTTCAAGAGGCTCTCCCCTCCCATCTACTCTGTGTATATATTTACAGGCTGGTGCCTCATTGGTTGAAATGGCATTTCTCTGATTGGTGGGCCTCCCTATTTCTGGTTAAGGATTGGCTAAATCTCTAATCCCTATACTTTGGGTAAGTCAGCCCCCTTTAATGCACAAACTCTTTTAAGCGGGAAACTAGTCATTGCAAGCACATGGCCTTTTCCGGGAAAGTAAGTCTTGAGGACGGGCTAGCCTTCATTGCATATCTAAAGAGGGATCCTTTAAAGTGAATATTTGTAGAACAAAGAGGTCTGGGTCCCATTGTTCAGATAAACAAGTATAGGCACCAAAGCGTCTGCAAAAAGCCTTTTCACATACAGGCGTAGTAATTAACATATTGCCTTCACAATTACAATATTTTACAGCTGTTAATGGAGATTTCACATAAGGCAACAATATGCACAATCTTTTCTCATGAGCACGGGGGGACAAGGCAATTCAATTTTTTTTATTTATTTTATTTAAGTTTTTTTACACTATTGATTTAATTTATTTATTGCTGTTACAAGGGATGCGCAACATATCATGAGCAGTGATATTATGGACAGTGAAAGTTACTTTTAACTGAGACATCTGGGATCTATTAGATCCCAGATCTCTCTGTTGCCCTTGTTGTTTGCAAGTCAGTAACAGCTTGCAAACAGCAAAATGAAACCAGAAGTGACCAAATCTTCATCACTTCTGGTTTCATAGACCATAGAGACGATCGGAACATAAGTTCCTTCCTAATCTCTATAGTCAGCTGGAATGACTGCCAGTGTTTGTCCTGAGCTGAATGGGAGAGCTGGGAAGGTGGCAGAAGGTGGTGGGAGGACCACCTTCTTCCGCATGTAAACATGATCCAGTATAACTGCTGAAATCATTTTTACATTAAAGAGCAATACTGGTTGAAAAAAAAAGATGCCAGGGTCATGGCTACAACTCCAAGGTTGGACCTTTTATACCAATAGAGTAGGGTCTCTTTAAACAGCTGGGGACAGATCTAATGGATGATTAAAACTTCCTTCCTCTGAACCACCATCTTAGGATACACCCAGTATAGACATTCAGAGAGGAAAAGCATAGAGGTTGATTTACTAGCTGGAGAGTGCAAAATCTGGGGCATCTGTGCTTGGTAGCCAATCAGCTTCTAACATCAACTTGTTTAATTACTGTATATACTCGTGTATAAGTCGACCCGTGTATAAGCCGACCCCCCTACTTTTGTCCAAAAAATATGGGAAAACTTATTGACCCGCGTATAAGCCTAGGGTGTGAAATGCAGCAGCCAGAACACAGGGACAGGGAGCCAGAACACAGGGACAGGGAGCCAGAACACAGGGACAGGGAGCCAGAACACAGGGACAGGGTGCCAGAACACAGGGACAGGGTGCTAGAACACAGGGACAGGGTGCCAGAACACAGGGATTTTAATGCCAGGACACAGGGATTTTAATGACACAGGGATTTTAATGCCAGGACACAGAGACTGTAGCCAGAACACATAAGGGATGAGTAAGGTAGTTTAGTTTCACATTAAATAGAGCTGTGTTGCTTCTAAGAGCCGTTCTGTGCTTTGTAACTGTGACTAAACACATTGGAATGCAGAGAATGCTGAGAATGCAGAGAGAGAGCTGCATCTCTTCACGGAGATCAGGAGGTGGGCGGGACTGAACAGCTAACATCAGCTTGTCCCGCCCACCTCCCGACATCAAGCTGAGAATCTGACACCTCTCTCAGCATTCTCTACATTCCAATGTGTTTAATCACACTTACAAAGCACAGAACGGCTCTTAGAAGCAGCATGGCTCTGTTTAATGTGAAACTACTGATCACCCACAGACACTGACTCGGGTATAAGTGGAGGGGGGTCTTTTTCAGCACAAAAAATGTGCTGAAAAACTCGACTTATACCCGAGTATATACGGTAACCACTTTAAGACCAGGTCTTTTTCTGACATTTGTTGTTTACAAGTAAAAATCTGTATTTTTTACTAGAAAATTACTTAGAACCCCCAAACAATATATATATATATATTTTAACAGAGACCCTAAAGAATAAAGTGATGGTCCTTGCATTATTTATTGTCACACTGTATTTGCACATCAGTCTTTTGAACGCATTTTTTTTGGAAAAAATAGAAAACACTAAAGTCATGCCAATTTTTTTGAAAAATGTGAAAGATGATGTCATGCCAAGTAAATAGATACCTAAAATGTCATGCTTTAAAATTGCACTCACTCGTGGAATGGCAAAAACTGCAGTACTTAAAAATCTCCATAGGCGACACATTTTTACAGATTATCTGTTTAGAGTTACAGAGGAGGTCCTGTGCTAGTATTATTGCTCTAATGATCATGGCGTTCATGGATTGAACACCGTTTACATATGTGGGCACGAATTACACACGTGTTTGCTTCTGCACGCAAGCACAGAGGGATGGAGCGCCATCAATTTTTTTTTATTATTATTTATTTTATTTTACTTTTTATATTTTATTTTCACACTGTCCCTTTATTTTTTTTTAATCACTTTAATTCATATTAGATGGAATATAAGCATCCCTTGTAATAGAAATAAGCATGACAGGTTCTCTTTATTGAGAGATCTGGGGTTAAAAAGACATTTAGGAATACATCCCTGAAGGTCAGTGAAGCTGTGGTTTACTTCTGCTACAAGTAGATTTTCTTGTAAGTTTGGCAATAGTGTGAGAAGGTACAGTTTAACTGAGTTATGAATAGTTATGTTTCCCTTAGCTAATCAGTAGGAGGTTTGCTGATGCATGCTGGGGGAGAGCATGTATATTTGAGGCAAATCATGTGAGCTCTCTCTTTTCCCAAGGGCTTTGGCCTGGGGAGGGTGCAAATGCCTGGTAGCAGAAGCCTGCCTGTCCAGAATGGTACTGCTGATAGAGGCCATAGGCTCAGGGAGCCTCACAAAGGCTAGGGATCTGAAAGGAGAAGTGATTCCTGGGATGGAGTACCAGAGGTGATTCCACCGCACAACATCCTATGAAGGGGGAAACTTGCTGAGAGCCTGTTTGTACAGGAAACTATTATTTCTTCTGGAAACAGGCTACCGGTTTCAGCTTAAATGCCCTTTTGCCTTTATTGAGGTATATGGATGGAGTCTAAGTCAGTAAGGATATCTGTGCAGAAGTAGAGTCCTTTAAAAAGTGATTAAAGTGACTGGTATCCAATTGTTAAATATCCCCTACCATTCAGTCATGGACTCAGCTCTGGGAAAATGCTATCCCACACAGTTTCTGGGGATACCACCATGCCTCTGGGGGTGCTACAATTTTGGTGCCCAACATGGGGTTCAATATAATTTGGTTTGTTGTTGTCTTTAGCAACCAACAGCAAGCCCTGAGTTTCATCTTGGAACTGTGGTGATTGTGGACTATTATAAATGCCTCAGACACTGTTTTCCTATTGCTGTTGTATTACTGAGTTGAGAAAAGCTTTTTTTGGGAGAGTGCCTTCCCCAGTATTTCTTACTTTTACCAGGTGATGGACAGGTTAAATTATTTACTACAAATTTAATGTGTTAATTGCTGATGTGATCACACAGCTGCAGAACACATTTTTACGTGCAGATTGAAAATAATTTATTTTGCTCCTTTGACCACATTTAAAAAAATGCCCCTATAAGGGTAATCAAATAAACTAAAACAGTATTTTGCAGTATAATTAGAATGATATTAGAAACTATAATGTAACAAAATATGTAAAGAGATTTGATTTTTGTGCTGTCATGTATCTCACAAATAATATAGTATACTATTTGTTTGGGCACAGGTATACTTTCTACACACGTAAGCTTTAAGGCACTTTAATAGGGCAGCAGTTTCAAGGTCTACTGATAGAGAATGTATAAAGAAATATAAAGGCAAGAGCATAATGGAGTGTAGTTGCTTGGCAACACATGGCAGCCATAACACACAATGACAAAGGTTCTGGTATGAACGAGTGGATGTGACCATGACAAGTGAGGACGTCAGGTAAGATATAGTTCTTTATAGATTGATATACAAACCTTTTAGAGCTCCAAATGACATATTTAGTAAATGGTGCAGCAAAAATATAATCCCTGTCCTCTCATGCTTAACTATTAAAGTACACTATATTGATCATTAGATAAATAGATACATACTTTTTTTCTCATGTTTACTTGTTATGTACCACAACACACAAATACACATGTAGCACTGTGCAGGTAGTTTTTCCATACCTGAGGTTTATATCAATGTCAGGCCTAGAGATGAGCCAGCCATTTCACCCAAAACAAGATTCACTATAAATTTGACTAAATCAATCCAGAAGGAAGTTAAAAAAATAATTTTATAGTCACAGAGTACTAATTCAAACCAACAACCATAGTAAGAGATTTAAGGAAATAGTCCTGTGCAGTATAGTTATATGTTCCAGTTTAAATTCAGTTTTTTTTTCTTTGTCAAAGCTATGGGCTAATCAAGTAGCTAGAATGCAAAGTAAATAAATTCCAATTAAGTATACATAAACCTTTAAGGGTATTTTTGATAGTGTCCCCATATACATGAGTATAGCTCATTTGATTAAGTGTCTCAAATAGTTACTGTAAAACCTTGGAATGCGAGCATGATTCATTCCGGAAACATGCTTGTGATCCAAAGCACTCTTATATCAAAGTGAATTTCCATATCAGAAATAATGGAAACTCAGATGATTTGTTCCACAACCATTTAGTCATTTTCAAAAGGTTTTTATTGCAAATTTTTCAAGTATACAACTTGGATGCTGACCATAGCCTCATATGAACAAGATCTGGCAGGTGTAAAAATAACAATGAAAGAACACACTATAGGCAGAAGGCAAGAAGTAAGAGCAATCAGCAAATATAATACATACATTGGTCCGGGTCAGTCAGTGGCAGAGGTCTCAACAACTACTGGGTGGTCGGAACTCCCTGCTGACTATGGTCCTGCCTCCCCAACATATGTAAGATAGCTATTCTAAGGGGACAGCGGGCAGGACCACCCATTTCCCAGCACCCCAAAAGGGAACTCGCTGTTCTGAGAGCATAGGCAGCCCCCACCCCCCCCAACCACCAAGGGAAGCCTGGGGCCCAACACTGACTCCCAAAGGCCAGAAGGAATGACTCGGCAGAGATTATGCATAGTATGTACAGTCCGGAGGATCTTCTCGCCTAGAGTCGACTAACATAACCTGCACAGACCTTCTGATAGGGGAGAGAAATGATGAGAAGGAGGGAAGAGAAATGGAAAAAGAGATAGAAACAACTAGAGCCTAAGAGAAAAAAGTAGAGAAGAGTGTTGTGCCAGCCTTTTCGTCCCCTTTTAAGGGCCTAGATAGCTGGAGTGCCAGGTATAAAGGAAACACCCACATGTGTCGCCCAGGGTTCCCAAACCATTTCAAATTTATGCCAGCTATCCGATATGATACTGGCCATTTTTTCTTGGGTCATCAGCCATGAAATTTTGCTGCTCTCAGCGACTCCTTCTGCTGTTTCCACGCCCCTGCTATAGTGATCTTGGCCTCTAAGAGGATATGATGAATCAATTTACAGGTTGGCTTAGGCATCCGTGGGAGAAATTAATTTAGCAATGCAATAGAAGGGGACCCTGGAAGTTGGCAACCTGTGACCCTCTTGATTAGCCGAAAAATTTTAGACCAAAAGAAGAGTATTCTGGGGCATTCCCACCATATGTGTGCCATGGTCCCTGACAGTTGGCAGCCTCTGAAAATGGGTAATACCTCGCTAGCCTGGCAGGGATGAGGTACCATCTTGATAAGACCTTTAAACTAGCTTCCTATATGGTTGTGTTTAACCAGTTCCCCACCGCCTGCCATTTATTTACGGCGGCAGTGTGGATGCTGTGTACGAATCGCCGTAAATAGGCGGCGATCGCGTGCACAGCTAGGGGGCGCGCGCGCACACCCCCAGCGAGGTGGTCCCATTTGTTCCAGGACCGTTCAGTCAACAGGAATTGACCAATAGATTTTGGTCTATTCCTGTTGATCGTCCGGAGAATGGGACTTCTTCCCCTACCTGTGAAATGTAAACACAGATAGGGGAAGTGATGTCATCTCCCCTCTCTGCTTTCTTTTCCTTTGCAGAGAGGAGAGAGAGACATCAAAAACGTGAGTTGCACCAACACCACACTGACACCAGTACACATAAGCACATTTAACCCCTTGATCGCCCCCTGATCGCCCCTCAGTTAACCCCTTCACTCCCTGTCACCCCCTGTCACAGTGTCATATAGTGCAGCGATCTGATTTTTTTTTTTTTCAAAAAATTTTATTGAAGCAACTATGATACAAAAACAAGTTTCAGTGTTTTGAAAGCTGGTAGCAAAGCATCTGATAATACAATAAGAATACAAAACATATTTAGGTCAGCCATTTTAAGATCTGGTATATTAGAGGAGATCAATTTTAGCTGATTTTTGGATTTGATGCATAGGATATGTACAAGTATGGCATAGAAAACTTTACAGATAAACAGGAGGGGTGTGGGGGGTAGAAGAGGAGAAGGGTAATGGGGGGGAGGGGGGAGGGGGAGGCTGCCGAGGACCTGTAGATAGGGAGGTGATGTCCCTTCTCATCTTCATTCATAACTTCTATATGATGAGAGTGGGCGTCAAAATGAGGAGGGGGAGCTACCGCGGGTATATTGTGGTAGGAATGATGGGCTGGTAACAAACCTGTAAAAGAGGAGGGAGGCTGGATGGATCTCTCAAGAGGTAGCTAAACCTTAATGGTTTAATTGTTTTAATTGTTACCCCATGTTTACATTGATAAGAAGACCTTAAAGGATACAGAGAGGATAGGGTATAACTTATTATAAGGTGAACAGGTAAAAGAGAGAAAAAACAACCCAATCCAAAGGGGGGGAACTGATGAGTTGGGGCTTCAACATCCATATAGCTGTTTAAGGTTTTCATGGTAGTTGAGAGGTCGGTTGATTAGAGATTCCCTTTCATCTAAGGGAATGGTTTTAGATATGTAGGATTGCCATTTCCTGAGGAATTTCTTATTTGTGGTAGGAAGATGAAAGTCCTCAGAAAGTCTTTCTTTGTATAGCAGTGAGAGAAGATCCCTCTGAAGTTGAGAGAGCGAAGGTGAGGACTGATGAATCCAGTTTTTCAGGATATTTTTCCTTTCAGCTAACAGTGTATGTAGTATCCACTGCTTTTGAGAGATGTGTTGACCTTGAGTGTGGCTTGTCAGGGAAAGTTCGTCCCAGTAACCAAACAGGAGTAGTATAGGGTCCTTTGGTAGTTTTGTTGAAGTAATGTCCGAGATGTAGGACAGCACTTGATCCCAGTAGGATGAGATGTGCTGGCAGTGCCAAAACCTGTGGGCCAGGGATGGGAGAGATTGCGAGCATTTAGGGCAGACCGCCGATTTAGGAGAAGTCTTGTCTTGAAGATATGGTAGGTAGGCCCTGTGCATGATTTTCAGTTGAGTCTCTTTCCATAGTTTGCTGGGGGTGAGGCTGAGGACTAGATTGTATCCTTCCAGAATCTTGTCGTCCAGGTTTTCTATTAGGAATTCCTTAGACCAGTTCGTTGTTTTTGAGTTGGTGAGTTGGGAGCAGGCTACCACCCGTAAGGGCTTGTAGATCTCAGAGATTGAGTAGGATTGCTGGGTTATCAGATGGTCAATGAAGGAAAGTCTAAATCTGTTGGGACCATCTATGTTGAGGGATTTGAGAAAACTGCTGCACTGGTTGTAGTTGTGCATATGTGATTGAGGTAGGTCAAATCTTTGGGCAACAGTTTGGAAGGGTAAGAGAGATCCTTTCGTGGAGTCACAAATGACCGCAAAGGTGGTTATGCCTTTTTCCTTCCATTTGTGAAAGACCTTTTGAGTCCATCCAGGGATAAAAGTTGGGTGACCTTGTATTGGTAGGTGTCCAGAAATAAAGGGGGATAAGGCCAAAAGTTTACGAGATTCTCTCCAGGCTATGGCTGTCTCTCAAAAGAAGATTGTGTTGTAGTGGGGGAGCCAGGTATTTCCACCGAGTATGTAGGAGTGCCGACAGTGAATAGGGGTGTACCATGGTCGCCTCCAAGTGATAGTTCGAGTATTTAGAGGCTTAGGTGATCCAGTCGAGACCTATTCTCAATAAACATGCTAAATTATACAGACGTAAATTTGATAGATTGGCACCACCATCACTCCTGGGGAGGTAAAAGGATTTCAGCGCTATTCAAGCTCTTTTATTTTGCCAGATGAATTTAATAAAGATGCTATTAAGAGTTTTGACATCTTTGTGCTTCAAAAGCAAGGGTACTGTCTGCATTGGGTATAGCAGCCTGGCGAAACTGACCATTTTAATAAGGTGACACCTTCCCAGGAGTGAGAGCGGGAGATCCATCCAGCTGGTAAGTTCTCTGTTTATTTTGTCTATAAGGGGAGGGCAATTTAAAGTGTACAGGGAGGCCGGAGTTTTTCCAATTTTGATACCCAGGTAGGAAATATGGGAATTAGCTAATATAAAGGGCGAGTCTGAGAACCATTTTGGGCTTCTGTGGGGGCCTAATAGTAGGACCTCGCTTTTTCCGTAATTTCTACGGAGCCCCGAACAGGCCTTGAATTTCTCAAAGACCTCCTTTATGGTGGGAAGATCCTTTGAGGGGGTGTGCTGAGAATATCAGCACATCATCCGCAAACAGGGCTGTGCGTAACTCTTCTGATCCCACTTTTACAGTTTGGTGCTGGCTTCCTTAAATTTTTGGAGAGAGCGTTTTTTGTGAAAGGATGCATAGGAAATTATCCTGCCTCTTAAGTAAGCCTTACCTGCTTCCCAGAAAAGAGAAGGATTTTCAAGATGGTTCTGGTTAGTAATTTCAAAGTCTTCCCAAGTTTTAGTAAGGTATTGGATGAAATCGTTATTTTTGGCGAGGTAGGGGGGAAAGCTCCATAGGCGGCATTCTTGGTGAGCTGCGGGGTCCTGTAAGGTGAGGGAGACTGGAGCATGGTCGGAGATAGCTATTTCGTGAATGTCTGTCTCCTGGATTAAAGGGAGAATCTCGTCTGTGCCGAAAATATAGTCTATTCTTGTCAGAACTTTATGCGGGGGGGAGTAGAATGAGAATTCCCTGGCTATTGGGTGCTGGAGTCTCCAAAGGTCAATAAGCTGGAGAGAGTCCATGGTGGAATTGAGTAGGGTGGGTCCCTGTACCTGTGATTTAGTCGGGGGGGACTGGGGTAAGAGTTTGTCATCTGGTGGGGACATGGTGGAGTTCCCCCTGGTCCGGGAGGCGCTGAGATATGGCAGTTCGTGCCCCGGATTTGTCCAGATAGCGATCCAGGGTGATCACGGGATCGGTCGGAGAGACAGGCGGGGTCGTTCGGTGGTTTTTGCCGGTTTTGTAGGCCGATGTGTGGGTCTCACGGCGGGAGCTGTTGTAGCAAGCAGCTACTCCATAGGGCGCCGGAACCGGAAGTATCGCAATCTGATTTTTACCAATCGCTGTACTTGTGACCCTTGTGACACTAAATAAGTGTTAGGGTAGGTTACTAGTAGGCCTAGGTAGGTGTAAATACCCCCCCAATAAGGGTTTTAACCCCTTGATTGTCCCCTGTCATCTGTGATCACCGTATAAGTGTCACAGGTGACGCTAACTAGCTAGATAGTTTTTTTCCCCATCTGATTACCCGCCATATATTAATTTTATTTACCTTTTATAGGTTTTAACCCCCAATCGCCCTGCGGTGACCCCAGTTAGGTTTTAGCGTGTGTTAGGGTCAGCGTAAATACCAGGCAGGGCCAGTTAGTTAGGTACTCTGACACGCACACACACATTAGGTAGGTGTTAGATATTATTGTCATATCTGATCAGATCAATATCTGCGATCTGATCAGGTCTATATTAGCGTCTCCCTTAGATTTAGTGTTCTAAAAAATGCAGCGTTAGCGGGATCAGCCCAGATAACTGATAACACCTGCGTTTAGCCTCTCTGTCCAGCCCAGTCCACCCAAGTGCAGGATCAATAGATCACTGACACTTACCACTCACAGAACACATATCTGCAGCGTTCGCAGAGATCACGCCCGATCCCTGCGAATTCTGACAGTGAATTTGGTAGTGACTTGACACAGGCTCTGACAACCAGGTGCACTTTTTTGCTTGTGAGTCTCACTAGTGTACCTATAAATTTAGAGGCCATGTCTAATCCGAGGTACACTGGTGATGAGGCTTATGCGATTGTGAGTATGACAGATGAGAGCGATGGGGAAGACTCACTGTCAGATTCAGACTCACCAATCAAGTTAGTATCTGACAGTGGCTCCATGACAGATAGCTCTGATGATTGGGTGGTCCCTGCTAAGGTCAGGCGTACCAGATCCCGTTTAGCTGTCGCTGAGGTGCATGAACCGCAGGGCTCTCGTATGGAGCAGAGAGCAAATACTAGCACCGCTACCCCTTCTGGTGATCTGGCAAGCACCAGCGGCCTAGTACATCCTGGTCATACAACCAGCACTGCAGTATCACTTGGTGACATGGCGAGTCCCATAAGTGCAGTTCAAGCTGGTGTGGCTAACACGAGTAATGCCCTGCAGCCACAAAGACAAAGAACACAGGCCCGCAGAGCCCATAGTGCCCTTCCTGACGCGCTTGCAAACCCTAATTGGCAGCCCACCACTGATGCAGCGCCCGTACTTCCCCCATTCACTGTCCAACCCGGAATTCAGGTGAATACAGTTAATTTTAGGGCCATTGATTTTTTTTTCTCTGTATTTCACAGAAGATCTCTATAGATCTATTGTGGACAAAAGCAATTTATACGCTGGTCAATCGCCGCTAATCCCCATTTGTCCCTTGCCAGAAATTGGTAAACAATTACGGTTTCCGAATTTAAGACCTTTCTGGGCCTCACCCTCAACATGGGCATACATCAACTACCTGAATTACGGTTATATTGGTCCAGTGACTCAATTTATCACATGTATGTCTACTCTGCTTCCATGGCCAGGACATGATACGAGCAGATTCTGCGGTTCATGCACTTCAGTGACAATCGACTCGATCGTCCATATGGAGACCCTGAATTTGACCGGCTCTACAAAATTCGGTCCCTCATAAACCACTTCAACCAGACGTTCGCAGCACATTTTATTCCCAACCATGTTGTGTGCGTGGACGAGTCCCTGATTAAATTTGCTGGCCGTCTTGTTTTCAAACAGTAAGTCCCCAACAAGCGTGCCAGATACAGGGTCAAGTTGTATAAGCTCTGTGACAGGGCCACAGGCTATACATGTAGTTTTATGGTTTATGAGGGCCTAGACAGTCACATAGAGCCGGAAAGATGCCCAGACTACATGGGGAGTGCAGGAAAAATTGTGTGGAGCTTGGTGTCACCCTTATTCGGAAAGGGGTACCATTTGTACGTGGACAATTACTACACAAGCGTGCCACTTTTTAGTCACTTACTTGATCACCAAATTGATGCATGTGGCACCGTGCAACCTAATCGCCGGGGCTTCCCCCAATGGCTGGTAGATTCCCGATCTTAGTCGGGGGGAGAGAGCCTGCTTGAGATGTCGTAATTTGCTTGCGATGAAGTGGAGGGATACAAAGGATGTTTTCATTCTTTCCTCCATTCATGCAGACATGGCTGTCCAAATTAGAAGGGCAACTGGTGTTGTGGAGAAACCCCTCTCTGTCCACCAACATAACCTTAATATGGGAGGGGTGGACCTCAATGACCAGTTATTGGCGCCCTACTTAATTGCCCGTAAATCCAGACGCTGATACAAAAAAGTGTCTATTTACTTCTTTCAATTGGCTTTGCTGAACGCTTTTGTGCTATACAAAGCATCAGGATGGACTGGACCTCTCCTGCAATTCCAGGAAGAGATCATCAGCGCCCTTCTGTGTCCAGGTGGCTCTGCACCCCAAGTTCCCAATTCACATGCAGTGAGCCGGCTGCATGGACAGCATTATCACATGCCCTCCCTGGTATCCCTACCCAACGATACCCCCAAGATGTTGTGTCTGCCGACGACGCGGATACAGGCGTGACACCCGATATTATTGCCCCACCTGTTTGGGCCAGCCTGGTCTCTGCATCGGTGACTGTTTCGAGCGCTACCATTCATTAGTTGAGTATTAGCGTAGGGAACAGCACTACATAGAAATAGGACACACTTTCGCAGGGTCTCCAAAGATGTCACCGCATTTTTGGAGAACCTAACCTTTACTGTTCATTGTTCATTGTTATAAAAAAAAAGCGTACCAAAAAAAAAAAGTTATAAAAGCCAAAAAAAATGTAAAAAACAAAAACCAAAAACAGTTGTACGTTTCTTGTTTTTCTATCTCCATTTTTTCTCTATTCTCTTTCTATTGCTCTCTCTATTGTTGTTTATGCATATCTGTAATGTTTTGTTGTGGTTTATTATAGTTTTTTTTTTTTTTTTTGCCGGTATGCAATGTTTTTATGTAACATGTAATTATTTTTTTATTCTTAGCAGGAATATTATTTTTTTATGTGTTACTGTTTTTATTAATCTTTTTTTAATTTTCAGGTACGCCAGCTGCAGAGCTGATTTATATAGGGTGACAGCAATAGCATTTGCTCCCACCATATATAAAGCAGCGACTCCAATGTTGTTGGAGGTGATTTCACCACCAGAGTTAAAAAAAGAGCAAATATACCGGAGCATAGGGGCAGTGGGTGGAAATTGGGGCGGATTGCCCCTATGCTCCAGTATATATTTTTTTTAAAAGTGGCTATGCCCACCATTAGAAGTGGGAGGATGAAGGGAGGTTTTCTAATGGTGGGCATACCCACCGATTGATTCTCTTTTTTCATGAAAAAAAGAACATTACAATATATGCCCAACAAGAACCAGCGACATACTAGTATGTTGCTGGTCTTCTCAGGCTCTCCCACCGGGGAAAGTGAGAATGCAGCTGGTGGTTCCGCCAGCTTACCATAGAGCTGATTGAAGATTAGAATGGCTCCAATCATCTCCATGGCCTATGAAACCGGAGGCTACGAGCATTTTGTGACTTCAGTTTCGCCAGATATAAACAGTGCCATTGGAAAATTGGGGAAGCAGCTTATCAAACCGATTTTGGTGTGGTCAGATGCTTTAAGGGCTGGGGAAAGATCTAGAGTTTAGTAGACCCCAAAATGAAAAAAAAATTATATGCGACAATACCTATTTTTATCATAGGGGATATTTAAATCCCTGTGATAAAAATAAAAATGATAAAAAAAAAGAAAAAGATGAAAGGGACAGTGTAAAAATAAAACAAAAAGCAAAATGAATAATGAAAAAAAAAATGCACCCCTGCCCCCGTGCACGCGCACAAAGGTGGATGCAAGCGTCAGTTTCATGTCGTATGTAAACAACAATTTCACCATGCATGTGAGGTATCACCGCGAACGTCAGATCGAGGGCACTAATTCTAGCAGTAGACCTCCTCTGCAGATCTAAATTGGTAACCTGTAAAGGCTTTTAAAGGCTTTTAAAAATGTATATAGTTTGTCACCGCTTCGCGGGTGTGCATCATTTTTGAAGCATGTCATGTTTGGTGTCTATGCACTCGGCATGAAATTCAAAAAAGTGTTTTTTTTCCCCAAAAATTGCGTTTGAAAAATCGCTGCGCAAATACTTTGTGAAAAAAAATTTGTAACATCCACTATTTAAATCTGTAGGGCATCTGCTTTAAAAAAAATATATAATGTTTGGGGGTTCAAAGTCATTTTCTAGCAAAAAAAAAGGATTTACTCTTCCGTTCACTGACAGACGCAGCCTTCTTATGACACGTGGGGTTATGCTCATATCACTAGGAGTAGACTAGGCAAAAATAAAACAAAAGCATAGGTTGGCCCCTCCCAGGGGGCTGTCCTCACCTTAGCATATAATCCCCCTGCTCTGCATAGCACATCAGTTTTTAATTGCCTAGTGCAAGGAGTAAACCTGGTTCCCTATGGGATCTGCGGTCTCCTGAAGATTTTTTTCTGATGAAGACTGCTATCAAGAAGCTGGCTGGTGGTATAGAGGATATCTAGAATCCAAAGCTTTCCCCAGTCTGGCCATCACTATGCGAGCTACCCTTAGCAGGGGCCCGCCGCATAGCGCCCGTTCCGTGCGGGCAGCCAGTGGCTAAAACCCACTAGAGCCCAGTGACTGGTTCGCCTGTCCAGGGGCCTGGCCAGCAGCATGCCTCTCTATGGGGAGGTAAGTCTGCTCCGGGTGGCTACCCGCTGTGCCAGTCGGATTGGTGAGTGGACCCCTCTTCTGCCCTAGGGGTGAGGAGAGTGGGCACCTGGGCAGCTTCTGTGGTAGCCGGCCGGTGGGGGTCCGTTAGCAGGGACACACTGGGTGGTACCCCTTTGAGGATTATCTCCCCCCCGCGCAGTACCGCAACTTGCACTGACCATTCGGAGCACTGCGTTAAGCGGTTCGCCGCCATTTGGTGTGGATCACTGTACCTTGCACTGACCGTTCGGAGCACTGCATTAAGCGGTTCGCCGCCATTCGGTGTGGATCACCGCTCGTTCGCCTCCGACCGTTCCATTTTGCTATAAGCTCTGCTTGTGTTAATGGCAGCATCCATTTGTTTGGTAACCATGTGGTTTTCAGCTTGTCCTCTGGCGGCCCCCAGTGGTTGTTTTTGGTATTACAGGAAGTGTTTTAAAAACGGAAGAAGTACTTCCGGTTTCACTTGGACAACGTGGCTGATGCTCGGTGGTGCAGGCTCTTGAAGTGCAGTGGATTTTTGGGCATTGCTCATTCCGGTCACACTGCTGAGGCATCTAAAACATCAAGTATAGCTGGCTCACCCTGGGTGCTGGTAGCGGTGGGTGCAATCCTCCTGGGTCTCCCTGGCTGATTGGTGGGGTAGAGGTGGTGGTCACACAGTGGGGGTGCCGGAAGGCTGGGATGTCAGAGGCTGGCAATGCTATGGCAGGGGTACCTGTGGATCAACAATCCACCCCAGGAACCTTGGTGTCCTTGGAACAGCTGAGGGCGGTATTTGGGGAATTCTTTCCCCCGGCGGGGGCCCGGTTCCGGGGGGCCCCAAGAAATGCCCACCCCCCCTCATTCCTCAGGGGAGGATTCGGATCCAGAAAGCACCTCGGTGGTCACACCTGTGGACCTATCAGAGGGTGAACTGCCCTCAGACGGCGAAGGTGATCAGGAGGCTCCTTTTTCGCGTGATAAAGCGATAGTGGCTGCTCTGATCATTGATATCCGCGACTCCATGCTGCTTGACCAAGCAGGGGAGTCGCATGAGTCCACATATATTTGTGGATCACTAAAACCCCCTAGGTCCCCTAGGGCTTACCCTTATGATCAGGTGTTTGAACAGGCGATGTTTAAGGAATGGCTGCGGCCACCAAATTCCTTTGCTTTTCCTAAAAGCTGTGCTGTTCACTACCCCTTTGAGGATAGCTTTACTAAGAGATGGGCTTCCCCAATGGTGGACCCCCCAGTGGCCCGTCTGAATAAGGCAACAACCATTCCCTTGGAGGGGTCGCCGTCTTTTAGGGAGGCGGCCAATCGCCGCATGGAGGCAATGTTTAAGGCACTGTTCTTGTTGGCTGGGTCAGCCATGCGGCCGGCGCTAGCGGCTGTGATGGCGGCACAATCTCTTCATGAGCACGCTGCCACACTGCACACTGGTTTAACTTGTGAGTGTGCACAGGCACAACATTTGGAAGAGGGTCTCCGCTACATATGCCATGCTGCTTTGGACCTTCTTCCCATATTTTCAAAAATGTCTGTTTTTGCAATTATTATCAGGCGGGTGCTGTGGACCAGGCTTCAAAGAAGGGAGGGCGTCTGTTAGGCCCACAGTTGGATGAAATCATTAAGGATTTCACGGGAGGGAAGAGTACTTTCCTTCCAGAGCCGAAGCGGCGGGATTTTTGCCGTAGGCAGGGTCCTGTTTCTTCAGGTCAGAAGAAGTTTTTTCGGGCACCCGGCTCAGCGGGTAAGGGCTTCAAGTCCGATAAGGCTGCCACTGGGCACAGTAAAAAGGCTTGGCAGCATAAGTCCGAAAAAGCGAAGGATAAGTCAACCTCTGCATGATGGGTTGCCCCCGCCCGACTCACGGGTGGGGAGCCGGTTGCTGGGGTTCGCAGACAGATGGACTGCCCGCATCACCAATCGGTGGGTACTGGAGGTGGTGTCCTCCAGGTACAGGATAGAATTCATCTCTCTGCCCCAGAAAGGTTCTTCCCTTCAAACTTGAGACTCCCTCAAGGGCGTCGGGAGGCGCTCCTAGGCGCTGTTCGGGCACTTGCCAAACAGGGAGTGGTTGTACTGGTACCCATGGTGGAAAGATTTCACAGGTTTTACTCAAACCTCTTTGTGGTGCCCAAAAAGGGCGGTGTCAGGCCAGTTCTGGACATGAAGGCATTAAACCGCTTCGTAAAGATGAAGAGATTCAGGATGGAGTCCATCCGCTCGGTCGTGGCTGCCCTGCACCAAGGGGAATTCATGGTGTCCCTGGATATCAGGGACGCGTATCTCCATGTTCCAGTTTGTCACAGTCACCAGCGTTTTCTACGCTTCGCAGTGGGGGACCTGCATTACCAGTTTGTGGCACTTCCCTTTGGGTTGGCTTCATCTCCCCGAGTGTTCACCAAGGTGGTGGCCCCGATGCTGGCACTGCTGAGACAGAGAGGTATCGCGGTAGTAGCATACCTCGATGATTTACTCCTGAGAGAAGAGTCTGCTGCGGCTCTGGAGGAGAATGTGACAATTACGGTGTCCACGTTAGAGGAGTTTGGTTGGCTAATCAACCTGCAGAAGTCATCGTTGACTCCATCCTGCCGGCTGGAATACCTGGGTCTGATTCTGGACACGGTGCAGGCAAGGGTGTTTTTACCACCAAACAAGCTCCTGACACTTCAGGCGGTAGTGCGAACCCTGTTATCACGCCAGTGGTCCTCCTTACGGTTCTGTATGCGAGTGTTGGGGCTCATGGTGTCAACTTTCGAAGCGATACCTTAGGCCCAGAGTCACACTCGGCTCTTGCAGAAGGCGATTTTGTTGCAATGGAAAAAATCTCCCCTATCCCTAGACAAACTGATCAGGTTGGATCATCAGTCCCGAGGATCCTTGATTTGGTAGATTCGGGCTCCGGCCCTAAAGTTGGGGAAATGTTTTCTCCCCCTCTCAATTGGTCGATAGTAACGACGGATGCCAGCCTATTGGGCTGGGGAGGGGTCCTGGGTCAGTTCTCTGCCCAGGGTCATTGGTCAGTGCAGGAAGCTTGTCTTCTAATAAATGTACTGGAACTGAGAGCGATCAGACTTTGTCTGTCTTATCCGACCGTAGGCAGCAATGATAGCTGGTTAACTCTCCCCCTCTTTTGTAAAGGGGTTGAAATCCCGGCCTCGGGCTTAGATGGTTTAGTTCCTAGGAGCCCTGACTACTAGGTTGGACTAGTCAAACAGATCCCTATCCCCTCTAAAAAAGGTAACGTTGTTTTAGCGGAAGACGTTCTCGGCTCACACTGAGACCCGGATTCCATAGCGAAGCTTTCAACTGTGGTACTCGGGGTTGTGAGCGTATGTCTTGGCATTCCTCCTGGTGACCGCACTATTGTCCCAAGCGTGATGGCGGAC
>BLSH010006523.1:131843-159584 GCA_018402905.1 Glandirana rugosa | reverse complement strand
CTCCCGGTTTTATTTAAAGTGACACACACAGCTTCCAGATGTTTGCAGAACAGTGATATGGGTTCTCCCGGCTTATTTATACTTTTTTGACACAGTTTGAAGATGATTTTAGTACAGTTATATGGCTTCTACCGTTAATTAATACTTTTCAGACCCAGTTTGAAGATGATCCACATTCACCTCCATTTTTGCTTTTTTTATGTTTTTATTTTTTTTTAAATATTTAAAGTTATTTCCCTGTCCCCATTTCTTTGTAGGCCACTTGTCCCACCCTTACCCCCATTTCCTTCCTTTTGCAGACCTCTAGGACTTTCCAGGACTATTTTACAGCCATTTTTGTGCCTAAAAGTTTGGGTCCCCATTGATTTCAATGGGGTTCGGGGTCCGGGACAAAGTTCGGGTTCTGTCCGGACCCGAACCCGGACTTTGTCCCGAAGTTCGGCCGAACCAGCAGAACCCGGACTTCTAGAAGTTCGCTCAACTCTATTCATAAGGTAACAACACTGGGGGTGTTGGTTTATGTGTATCTGCATAAGGGCAGTGACACTCACTGGTACTGGTTTGTGCACACATGGTTTTTGATATTACACTATGTATATATATTGAATATATATTTTTTATATACATGTTATTGGTATTTATTATTTTTTATAAATATATATATGTTCAGATGTAGTGGCTATAGATCGATGCTTATGTATTGATGTGATCACTTATCTATTTGTTTGTATGGGTGTATGTGCGTGGAGAGATAGGCGGTGCTGGTGTCTGATTGGGCCGCGTTGCCACTCCCCCCTGGTGGGCAGGTCGCCTAATCATGACCCTGCCCACCTGCGTGCACCTCTGTACATGTATTTAAGAGGGACATGCCTCATGACTGTTAGGCTCTGAGGAAGAGGGTTCACCCTGGAAACGAGTCAGCCTGGTTACACGGACGCCGTCCGGTCCCTCTGCTGAGGTGAAGATTGATCTGTTCCTTGGAGGAAATAATTCCACTTCTTGTTATGATGCCTTTTACATTGCTCCGTTTGTGAGTATATTTTATTCTATTGCTTTTAATAAATGGTCTTATGGTATTGCACTAGGTCAGTGCGCCCCTCTCTTGTGTTTTTTCTTTAGTATCTTTTGGATGCCCATGGTCGCGAGTAGAGTTGAGCGAACCCGGACTGTAAAGTTTGGGTCCGTACCAGACTTTGGGGTATCCGTGCCCTGAACCCATTCCCGGACATTAAAAAAAAGTCTGCGATCGGGTTCAGTATTCGGGTATTTTTGGTTTGTTTTCTATAGCTGCTGGGCAGCCAATCAACAAGCTTTTCACTAGTTTGCCCTTAGAGCCAGTGCATCATGTGACCCAGCCTCTATATGAGGCTGGAATCACGTAGCGCCGCATGTCAGATCGTCTCAGACTAGAGTAGGGAGAGCTTCATGCCGGTGCTGTGAGGGAAAGATTAGTGTTCACAGCCATCTCAGACTGCATTAGGGGGACCTTCGTTACGGTCCTGTGAGGGACACATTAGCGTTCAGAACCATCTTAAAGTGCGTCAGGGGGATGTTCCTGTCTGTGCTGTGAGGGAGACATTAGCGTTGAGAACCATCTTATAGTGTATTAGGGAGACGTAACTGTTGGTGCTCAGAGGGAGAGATTATCATTCTAAAACCATCTTATAGTGCATTAGGGAGACGTAACTGTTGGTGCTCAGAGGGAGAGATTATCATTCTAAAACCATCTACTACTGCATTAGGGAGACATTCCTGTTGGTGCTCTGAGGGCATCTACTACTGCATTAGAGAGACATAATCTACTACTGCATTAGGGAAACATTCCTGTTGGCGCTCTGAGGGCATCTACTACTGCATTAGGGACATGTTCCGGTTGGTGCTCTGAGGGAGAGATTATCATTCTAAAACCATCTACTACTGCATTAGGGAGAGGTTCCTGTTGGTGCTCTGAGGGACAGTTTATCGTTCTAAAACCATCTACTACTGCATTAGGGAGAGGTTCCTGTTGGTGCTCTGAGGGAGAGTTTATTGTACTAATACCATCTACTACTGCATTAGCGACAGGTTCCTGTTGATGCTCTGAGGGAGAGATTATCATTCTAAAACCATCTACTACTGCATTAGGGACAGGTTCCTGTTGGTGCTCTGAGGGAGAGATTATCATTCTAAAACCATCTACTACTGCATTAGGGACAGGTTCCTGTTGGGGGAGAGATTATCGTTCTAAAACCATCTACTACTGCATTAGGGAGAGGTTCCTGTTGGTGCTCTGAGGGAGAGTTTATCATTCTTAAACCATCTACTACTGCATTAGGGAGAGGTTCCTGTTGGTGCTCTGAGGGAGAGTTTATCATTCTAAAACCATCTCCTACTGCATTAGGGAGAGGTTCCTGTTGGTGCTCTGAGGGAGAGTTTATCGTTCTAAAACCATCTCCTACTGCATTAGGGAGAGGTTCCTGTCGGTGCTCTGAGGGAGAGTTGATCGTTCAAAAACCATCTCCTACTGTTTTGTTATGTGATTCTAGCATTATTTGGAACAAAGGAAAGATGGCCGTTTACTACCAGCGCCCTGTAAATTCCTAAATGGTAGCCATAATTTTTTATGATTATTTAAATGTTTAGTTCTCCCGTCCAGCCTATTGGGAATGGAAAGGGAAAAAGCTCCACCCACTGAACAAAAACCATTTGTACCCTTCGGTGAAAGTCATTTTTTACAAGACAGTTGACCAGGTTAGAACACCTTTACTTAACGGTATGTGATGGGACAATATTAAATGATCACAGGAGATAGATGCCTATATATGCTATTAATTGGTTTAAGTAATAAATGTAATGAAGTGTGATATTTTAAAATACAGGAATAATGATTGTTTTATGAGTTGTTTGTAGAATATAGAAGAAACTAGATCTGTATGGAATTGAACCAGTCATTGAAATAGTAACATAAATATGAGTGTGATATGTGGTCACATCCTTAAGAAATTTTACAGGCAGCAAGTTTTGTTGTCCCCACATCTCACTCAGGCGAACTTGGGCATGGTGTGATGGGAATGATGCCTGGAGAATTGCAGAGGGTGAGAATACAGTTTATAGATGTATAACAAGGTGTTGGACATATCTGAACGTTTTGTGTGGAAGGAGGATAAATGATTGGACATATTGCTGACAGAGGTAGAAGGGGGAGAACTGGCCACTCTGCCCCTGACACTCTGATTAGCCAGCAAAAGTGATATTGGGTTGATGAAAACTGCAGACGCAGTAAAAATAACTCCAGAGGTTCCTTCTGTCCACACAAAAGGCAATATCCCCTGAAACAAAGGGAACAAAAGTGGAAACACAAGGTGGTACAAGGGAAGGTACCCTGTGGTTAGGCCCAGATTCTAATCCAATTCTGTCTAGCAGTTTTGTTCCATCCCCAGGTATTGCATCAGAAAGTGAAAGACCCATCCTTGTGGAATCAGGAGATTGGATCTGGATAAAGGTGCACAAAAGGAAAAACTGAAGGACCCTACCAGGCACTCTTAACCGCACCTACCGCTGTCAAATCAGTAAGCAAACATCCAGACCCTGATATCCCCAAGGGCAACAGAGTGTCCCCAAAATCATTAGACTAGAAAACAAATCTATGTGAGTGAGTGTTGTGAATGGAGGAACATCTTTTCTTTTAAATAAAGGGATTCACATCTTGGCAGGAGAGACCACCTCCCTCCTATAAGAGGTGAAAGTAACACTGTGAACTCAACACATATGGATAGGTAGATAGGAGGTGACCATGATTTTTCTGCTGTCCCCGGGTTACCACAAAACCCCTCAAGGAAGGTTCCTGATTATTGCTTGTACCTTATTCGCCGTGGGTCTTGGCACCTATTGGCTCTGGGAGACTTTGAAGTTGAGAGAAAAAATGTCAGATCTCTCTAAAAGGAGGATGAGGATGCTGAATGCAGGAGAATTAAAGGGTGGGGTGTACAAGAAACACCAGTGTTGAATACGGAAGCTTCAAACCAGACCATAGTGTTTACTTTAACAAAGAGCCAGGTATTTGATCCAACAAAAGTTACTTATGATCTTGGGGCCTATAATATATATATGTGTGAGAAGAATAAGGCATGTGGTTATTGGGAGAATGTATGGTGGACAACAGACCCCCAAAAGTGGGAGACTAGTGTGGCTAGGATTCCCCCAGATGACATAAGTACCTATCAGAGGATCTCCTTAGCGAAGGGAAGCCAAGGGACCATTATACTCACAGTACAGAACCCAGAAGTTAAAGACAGTGGAGTATATAGTCTAGGAATAACTATGTCAGGGAGGGATCCTTGGGCTGAAATTAAACTCCATGTAAACCCTCCCCAAAATACCCCTGCCGGTGCCATGAGCAACTTACCCCCTGAGGTGGGAGTACGGCAGGACAACAAGGTAATTGGGGTAGTAATACAGCCAGAAGATAGACTGAGTATAGAGACTGGTTATTCTGACAAGAATGAATGGTTGGAATGGATGAAGTTTACAGCCAATTCTACTAATGCCTCTGACTGTGTAGTGTGTGCCAGTGGAAGACCAAGCCTAGCGACTGTTCCAGTACCCACAGTTTTCAATATGACATGCATATTATTGGTGATCCAAGGTAAAACAGATAACAAAGGTTGCAAAACAGAAATTGATAAGTTTCCTGTGACTAGAATGAAAACCAAACCAGTAGGTGTGACGGTCTATAAGGGGAATTATACTTGTTTTAATAATACTCTTAAACCGACTTCACATGAATTTAGATATTGCACAACTACATATCAGGTCAGAAGTGATGGAAGATTCCCCGTCTCACTGTTTGCCAATCAAACACAATCTCTAGCAGACACTTGGTGGTTGTGTGGAGACAATAAACTAAGGCCTTTATTGGGCTCAGATTGGGCTGGAATATGTACGCTGGTGAAAGTAGTTCAACCCTTTCTAATCTTCCCTGCCCAACTAGAAGGTGTTCCTATATGGGATAAGGCCACCAACATAAAATTAAATAAGATAAACAAGCGAGATATTCCAGGGGGAAGTTTTGATAGATCTGTATATATAGATGCTGTAGGCGTACAGAGAGGCGTCACTGACGAATTTAAAGCTAGAAACCAAGTAGCAGCAGGATTCAAATCAATTTTTCTGTTTATATCTGTAAATAAAAATACTGATTGGATAAACTATATATATATTACAATCAACAGCGCTTTGTTAACTACACACGAGATGCAGTCAAGGGCCTTGCCGAGCAGCTTGATGCCCCCTCACTGACAGCCTGGCAGAACAGAATCTCCTTGGATATGCTCCTGGCCGAGAGGAGGGGTCTGTGTAATGTTTGGCACCACGTGTTGCACATTCATCCTTAATAATACTGCCCAGATGGCAGTGTCTCCCGAGCATTGAAGGGCTTGGAGATGCTGTCTCAAGAGCTGGCAGAAAATAGCCGGATTGAGGACCCCTTCACCGGATGGATGGAATGCTGGTTTGGCAAATGGGGCAAGTTTTTGACTACCTTGGCCAACGCGATTGCGGTGGTACTGTCAGTATTATTATGCGTAGGCTGCTGTCTGGTACCATGCATGAAGGGACTCATCTCAAGGGTAGCAGATAAAGCTGCGGGTGATGTAATGTATGCAGCGCTGTCCACACAAGACCCTGACTTATATGATAAACCAGGATTAGCCACACTGCTTGTATGAGAAAGTGATGCTGTTTTTATGAAAATCACCACTTAGACAGGCTCCTGGAGTGGGAGCTTAAATAAGAATCTACATTTTGTAGGTTCAACAGGAGGGGGAAATGTTGGAAGAATGGGTTAAGTCAGGAGTCTTTTATTAAAATGTAGCTAGAGTAATGCTTTATGTGAACCTATAAAATGTTGATTCATAATGTACTAATGATGTTGTTTATTTGAGACGAGAGAACATCCAGTAACAGGAGGAGATGTCGCTGCTTTTGAGAAAACGAAACTCTTGGATATGTGTTGATCTGAATTATTTATTTTCCCGGCTCCAAGATGGATTTCTTATAGCACTGCTTAAATTTTGTTTCACTTTCTATTGGTCACGTGGGAAAACCACCCATTTAACTGCTTGATTGTTAATAGAAGATATAGACACTGATTAGGATGATTATATGATCATCCCTAGGTTACAACTCAGAACACACCTATGTTTTATGCATATTTTTCACTATATAAAAAAAAAAAATTGAAGCCCTCACTTTCAGTAGGATTACACATAGGCAGACCTGTTGTACTGTGTTTCGGACTTCATTTATAACCCCAAGACCACAGTGATAGCTATCACCAGAACCGTAGTCCTGACAGAACACAACCCTGCCTGGATTCATGCCACCGGAGTAAAGTTGGTAAAGAAGAGACCTGACCCAGAGGCCCCAGAAGCAAGAGAGGAGGTACTAACGGGGGCAGAAAGCCCTGACCACGAAAAGGATAGTCAAGACAAGGGGGTATTAACGGAGGTAGACAACCTTGACCATGAAAATTAACTGCTACCTGAAATTTGGACAATGGCCCTTAATCTTTCTGATCCTACCCCCATCTCTAGTGATTTTATTGACTTTTTTTCATATGTATTAGTATAGAAGTGGCCATTACCCAAAAAGGGTAAAACTCCCAGTCTCACAACATTCTGGTATAACACACCAAACACACATGTAGCCACCTTTACTTTTGACTCCATATAGTTCACTGTCCTATAGTATTTTGTCAGTGTAAATTTTTATATTCATAGGGGTACACATATATAGATGTTGAAAGAGGGGTCCAAGGTGAACTCAAAGCCAGAGATCAAGTGACAGCTGGATTTGAATCACTTATCCCCATAATAACTGTTAATAAGAATGTAGAATGGATAAATTACATTTATTATAATCAACAATGTTTAGTTAACTAACTCAGGTATAGACAACCCCTGGGATCAGTATTTTGGGTGGTTCACCAGGTGGAAACAAGCCCTAGTTCAACCTTTTATAATAATTGCTGCTATATTAGCGTAATAGGTATGATAGTGTACTGTATTATTTTATGTTTCAGGAAAATGTGCAAGGGAGTAGTAGATAATCCCTCTATGCTCGGGTATATAGAGTCAGAACAGATAGAGCCCTTCTATCCCAACCCTTACTTTTAGTACCTAAGAAGACACCGTAGCCATAAGCAGAATGGTATTGCCCAAAATATCTTTAGACGGATGGGTATAGTCCTTCTTTTGCAACAAGGATATCAAGGACAGAATAGTCGCTATGCCCACTGACTTTACCGGGGAGCTATATGCCCCCGATGACTTCTGTGACAATGTAAGGCCCGACAGGGTTTTTAGGGGAAATCATGTTTATGATTTAAGAGAGGGTTATGGGGGGGGGGGGATGCAGAGAAAACACTGAAACGCTGTTTTGTCCTGAACTCCATTTTAAGATGTTCTTTTTTCACTCTGTTTTTCAATGTCCCCCCTTCCATTTCAGAATCCACAGTTTGCACGTACAAGCAAGATCTAATCTCTAGCTCCAATTACTGAATTTCACGTACCAGTCACTACCAGTTATTAAACACATTTACTTTTGTTTCTCCTTAATCTCAACCCCATAGCTCTGGGCATGTCGAGATGTAGATTTTCTCTTCGCCCCAGGAGGAGTTTTGCTAATTATTATAATTGTTAACCTATAGTGTCATATTTTACAGAATATCATTAACTTTGTAACACCCTTCACAGTAATGTATAAATGTTTGGCTTAAAGAAATACAAGACAGAATAATCTTGGCGTACAACCTGTCTGTGTGTGTATTACTTCTCACGCTAAGGTTATTTTCACTAGGATCCTTTAAAAGATATACTGGGTCAGTCCAAGCCAGTCAGGACAGCAGGCCTCACTGTACACCCCAACAGTCATCTATACCTGGAAGGTAGGTAGTAGGACTCTCCTGTAATCCTTTTCTTGTGTCAGTTGTACATATTAAGGAATCTTACATACCTTCATCACTATGCTATGTGTTTTCTGCTGCACCACTGGCATGGTTATTTCCTATTGGTCCTCTCCATAAAATTAGCAGAAATTTGTACTTAAAGTACTTTTTTTTCATTTTGGATAGAGTAAGGGAGGGGTATAGCCCCTGTCAGTTTATTTTTTGCCATCTGTGTCCCATTGAAGAGATTTCCCTTCACTTCCTGGCCCATAGCCAAACAGGAAGTTAGAGAAATCTCTGCAAATTAGGGGAATCCATTGCCCCCCAAGACCCTCAGCACTAGTGTCCCCATTGGAAAATTTCAGGGCGAGTCTTAAACAGGAAGAGTATGGCCTTGACAGGAAGGGTGGGTCATATTTAAATAAAGGGTGCATGAGTTTATACAGGCCTAGGGCAGCACAACCTAAATACATCACTGTATGGGGCGGTTAACTCTTCAGTTTGTACTTGTGTAGTGTATATACTGCATGAGCAGTCTACTGACAGCTCAAAAATTAAATGACAGGTCACACCTGGCAGGAAAATGTGGCGGCTTTCTATGTGGAAAACTACTGCATTCAGTCTACTAATTAGTAGCAGACCTGCACTAGTTTCTCTTTCACTCTGCAATAGCAGGTGGCACAGATAAACCTGAAACAGGCAATCCAGTGATGTCATTTGGAGACGCCACCCCTTGTGATGTCACTGCTCCATCATGCTCCGGGCAGTGACATCACAAGGGGGGCAGAGTCCCCCTCCCACAACAGTGAGAGCTAGCATCAGGTGAAGACATCAGAGGAAGAAGAACCCGGAGGCAGTAAAAGAACCAGAGCAAGAAGACAGCAGAGGAGGAAGAACACAGCGGAGGAGGGAGAAGAATCAGAGAGGGGAGAAGACATCCCCAGTAAGGGGATAAGACTGGAGGGAGAAGACACGTTGGAGCTGTTTCAATAAAGGACTATGTGTACTGTTATTTATTTTTGACACCTTTTTGGTTGAATGAGTAGCCCTTATTTATTCACATAGGATGGGGGGCTGGGATATGGGGCCCCCTCCTTAAAGGGGGCTTCCAGTTTCCGATAAGGCCCCTGCCCACAGACCCCCACAACCACTGGCCCAGGTTTGTGGGGAAGAGGCCCTTGTCCTTATCCATATGAGGACAAGGTGCTTTGAGGTTAGAGGGGGCGCAGTGTATCCACTGCCCCAAAGCACCCATCCCCCATGTTGAGGGCATGTGGCCTGGTATGGTGCAGGAGGGGGGTGCCCCCCTTTCCTGATCTGCCAGGCTGCACGCTCGGATAAAGATCGGGTGTGGATTCTGGGGGGACACCACACCGTTTTTTTTCATTATGGCTAGGGGATCCCCTTCAAGATCCTCAGAGCACAAGTCAAACCACAAGTCGGATCATCATGATTCGACTTGGATGTAACTCCTATTCAAATCAATGGGCTCTCATAGGGAACCATTGTTTTTGAATAGAGGCATAGAAACACTGCTAAATGGGAGGGCACCCGCTGTCTGATATCTTTTTGTTTTGACAGTTTATTCATATGCTAGGGCAGGGCCACCCGGTGATGTAAGCAGGTGACCCTGCCCCTTCTGGCATCATGTGACATGGGGGAGTGGGGTCACACAGTTACTTTGCCCTTGGCTATAAGTAAACTGTCAAACCAAAAAGAGATCAGACGGAGGGAGCCCACCCATCAAAGAGGGTGGCTGTGATCTCAATGCATTATGGGGTGCTTCACAGCGGGTTGTTCGACTCGACTCAAACATTAAGATCATCCCTACCTAAAATTACTGTTTGATCCGTTTGGTATCTCCACACATTCTGACAATTTTATCTTTACAAATGACATTTTGCTCCGGCGCTGTTCTAAACATCGCACAATTGCGCCACTTTACAGGCAGACTAAGGGGACCCCTCAGGCACAATATTTAACCACTTCCTTACTGGGCACTTAAACCCCCCTCCTGCCCAGACCAATTTTCAGGTTTCAGCGCTGTCGCATTTTGAATGACAATTGCGCGTTCGTGCAACGTTGTACCCAAATAAAATTGATGTCCTTTTTTCCCCACAAATAGAGCTTTCTTTTGGTGGTATTTGATCACCTCTGCGGTTTTTATTTTTTGCGCTATGAACAAAACCAAGAGCGACAATTTTGAAAAAAGAACAATATTTTTTACTTTTTGCTCTAATAAATATCCCAAAATAAGAAATAAAAAAAAAATTATTTATTGGGTTTGGCCGATTTATATTCTTCTACATATTTTTGGTAAAAAAAATCGCAATCGGCGTTTATTGATTGGTTTGTGCAAAAGTTATCGCGCCTACAAACTATGGGAATTGATTTATGGCGTTTTTATTATTATTATTTTTTTTACTAGTAATGGCGGCGATCTGCGATTTTTATCGGGACTTTGATATCCGGGCGGACATGTCGGTCATTTTTGACACTTTTGTGGGACCAATGACATTTATTCAGCGATCAGAAATTTAAATGTCCACTGATTACTGTATAAATGTCATTGGCAGTGAAGGGGTTAACCAGCAGGGGGCAGTGAAGGGGTTAACAATGTTCCCTGGGTGTGTTCTAACTGTGGGGGGGCAGGGCTGGCCGGGACATAACAGATCTAACTGATCCCAGTGACAGGGATCAGTAGATCTGTTTGTCCCCTGTCACAGAACGGAGAACCGCCGTGTTTACATCGGCGGTTCCCCGTTCTACTGCTCTGTAAGGCGATCGCGGGTCAGGAGCGGACATCGAGTCCGCCCGACCCGCGGGCACGCCCACGCAGCATGCGGCAGCGGCGCGCGCGCGCCGCCGCCGCCGCCCAGTGCGCGCAGGGGGCGTGTAAAGGGGCGGACGTCCATGGACGTCCACCCGGATTTTCAGGTCCGCGCTGTTGACGTCTTTTGTCAATAGCGCGGACCTGTACAGGTTAAAGGAATGTTTCATTTTTCACTTTAATCATTACTAAAATCCCTGCTCCTGAAAAAAATCAATAGATTTTAAAACTTTTTTTTGCATTGATACATGTCCCCTAGGGCAGTACCCAGGTCCCCATACACTTTTTATGGCAATAACTTGCATATAAGCCTTTAAAATTAGCACTTTTGATTCGTCTTGTTCGGGACTTTAATAGGGTTTGAATATTTGCACAAATGTAATGCCTGTTTGCATGTTCTGGTGCAAACCGAACCGGGGGGTGTTCAGCCCATCCCTAATTTTAGGTCTCCCCACAAGTATATAAGCAGTCAGACCATTGGTGTAGTCTCTCTCATGACCTGTGATTATCTGGCTTTTTATGTAGGAAAAATAAAATGCCCCTTCTAGAAAAGGATTTACGACCATGCATACTTAATCATGAATGGCAAAATTATTTCCTCTGTCAATAGGCATGTGAGTCTCTATCACCAATATAACATGAAAGTTATACAATGTTATGCGCTCAAACATGTAGCTTTGTCTACCAGAGGGATGTTGATAAACAATTGTTGAAGCTGGAGACAAAGTGGATACAGATATTGAATGCCACAAAGGCCTCAGGCATAAATGTAATGATCAATTTCAAGTCATTTTTAGAAACAGGTGGGGCCTGTGTTTGGCCCTTTTTTTTCCTGTATCCCCTTGTAACAGCTGCTTTACCCTTTTATTCTTTTGTGGATTTTGCTTATCAATTGTAGCAACATTTTATACTGTTATTACTTCTGTTTTTGACTCCTGTTGAATTACAAAGCAATCATTTGATTGTGTTACTAATGAAATGTTTATGGATATTTGGTGTGTGTGTATATACACGATATTACCAAAATTATTGGGAAGCCTGGCTTTACATGCACATGAACTTTAATGGCACCCCAGGTTTAGTCTATAGGGTTAAATATTGAGTTGACCCACCCTTTGCAGCTATAACAGCTTCAGCTCTTCTGGGAAGGCTGTCCACAAGGTTTAGGAGTGTGTTTATGGGAATGGCTTGCAGTATCTGCTCTTATTCATTCCAAAAGTGTTCTATCAGGTTGAGGCCAGGACTCTGTGCAGGCCAGTCAAGTTCCTCTACCCCAAACTCGCTCATCTATGTCTTTATGGACCTTTGTGCACTGGTCCAAATCCTTTGGTGAAGGGGGAATAATGGTGTGGGGTTGTTTTTCAGGGATTAGGCTTGGCCCCTTAGTTCCAGTGAATGAAATTCTTAAGGTGTTAGCATACCAAGACATTTTGGACAATTTTTTTCTCCCAACTTTGTGGGAACAGTTTGGGTATGGCCCCTTCCTGTTCTAACATGACTGCACACCGGTGCACAAAGGTCCATAAAGACATGGATGAGAGATTATTGTTCTATAATCATCTCCTAGTTCTATAGGGAGAGGTTACTGCTGGTGCTGTAAGGGACAGATTATTGTTCTAAAATCATCGCCTACTTCTATAGGGTCAGGTTCCTGCTGTTGCTGTAAGGGACAGATTATAGTTCTAAAATCGTCTCCTAGTTCTATAGGGAGAGGTTCCTGCTGCTTCTGTAAGGGACAGATTATTGTTCTAAAATCATCGCCTACTGCTATAGGGTCAGGTTCCTGCTGTTAGGGACAAATTATTGTTCTAAAATCGTCTTCTAGTGCTATAGGGAGAGGTTCCTGCTGCTCCTGTAAGGGACAGATTATTGTTCTATAATCATCTCCTAGTTCTATGGGGAGAGGTTCCTGCTGGTGCTGTAAGCGACAGATTATTGTTCTATAATCATCTCCTAGTTCTATAGGGAGAGGTTCCTGCTGGTGCTGTAAGGGACAGATTATTGTTCTAAAATTGTCTCCTAATTCTATAGGGAGAGGTTCCTGCTGCTCCTGTAAGGGACAGATTATTGTCCGGTCTCACACAGCCATTGGTATACTTGTTTTTTTGAATATGCCTCAATATTTTGGGGGCTACCCCAATTAGAAAAAAAACAAACAAACAACAAAAAGTGTTGGCTACCTCCTCCTCCTCCACCACCGCCACTTCCACCTACACTGCCACGGTCACGGCCTAGTCAACCTCTAGGCTCCTACTCCACATCCACCCCCCCTTCCCATTTTTATTTTTTTTATTTGATTTTAAGTTATTTTCCCTATCCCCATTTTTTTGTAGGGCACTTGTCCTACTCTTACCCCCATTTTACTTCCTTTTGCAGCCCTCTAGCACTGTCCAGGACTTTTTTACAGCCCTTTTTGTTTCCAAAAGTTCGGGTCCCCATTGACTTCAATGGGGTTTGGGGTCCAGGGTCAAGTTCGGTACCAAACCCAAACTTTTTCGCAAAGTTCGGCCGAACCCACCGAACCCGAACATCCAGGTGTCCGCTCAACTCTACTTTCAACATTTTTTACAAATAAATATCTGAAAAGTGTGGGGTGCATTTGCATTCAGCCTTAGCGAGTCAATACTTTGTAGAACCACCTTTCGCTGTAATTATAGCTGCAAGTATTTTTGTGGATGTCTCTCCCAGCTTTGCATATCTAGAGAGTGACATTTTTGCCCATTCTCCTTTACAAAATAGCTCAAGCTCTGTCAGATTGCATGGATAGCAACTGTGAACAGCAATTTTAAAGTCTTGCCAATTGGATTTAGGTCTGGACCTTGGCTGGGCCATTCTAACACATGAATATGCTTTGATCTAAGCCATTCAATTGTAGCTCTGGCTGTATGTTTAGGGTCATTGTCCTGCTGGAAGGTGAACCTCTGCCCCAGGTCAATTCTTTTGCAGACTCTAACAAGTTTGCTTCTAAGACTGCCCTGTATTTGGTTCCATCCATCTTCCCATCAACTCTGACCAGCTTCCCTGTGCTTGCTGAAGAAAAGCATCCCCTCAACATGATGCTGCCCCCACCATGTTTCACGCTGGGAATGGTGTGTTCAGGGTTATGTGCAGTGTTAGTTCTCCGCCACATGTAGCTTTTGCTTTTAGGCCAAAAAGTTCAGAGCACCTTCTTCCACATGTTTGCTGTGTCCCCCACATGGCTTCTTGCAAACTGCAAATGGGACTTCTTTATGTCTTTCATTTAACAATGGCTTTCTTAGAGGTGGTTGGCACCATCAACTCCACATTCCAAATTACAGTTCCCCTGGAACCCACCAGGAGCCTTTTGGGCATCCTGGATGATCTCCAGTTGACTGAGCTTCAGGCGGCCGCAGTGAACAAGGCCCTGTTCCAGGCCAGGAGGCTCCTTTTACAATTATGGAAATCCCTAAAGACTCCCACGCACAAAGAGTGGATAATTAATATGGGGCAAACTCTCCGGCTGTAGAAACTTATATTTTAGCACAGAGGAAATCCTGGTAATTTTGACAGATTATGGGGAGATTGGTTGGCTGTGCCAGGCTTTGCCCCTACGGAACTGATTATGAACAGACTCCTAGGGTAGGGATGGGATAAAAGCCATAAATATTCCACAGATGTATCCTTATTACTGTATAGGTTTATGATTGAGAGGAGAAAATTACATTGTACCTTGTATTATGCCTGATTCAGTTGTAACTCTATCACTGGGCTGCAGTGTGGTTGTATGTGCTGTATGTGTTTATCAAGTTTCAATAAACATTATCTCTAATTTAAAAACAAAAACAATGGCTTTTTTCTTGCCACTCTTCAACAAAGGCCAGATTTGTGGACTGCATGACTAATAGTTGTCCTGTGGACAGATTCCCCCTAATGCTGTGGATCTCTGCAGCTCCTCCAGAGTTACCATGGGCCTCTTGGCTGCTTCTCTGATTAATGCTCTCCTTGCCTGGCCTGTCAGTTTAGGTGTATGGCCATATCTTTGTAGGTTTGCAGTTGTGCCATACTCTTTCCATTTTCCGATGATGGATTGAACAGTGTTCCATGAGATGTTCAAAGCTTGGGATATTTTTTTTATACACTACCCCTGCTTTAAACTTCTCCCCAACTTTATCTGTGACCTGTCTGCTGTGTTCCTTGGCATTCATGATGTGGTTTGTTCACGAAGGTTCTCTAACAAACCTCTAAGGGCTTCACAGTACAGCTGCATTTATACTGAGATTAAATTACACACAGGTGGACTCTATTTACTAATTAGGTGACTTCTGAAGGCAATAGGTTCCACTAGATTTTAGTTAGAGGTATCAGAGTAAAGGGGGCTTAAGACAAATGCACACCACACTTTTCAGATATTTATTTGCAAAAAAAAAATGTTAAGGATTTATAATTTTCCTTCCACTTCACAATTATGTGCCACTTTGTGTTGGTCTATCAGATATAATCCCAATAAAGTACATTTACATTTTTGGTTGTAACATGACAAAATGTGGAAAATTTCAAGAGGTATGTGGCCTAATATATAAAGGATAAGCACATCTTTTTTTTGAATATATAAACAATGGAGGCCCATGCTCCAATGACTCTACCTCCCAAATGCCTCATGCTCCACTAGCTACTCCACCAGCTGTCTCCACCAATTGTATTTTTAATGATGTGGTTCACAGCTTCTCCTGACTATGTTGTTAATTTCTAGTTTTTGTCCACCTGCATACGTCAACTGCACCCATGGCTGTGATGGAGTAACAATTGAGGCAAGGTAGCTGGTGGAGGTGGGTATACTAGGGCATAGCTCATGATTGTTGATATATTTGTTCGATGCTGGTGAGGTGTATCCATTAGGATGGCATCTCTAAAAATGATTGGAAGGACAACTACAGATCATAGAGGTTGGACCAGAAGAAATACCTCCCTCTTAACATACTGTACATAAGGCCTATAGTAATATACACGTTAATAGCGCCCTATAATTGAGAAAAGCATGAGGAGAATTATCGTCTTTACCTTGAAAATTGTGTCAAGCTACAGAAGTCTGTAGTTGGCCCTCACTACCTGGGTCTATCTCTGCTTGGGCCCTTGCATTCACCCGGGGGAAACTTTTGAGTGACCATGCATTGGTCACAGCCATCAAGAGATAGCCTCATATGTACTGTTTAATAAGTGGTCCTTTTATCTGAATAATGCCCTGAGAAAGATCCCTGTCTCATAACATTTATGAATGTTATGGCTAGTCACTTGGAAACAAAAAATAGCGAGCTGCTATTATAGCTAAAGGGTTCTGGATGATGATATCTACACAGTTGAGGCTGGAATAGATTTTTTTAACACATTTTAAAATAACATTAATACAATTGTATGGATTAATTTAAGAATGTTGTCAGAAACTTTCCTACATACATAAAAAAAGTCAGTTATATCTCTCATTTACATTTTATATCAGTGACAATAGTCACCAAGACAATGAGTGAGGGCAGATCTCCTTAATTAGGCCTTGCATAATAGTAAACATGTGACAGAGGTGCTAACCCTTCCAAGTAATATAAAAAATGGCTAAAGTTCTACTTAAAACTTTAGCAACACTGATTAGGCTAGGCACAGGTAGGAGATCTGAATTGATTTTTAGCACCAAACAGCCCTGTGCTGCAAACAACAAGTAGTCACCCTTGGCACTGACAACATACAACATAAATAATGATACCAATGTTAGAAATCATTGCCAAGTTTATCCTTTAACTCTACAAATTTGCAAATCAGTAAGTACTGCAAGTATTTCTAAGGCAGGTGTTTTATAATTGAACAGGTCTTGCTGACAGATGGCACATTAATTTTCAGGTGGGTGTAGATGGGTGGTTAAGATGCATTTAGTAAGCTTGAAAGAAATGATGGTAAACACTATCCTGGAAAGATCTGTTCTTTCCTGCTTAATGTTCTGTGTCTCATGAGTTGCCATTGCCTACATTTGATAGAGATATCAGATGAGGTATAGTGTGTTTTGCTCACAAAAAAATGAAATAACAGGGACAATTTCAGATTTTTTAAACTGTATTTATTACTAATGTAATGATGTAATTCATGGCATTGTTGTTTATTCAGACCTAAGGAGGAATGTCAGCCTTTTTAAATAAAACTTAAAAGTGAGCAGCTACAAACACTGTACAAAAAAAATCAGGTACCTGTAGGCAGGTGTGGCCCACTTTCTCCACTGCAGGTGGCACTCAACCACAGCAGCATTGCAGAGGGAGAGGAAATCAGAAAGGAACATGGTTCCTCTATGGTTTCCTGGGTCATTGGGGAAGCGATTTGGTTGGATGCTGCCCATGTGACTCTAATAGCCATCTTAGGTGTGGCAGAGTCTATTTATGACCCTAGCTCCTGGATTTAGCGTGCATTCAAGACAAGGAGGGAAAGCATAGGGATTTGCCACTCTTATGGAAACCTCCCCACTTGGGTTTGGACCAGTCAGGCCACATTACGCCCCTTGAGACAGACAATGTCAGCTCAGCTGAGACTCGCAACATGCTGCTTTCATCCATGAATGTTTCCTAGTTGGGCCCCTATCTATCTGGCTTTTTGTGAACTGTTGTAGTCTGACTTCACTACAAGTTTTTCAACTGCATCTATGTGTTACTGTGTGTGTGTGAGTCACTGTAGTGCGCAGTGCATTGTGGGGCACTCGACAGGCAAACATTCCGCTGAGCACCACGCAAATTCTGGTGTTTGCCTGAACAGGCTTAAAGCTCAATAAAAAAAATGTAAGCAGCACCTTTATTTTCATTCACCATGGCTTGGCTGCTCAATCCATCATGTTGCAACACATGTCAAGAGGTTATGGTAGAAATGGGTAGCATGGTAGCATTTTTACAAAGTTTATTAGGAAATTTTCTAAAGAAAGTGCACAATCCCATTGTATTATACCATGCAATCCAACACAATTATCTGTACAACACCAGAGATTTCTCAAATTAATCAAGAATCAACTTGCATTTTTTTACATCTACATTTAATAAATGTGAACAAAAGTTTCAAATAAATGGCTGCAATACCATTTCTAAGATTGCGGGTGATTCCATGGTAATGCTGTAAACAACTGACAGCAATATACAGAGGCTCAGAAGTCATGGGTCCCATTTGTCCATGATTAAGTCACAAGGGGCATGATGAAACATGTCTGGGGTGGGACTTTGTGATGTCATCATGCACAACAGGAAGTGAGGGTTTATTTTGTGGAGATGATGCTGATGTTATACCTTAACCACTTCCACACTGCGCACAGTAAATTTACTGCGGCAGTGTGGCCCTGTCTTGCGAATCGCCATAAATAGACAGGGATTTACAGACAGGCAGCTAGGGGGTGCGAGCGCGCCACCGGCAGCGCGTGCTTGTGCCTGCAGCACTCTGGAGGAGTGTACCCGCAGCTCTGGGGGACCCGATGTCCGCCGGCGAGTCATAATGAGCTGCCAGAGGAAAAGAACGGGAACCGCCAAAGTAAACACAGCGGTTCCCCATTCTGACAGGCAGCATCTAAGAGATCTACTGATCCCTGTCACTGGGATCAGTTAGATCTCTTATGCCCCTGATAGCCCAGCCCCCTCACAGTTAGGACATGCCTAGGGAACACAGTTAACCCCTAGATCTCTCCCAGCAGGTTAACCCCTTCCCTGCCAATGACATTTATACAGTAATCAGTTGATATTTAAATTTCTGATCGCTTTATAAATGTCATTGGTCCCAAAAAAGTGTCAAAAATGTCCAACATGCCTGTCCCAATATCGCAGTCCTGATAAAAAATGCAGATCGCCGCCATTACTAAAAAAAAAATGTAAAAATGCCAGAAATTAATTCTCATGGTTTGTAAATGCTGCAACTTTTGCGCAAACCAATCAATAGATGCTGATTGCGATTTTTTTTTACCAAAAATATGAGGAAGAATATAAATCGGGCAAAACCGATGAATACATTTGTTTTTTTTTTTCTATTTTTTTTTTTATTTGTATTATAGCAAAAAGTAAGAAATATTGTTTTTTTTTTCAAAATTGTTGCTCTTTTTTTGTTTATAGCCGTGATCAGAAATGACGCAGAGATGACCAAATACCACCAAAAGAAAGCTCTATTTGTGGGGAAAAAAGGACGCAAATTTTGTTTGGGTACAACGTCACACAACCGCGCAATTGTCAGCTAAAACAACGCAGTGCCGAATCGCAAAAAGTGCTCTGGTTCTATAGTGGGAAATCCTTCCGGGGCTGAAGTGGTTAAAGGAGCAATGTACTTTTAAAATGGAAAATCATTCACAGTGCACAGGAATATTTTGCACTGTGTTTATGAGTGCATTTCCTTTGTTTTTTATTGTTTCATGGTCAATAAAGTATGACGTGCTTAACTACTTCAATGCTGAGCATTTTCACCCCCTTCCTGCCTAAGCCAAATTTCAGCACTGTCACTCTTTGAATAAGAATTGCTTGGTCATGCAACACTATACCCATATTAATTTTTTATCATTTTTTCTGTCTTGACAGACAAGCATGGAGGAGCTCATGTACCCAACAATTTGATACTATACAGTTTTTCACTATATATTATGGACTGTCCAATAATCCTTTAAGGATCTATGTCTCATATTATGTGTAATCATTTTTTAACATTTTTGTACTAAAAATATATTTTATGCTAATTATGCTTGCCTCATGTTGTGCCCTCAAAATCCTAACATTGAGAGAGTTTTACTCTTTCAGTCCTTTTTTTATCTCCTTACCCCCTCATGTTCATACTGTGGATTTTACCATCCTTATGTCCTCAGGCAAACTCTATATCTTTTTTTGTTTAGGAACTCTTAAAATCTGGGACAGCTTACTTTACATTCCTTTGCTATCTTCTTATATACGTCCACTAACACCACTCACAGACAATCCTGAATTTCCTCCGGGGTTGTGAACAAAGTCTCCTCCCTCTCTTGCAACTTCTAAAATCCATTTCTTAATGACAGTTGTTACTGATTCAACTGGCCTGAAACCTTTGACACAATGAAATTCGTTTTTGCCCTGTCGCTCCAACAGGTGGCTATTGTATTTCTAACTTTGTAACTTCTATAATTCATTAAAAACGTGAGGTGATCTTCATCATCCCTTTTACCATTTCTAAATATTTATGTATACAACCTGACCCCCTTACACATACTGTTTCCCTTCATTATAATTTTTTCCTAACCAAGGTCATTTCTGACAAACCTTATTTTGTGGAATGGGTGGAATTGCTCTGTTTTGGGATAATGTCTTTAAAATATATAGTATCTTTGCCTCCGAGATAGTGCCCCAAACTCCCAAGTAGCACTATTATCTATGTTCCCAGGATCTGTCTCAAAAGTTAAGAAAGGATTTTTCCTTTCTTTTTAGTGGCTGCCAGGGTGATAATTCTGAGATATTGAAGGAATGTGCTGGGATTTCCAATAATAGAATAGATAACCAAACTAAATAACCTTATGAGAATGGAAGAACTATCCGCGCAGCTATAAGACCAATATTCTCATTTCCGGTACCTATGGCTCCACTGGATATCTTTTATGAAAATACCTGACTTTGCAACCTTATTATCCTAGAATTCTCCATCTGGCCTCAAAACTCATATATCTTTAAATATCTTATTATCTGACATCTTGTCTGCAGGCCCATGCAGTTTTTCCCTTTCTTTTAATTTTTTTCTTCCTTTTTCCTCCCTTTATTCTTTTCTTTGTCTTAAATTTAATCATGGTATTTAATGCTTGATTCTCAATCTACACTTGTAATTCTATATTAATATTTTTCATACAAATCTAAATAAAAAAAAAACATAAGGAATATTTTATGGGCATGCGCCGGCTGCCTGAGATGGCGGTGTAACCTCGGGCTCCGTCCCGTTCCGCTCATCTAGCCCATCTTTAGCCTTCAGAGGGGTCGCCCGCCCCACAACGCTAGAGTCCCCTGGCTGAGGACACCCTGGGGAAAATTGACCGGAATCCCATGGCCCCATCCGGACGATAGAGCGCACCTCGCGGGGTGCGAACGTTACGCGAGGCTGCTACTGCGGCCTACCTATCCACGGAGCCCCGCCCTCTGCTGGAAATGGCCCGAAAGATAAAGGGGGCACCAGTGTTGGTTCCCCAGAACAAAACTCTCTGGACCATCCGCAGGCAACAATAAAAGCCTGGGAGGCTCCTGAGGGAGCTGTGTCAGTGGGGGGTCAGTGGAAGAAGCCAATGCTGTGGCCTACTCTCCCATGCTGAACAAATCTGGGCACAGGGATAAGGACATCTAGGAGCCTCCCCTTCATCGACAACCAGCCCTACTGCACCCTGAAGGGATCCCTCCATAATGCTGGGAAGCAGGGGTCTAGTCTAAAGCCCAGAGAGTGCAAAGAACCTGTTCCTGAGAGGCAACGGTTTCAGCCAGCTCCTTGGAACCATCCTAGCCGACCTTGTTGCAGCCCACACCTAGGCTCCCCTTTTGGCTACCACGGGACCCCAGTGCCTCTGCCCCAGTGCCTATAACCCCCCTCTTATTGTATTGCTTCTAATAAGGTCACATTTAGATCCTGATCCATGTACGCTGCAGCAGTAAACACCCAGACTTCACAGGCCAGACCTCTGATCCTTCGCCAGCCCACAAAGACATCTCTGAGGACATGGAAGAGGGTGCGGAAGGGGGCTCCCAAATTCTTCCTAGCCCAGGGCCCCCCATGGTGGAGCCCACCAACCCCCAAATTCTTTCCCCGGCCTCTATGGTTTCCCTACTGGAGAGTAATTTGGACAAGATGTGTGCTTCTCCCCGGGGCACCGTGTCCCCAACTTGAACACCCTGGGAGTTCTGGGGTCGCCCACACCGACAATGCATTCCGATTTCAGGTTTATGATGGAAACCTTTTCCAAAGTGCTTTCTAAGAGTTTGGCACAGACTGCCTCCCAAATCACTTCTACCATCCAGACCGACCTCCAAGGCCTGGGGTCTAGGATTGACGCCATTGAACAAAAGACTGACCAGACGATTACCAGGGCAAACCAAAACACATTGCGTATTCAAGACCTCCAAGACCAACTAGATACAGCCTTCTCAAAAACTGAGGATCTGGAGAATTGATCCTGGAGATACAACTTTACAATCCAGGGGCTCCCAGAAAATATCACAGATGTACCTGGAGCTGTCCAAGCCTTCATCAAGGAACTGGTACCCAATATCCTGGAACATAAGCTGGAATTGGATAGGGCTCACAGGGCCCTCCAGGCCCCTCGCTTGCATGGCCTTCCCAGAGACGTTGTGGTCAAGCTGCACTTTTACACTGTCAAGGAAGAGATCATGAAACTTTCCAGGAACTCATCCCAACTGTAGTTCCAGGGTCACTGGATCCAAGTGTTCTCTGATATCTCCCCTACTACCATCCAAAAGCGGAGGGCCTTGAGACCACTCCTCGAAGTGCTAGCCCAAAAATACCTCAAATATTGGTGGTCTTTCCCCTTTCGCCTCTCTTTCTCATACAAAAGCAAGAGGTATGGCTTTATTACCTTTCAGGAGGGAGAACATCTTCAGCTTAAGCTGAACCTGATGTCTTTGAATCCACCTTCCGCACCCTATTCCAAAGGTGCGGGCTCATCCAAACGTCCATCCCCTCAGAGCCCCATCCCCCCAGTGTGGAGGAAATCACAATCTAAAAGGTCTAAAGACTCGCACCCCCCTTGATCACAAGTAGTTCTACAGGGGGATTCTATTTTCTTTTTGGTTTGTCCTGATCCGACTTGGGTAGAGAGGTCCCCCTTCCCATGAGGGGGTTCTGACTTCTGTTATACAACTGACTTTTATTATTATTCTTGTTTTTGACTATTCAAACAGTTTTGGTTATTATATGTCTTTGTTCCACAGGCTTTGGTGTGGGGGCTTCCCCCCGGATCCCGATGGGAGATTCCTCTAGGTGGTCCCGGTGGGGTTGGGGGGACTCTGGGTTGGCCGTGGCTCTCGGCTTCATCACATGCCTTTCCGGCCCCCTCAGACCCGGTGTTAATCATGGGCTCATGCGGGGTTCCGTTGGGGCTCTGATGGCCACGAGATCATGATGCCCATTTCACATTTATGACGTATTTACAGTTATTATTCCAATTTTACTTATGTTTGTTGGTTATTTGCCATGGAGGGTCTGTATGGGTCATTGTTTATTGTCCTATCTTGGAGGGGGATACCCTGGGGCTAGGGGAGTCGGGGGGGGCCCTCTAGAGGCCCTCCATCCTCTCCCCCATTCTCCTACCCCCAGGCCCTACTCCTAACAGAGGGGGCTGAGGGAAGACATTAGCCCTAGAAGGGCACTGTAAGTTACACTTAAAGGGATAGACCAACTCAATGTATCGATAAGGGCTATTTTTTGGGCGGGGCGGTAGGCATGCTCCTCCCTCTGCTCTTGGGCTCCATTATATGGTTAACCCGGGAGCAGAAGTGATTCTGCCGGCGAGGCAGACGTTCTTAGGCAATTCCTGAGGTTTGAGGGCTATTTTTGAGGCCCCCAACCCCTGGACGTGGGGAAAGGTGCCGGTGTTTAACCGACTCCCCCTTCTCTTGCTTTCTCTAATACTTGACTTTTTTCCCTTCTCTCCTTTCTTCTCCTCTTTTTTTTGTTCTGTCTCCTATTTCAGGTTCCAAGAAAGCAGCCTTTAGATGGACAGAGCGGTTTCAGGGCACTCGCTCCACGAGTGGTGAAGTCCTTCCTCTACCTACTACAAGGATGGGTGAGTTAACCCACAATGAAGCATATATTCCCCCAAAGCCACAATGACAACCCCTCCTGACCCCATAGTTACGCTGAAATTGGCATCCCACAATGTCCAAGGTCTAAACTCCTTTTTAAAATGCAGAAAATACTTTCAGACCACCCACTCACAGCATCTGGATGTCCTTCTCCTGAAGGAAACACACTTCCCTAGTAATTTTAACCTGAAATTTATATACTCTAAATTCCCAATTTTTCTTAGCAAACGCCCCAGATAAAATGAGAGGTGTAGGAATTTTCTTCCCCAAGGAAGCAAGGTTCCAATCTAGACAGGTAATTAGAGACCCGGAGGGTAGATTTATTCTTTTAACAGGGGAACTCAGGGGACATCTTGTCACGCTCATCTCTTATTATGCCCCTAACCAAGGTCAGGCCCAATTTTTCCATACTATGGTGAGTGAGCACTCTTTCCCCACACTTCGAGGGGACTGTGATCCTAGGGGGCGACTCCAATACGGCTTTAGACCATATGTTAGACAAGTCAGGGGCTGCTTGAGCCCGTCTCTTGCAGCCCCCGAAACGGAGTTTGAGGATCGCTAAGCTTCTTTACTCACTAGGACTGGTAGATATATGGAGGGAATGTAACCCAAAAACGAGGGATTACACCCATTCTTCGGCCCCTCACGAATTCTTTGCTAGGATTGATCATGTTTTTTGGGAGCCCCCTCAATTCCCCTAGTATCCAAATCTTTCATCAGGGACTCCCCCTTATCTGACCCCTCGCAGGTGGTTGTACATTTCCGCCTTCAGTTGGTGGACGGACATAAACCCCTCTGGTGTCTAAAGGAATTTATATTTAATAATCCGGTCCACTGCACAATGCTAGGGGAGGGCCTGAAAGAATATTTTAAGTCAAACTCGAGTTCTGAGGTCTCCCCTATGATCCTATGGGCGGCCCATAAGCCAGTAATAAGGGGCAAGATTATGCTCCTCTCCTCTAAGCTTAAGAAGGAGAGGAATAATTACCTGGATAAACTAGAGCGAGACTTTTTTAAACTCGCCAAGGCTCATAAAAAGAACCCGTCCCCTCAATCTCGCTCCCAAGTTGAAGCAGGCAGGGTGGCCTTGAATCTTCCTCTGACTACCCAAGTGGAGAAACAGATTCAATGGACTAACGCTCATTTTTACACTCAGAAAGATTGTATAGGCCCCAAACTGGCCTCTAGATTATCTCCAAAATTTCACTCCTTCATTTTCCCTAAAGTTAAAGATATCTCAGGGACCCTCTCCCAAAACCCCCATAGGATCTTAGCATCATTCCATTATTTCTACGCTAAGCTATATACCTCGGGGGTCTCAGACTTCTTGCCTTCCCAACATCTCTTCTTGGATAAAATCTCACTGCCCTCACTAGATAGGGAGCATATTTTAGCGTTGGAAGACCCCATATTGGATACGGAAGTGTTGGAGGTTATTAAACATCTTAAGAAGGGTTCGGCACCGGATCCAGATGGATTTTCCACTGGATACTATAAACAATTTGGGCCCATCTTAGCCCCCCACTTGACAATTTTTTTTAACTCTCTTCAGGAGGGAATGTTAGTTAATGATGATCTTAATTCTGCCAACATCTCATCCCTTCTGAAGCCTGGCAAGGACCCTTCGGACGTTCGTAATTACAGGCCTATCTCATTAATTAACAATGATCTTAAAATCCTAACTAAAATCCTTGCCAATAGAATGTCCTCCTTTATTGGGAAGTATATCAATAAGGACCAGGTAGGCTTTATCCCTGGAAGACAGGGCCCCCGATCAGATTCACAGGGCAGTAGATCTTATCTCTCTCCTTAGATCAGGATGGGATGGTGGCCCGCTGCAAGAAGGGTTAGTGCTTTCAGTAGACTTACAAAAAGCTTTTGATTTGGTAGAATGGCCCCATCTCTTTGAAGTCCTGGGGTGTTGGGAGTTTGGTCCTAGATTCCTCAAGATTCTTAAAGCACTGTACTCCAAACCTAAAGCTCGCATTAAGTTGCATAATTATCTCTCAGACCCACTCTCAATCCACAGACGCACGACGCAGGGTTGTCCGCTGTGACCATTGATCTTCGCTATCGCTATCAAGACCTTGGCTATTGCTATTATGGACCACCCTGAGATAAGGGAGTGAGATGTGGCCCCTATATGCACAAATGTGCTTTATTCACAGACGATCTGCTACTAGTTGTCTCTTCCCCTCTTGTCTCAGTCCCAAGCTTTCTTCACCTGTTACAGGAGTTCAGTAAGGCCTGGGGTTTAAAAGTTAATATGTCCAAATCAGTTGCCCTCAATATTAACCTACCTGAAACGGTCGTCCAACAGCTTAAGGACCAGTTCCATTTCACCTAGCATCCAAATCATATTCACTACTTGGGTATACAGCTAACTTTTAGCATCGACCGTTTATATAACATCATCTACCCTCCTTTATTCATAAAACTAAAGGAGGATCTTACAAATTGGGGGAACTTGGGACTCTTTGGTTAGGAAGAGTGAACTCGATCAAAATGACCCTCCTGCCTAGGATTCTTTATTTTTTCAGATCCCTGCCTATCCCAATCCAAAAATCACATTTGCACAATCTGCAATCTCAAATCAAAAAATTCATATGGGGCAATAAGGGCTTTAGGTGCTCAGCGGAAGTTCTCTACAGATGATGAAACCAGGGAGGGCTAGGGGTTCCTAACTTATTGAAGTACTATCAGGCAGCACAATAAGCACAATTTTCTATCATCCACGCTCGATCCAATAGACCGGACTGGGTCATGATTGAGAGACAGGCGGTCCCATGTAATACCCTGGATTACTTGGTATAAGCTCCCCCCAAACCAGACCCCCGATCCTTTCCTCTTCACTTTCCCATTCAATAAGATTCATCGATTCTCTAATTAGGTCTTCCAATTTGGCCTCCCCCATGCATCCCCTGCAACATGTCTTTAACAACCCTCGTTTCCCCCAGGTCAGACTATCCGATCTTTTGAGTGGTGGACCAACAAGGGCCTATACAGAATAGGTAATTTCCTCTCTATCTCTGGACCCTTATCCCTAAAGCATTGTAGGGGCAATGTAGATATGCCTCCGGCTGAAAAATTTCTCACTTTATAACTTCTGTTTGGAAGGCTGCACTGGCACTAGCAAGCATTACTCCTTACAAGAAGTGGTGCTCAGATATCTCTAGTCAAAAAGGGGGTATCTCTTTAATATATGCATCACTGTCGGACCAGCCCGGGAAACCTCTGTATGCTAAAATGTGGGAAGGGGATCTGGGCATGACCTGGGACACTGACAAATGGTGCTCCCTCTTCTTAGACTCCTTCAAAGGAATAGTTAACATCCCACTGATGGAGGCTAGCGCTAAGGTGATGCTGCGTTGGTATTTGGTCCCGGTTCGACTTTCTGTTATGTTCCCGGGTTCTCCCTCACTCTGCTTTAGAGGGTGCAATCTCCAAGGCTCATTCCTCCATATATGGTCGGTATGTCCGAGGATAAGGGGCTTTTGGAGTAAGATATTCAGGATATTAAGGAGGATCACAGGCATAGCAATCCCACAAAACCCAGAAATCGCCTTATTATATTGTAGGCCAGATGGTCTATCCAAATCTTTATTTAACCACTTCAATACCGGGCACTTAGAACACTTCCCTACCAGACCAATTTTCAGCTTTCAGTGCTGTTGCGCTTTGAATGAGAATTACGCGGTCGTGCGCCGTTGTAAAAAAGATATCGCGTTTTTTATTTTTGGCGTCCCCCCTAGTTTATGGTGGTTTTCTTTCGAGATAAACACCCTTGTTTTACTGTTTTTCAAACAAACCCATGTTGCCGCGTGCTGGCGCATTAAGAGTAAGTTTCGCGTTGTCGTGACTTTCGACTTTTAACCAGACCATCCCTTCACAAGATTCACGGGCCATAACTTCACCAATTTATTTCTAAACCTATCTGGTAGACCGGATGTTATATTATTCCGCTAAAGACCCAAAACACCCTAACGATACGGACACTAGGAGGAATTATAGGACTTATAGAATGAGGTTTTCGGGGAATAGGAGCCTGTATGGCTGGTATATACCTCCTTACTCGGAACCTCTAACGTGGGAGATTTCGTCTCACTCCCTCTTGGGCCCTTGTATTGTCTTTCAGCTTGGCCCTGGTTTATGGTTGCGTCGTAGTGGAATCGCGATCGGAGGTAGTCACCCTACAATTGATAAGGAAACTTCCTCAGATT
>BLSH010006523.1:104934-125934 GCA_018402905.1 Glandirana rugosa | reverse complement strand
CGGACTCACACAGCCATTCACATACTTGTTTTTTTGAATAGGCCCCAATACAAAAAAAAAAAATACCATGTTGGCTACCTCCTCCTACTCCTCTACCACCGCCACTTCCACCTACACTGCCACGGTCATGGCCTAGTCAACCTCTAGGCTCCTACTCCACATCCACCCCCCTTCCCATTTTTTTATTTGATTTTAATTTATTTTCCCTATCCCCATTTTTTTGTAGGGCACTTGCCCTACCCTTACCCCCATTTTACTTCCTTTTGCAGCCCTCTAGGGCTTTCCAGGACTTTGTTACAGCCATTTTTGTGCCTAAAAGTTCGGGTCCCCATTGATTTCAATGGGGTTCGGGGTCCGTGCGATCGTTCGGGTTCCGTCCGGACCCGAACCCGGACTTTGTCCTGAAGTTCGGCCGGACCAGCAGAACCCGAACTTCCAGAGGTTCGCTCAAGGTAATTTTCTTTTTTTTTGGCAAGGCTTTCTTGGTACTCCCTCTTTCCCCTTTTCTCTTCTTTCCTACTTCTATCTTCTCTATTGTCATTTTCTTGATAGGTCTTGTATGATTTTTTATGGTTGAATCTACAGGGAAGCAGCCCCCTGTGGCCTGCTGAGTCCATGATTATGTTTTCTTGACCACTTCACTTCTTATTTGGTCCGTAGGTTGTTACTGGTCAGGCCGGCATGCGGGGACCGAGTCCCCCCTTCCTCTGGACACAGCTGGTTTCCAGAAGGGGTGTCGGATGGAGGTGTTGGGTTTGGTCCCGCTTCCCCCCGCACTAAGGAGCTAATCCTTGTATGGGATAATATTGGATATGCTCTCGTTTTTGGCTTGCTAATTTCTACACACCTCGGGTTAGGCCTTCCCTTACTTACTGTACAATATGATATCTTGGTACACTTGTAAACCCAATAAAGCTTGTTAAAATGAAGGCAATAATTCTAGATTGTACACCATTTTGAGCCCTATTACCTTCAAAAAGCTGATTTATGATGTGTATGGGCTTTCTTCTCAAGTCAAATGTAATATAACTTCTTACATTTAAACTGAGGTTGGTGGTGTTGCTGCCCTCCCTGGGACACAGTTTTGCTCCCTAATGGGGTGTCCGTATTGTGGATCAGCAATCCTACCATATAACTAGTAAGGTTATGAGATACGATGCTCAAGCTCAAGCACAACTTTTATTTACATTCTATGCATAAATGTAATCCTCTGTTACATGCCGTAATGCCCAAATTGTACTACTGAGATGTTCATTTGTATACTATTTCATGAAAATTCAATAAAAATTATTGGAAAAAAAAGAATATTTTATGGGTACAGTATGAAAAACTAATCCTAACTAGAGTTGAGCAAACCAGAACTGTAAAATTTGGGTTCGTACCGGACTTTAGGGTGTCCGTGACCCAAACCCAAATATTTGAGAAAAAGTCTGGGTTTGGGTTTTGGGTATTTTTTCATGCCTTTTTCACGCCTGTTGAATAGCCGCAGGGTAGCCAGTTAACAAGCGTTTTACTCGTTTGCCCTTAGAAGCCATCATAGCCATGCCTACAAATGGCATGGTTGTGATTGGCCAGTGCATCATGTGACCCAGCCTCTGTATAAGCTAAAGTCACGTAGTGCTGCATGTCACATCATCTCATACTAGTGTAGGGAGAGGATGCTGCTGCTGCTGTGAGGGACAGATTAGCTTTAGAAAATCATCTCATACTAGTGTGGGGAGAGGATGCTGCTGCTGCTGTGAGGCTGTGAGTGACACATTAGCTTTAGAAAATCTGTTAAAAACAGTGATTTATTGGTGGGTGGGTGTTAGAGGAGATTTTTGTTTGCTAGAGTACATTTTGTTTGCTAAGCAAAGTGCCTCATATAAAACCTAAGCAATTTTTCTGTTTGTTAGGTGGGCGTTTGCAGCCATTTTTGCAAGTGCAGTGCGCCTGCAAATGCTTGTGTGTCAGGGGCACTACTTTAATTGTGTTCTGTTAGCTCACTTGGAAACATTTTGGCATATTTAAATACTGCTTTTACATTGCAGTTAGGCAAATTACATTTTTTTTTGTGCAAAATATTACATTTGCGGCCAGCGGGGCATTTCTTGCACAAAATTAAAAAGTGCGTCTACATTGCTGGTTTAAAAAAAAAAATATTCAAAATACTACATTTGCGGCCATCGGTGCATTTCTTGCACAAAAATAAAAAGTGTGTCTGCATCGCTGGTTTTAAAAAAAAAAAATATTCTAAATACTACATTTGTGGCCAGCGGTGCATTTCTTGCACAAAAATAAAAAGTGCGTCTGCATTGCTGGTTTTAAAAAAAAAAATTCTAAATACTACATTTGTGGCCAGCGGTGCATTTCTTGCACAAAAATAATAAGTGCATCTATATTGCTGGATTAAAAAAAAATATTCAAAATACTACATTTGTGGCCAGTGGTGCATTTCTTGCACAAAAATAAAAAGTGCGTCTACATTGCTGGTTTAAAAAAAAAATTCTAAATACTACATTTGCGGCCAGTGGTGCATTTCTTGCACAAAAATAAAAAGTGCGTCTACATTACTGGTTTAAAAAAGATATTCAAAATACTACATTTGAGGCCAGTGGTGCATTTCTTGCACAAAAATAAAAAGTGCGTCTACATTGCTGGTTTAAAAAAAAATATTCTAAATACTACATTTGCAGCCAGCGGTGCATTTCTTGCACAAAAATAAAAAGTGCGTCTACATTACTGGTTTAAAAAAAATATTCTAAATACCATATTTGCGGCCAGCGGTGCATTCCTTCAACAAAAATAAAAAGTGTGTCTACATTGCTGGTTTAAAAAAAATATTCTAAAATAATACATTTGCAGCCAGCGGTGCATTTCTTGCACGAAAATAAAAAAGGGCGTCTACATTACTGGTTTAAAAAAATATTCTAAATACTATATTTGCGGCCAGCGGTGCATTTCTTGCACAAAAATAAAAAGTGTGTCTACATTGCTGGTTTTAAAAAAAATATTCTAAATACTACATTTGCAGCAAGTGGTACATTTCTTGCACAAAAATAAAAAGTGCGTCTACATTGCTGGTTTAAAAAAAATATTCTAAATACTACATTTGCGGCCAGCGGTGCATTTCTTGCACAAAAATACAAAGTGCATCTACATTGCTGGTTTGAAAAAAAAAAATCTAAATACTACATTTGAGGCCAGCGGTGCAATTCTTGCACAAAAATAAAAAGTGCGTCTACATTGCTGGTTTAAAAAAAATATTCTAAATACTACATTTGGGGCAAGTGGTGCATTTCTTGCACAAAAATAAAAAGTGCGTCTACATTGCTGGTTTAAAAAAAAATCGAAATACTACATTTGCGGCCAGTGGTGCATTTCTTGCACAAAACTAAAAAGTGCATCTACATTGCTGGTTTAAAAAAAATATATTCTAAAGACTACATTTGCGGCCACCGATGCATTTCTTGCACAAAAATAAAAAGTGCGTCTACATTGCGGGTTTAAAAAGAAAAAATATTCTAAATACTACATTTGCAGCCAGCGGTGCATTTCTTGCACAAAAATAAAAAGTGCGTCTACATTGCTGGTTTAAAAAAAAAAATATTCAAAATACTACATTTGCGGCCAACGCTGCATCTCTTGCTAAAAAAAAGTGCGGCTACATTACTGGTTTAAAAAAAATATTCTAAATACTACAATTGCGGCCAGCGGGGCATTTCTTGCACAATAATAAAAAGTGTGTCTATATTGCTGGTTTAAAAAAAGGAATAATAAATAGTCATACATAGTACATTTGCACCTTGCTGTGCACAAATTAAAAATTGCGTCAACATTGCTGGTTTAAAAAATGAAAATAAAAAATAGTGCTAAATAGTACATTTGCACCTTGCTGTGCATTTCTTGCACAAGATTAAAAAGTGCGTCTACATTGCTGGTTTAACCGGTTCCCGACCGCGCGCCGTCTTTTCACGGCGGCAGTCGGGGAGCCCTGCGCGAATCGCCGTAAATAAGCGGCGATTCGCATTTGGCCACCAGGGGGGCGCGTGCGCACCCGCCGCACTCCTGGGGAGTGTGCCCGCGGCTCGGGCGGACCCGATGTCCGCCGGCGAGCCGCGATGAGCGGCTACAGGGAAAAGAACGGGGAACCGCCGATGTAAACACGGCGGTTCCCCGCCCTGTCAGTGGGGCATGAGAGATCTACTGATCCCTGTCACTGGGATCAGTTAGATTTCTCATGCCCATGTTAGCCCAACCCCCCCACAGTAAGAACACACCCAGGGAACACACTTAACCCCTAGCTCTCCCCCTGCAGGTTAACCCCTTCACTGCCAATGACATTTATACAGTAATCAGTGGACATTTAAATTTCTGATCGCTGAATAAATGTCATTGGTCCCAAAAAAGTGTCAAAATGTTCCGACATGTCCCCCCCAATATCGCATTACCGCTAAAAATCGCAGATCGCTGCCATTACTAGTAAAAAAAAAAAAAAAAACCCAGAAATGAATTCTCATCATCCGTAAACGTGGCCACTTTTGCGCAAACCAATCAATAAACACCAATTGCAATTTTTTTTATCGCAAATATGAGGAATTATATAAATCGGCCAAAACGGTGAAAAAAAATGTTTTTTTATATTTTTTTTTGGATTTGAATTTTAGCAAAAAGTAAGAAATTTGGGTTTTTTTGCAAAATGGTCGCTCTTCTTTTGTTTATAGCGGCGATAAGAAATGACACAGAGGCGATCAAATACCACCAAAAGAAAGCTCTATTTGTGGGAAAAAAAGGATGCAAATTTTGTTTGGGTACAACGTCGCACGACCGCGCAATTGTCAGTTAAATCGACGCAGCGCCGAATCGCAAAAAGTGCTCTGGTCCTAAAGTGCAAAATTCTTCCGGGGCTGAAGTGGTTAAAAAAAAAAGAATAGATAGTGCTACATAGTACATTTGCACCTTGCTGTGCATTTCTTGCACAAAATTAAAAAGTGCGTCGACATTGCCGGTTTAAAAAAAAAAAATAATGCTACATAGTACATTTGCACCTTGCTCTGCATTTCTTGCACAAAACTAAAAAGTGCATCTACATTGCCGGTTTAAAAAATAATTTAAATATGTGCTAAATAGTACATTTGCGTCCAGAATGAGGAGAGCGTCAAATAAGGGACTTGGCCATGGTTGTGGTGCTGCTGGTACTGCTAGTGTTGGTGGTGTTGGTGAAGCTCCTGTTGCAAGGAGAGGACATGGTTGATCTGTGCCAGCTACACGCACAAGTGAAACACCTTCCTCAGGTGCGAGTAGCCGACAGAACCTTCAACGTTATATAGTATGCCCGAATGCCGCACAACGAATGGTGAGGCCAGAACGAGTACAGGCGATAGTAGATTGGGTGGCTGACAATGCCTCCAGTTCCTTCACATTGTCTCCCACCCGATCCCTTGCTGAAAGCTAAGAGTTGGCACCTGAACCCCATGGCCATCTGTCTTTCACCTCAGCCCCTTGTAAATCAGCCAAGCAGTCTGAGCCCCAAGTCATGCAGCAGTCTCTTATGCTTTTTGATGACTCTGCTGGTGTGCTTTCCGAAATGAGGAGGATGATGAGGTCCTAGACCCCACATGGAATGAAGGTCATGCTAATGACGTGTGCAGTTTGATGGAAGAGGTGGTGGTCGCACAGAGGCACCAGAACAGCAAAAGAGGAAGCAGGTTGCAAAAGCGGAGCGACCATCACCTAAACAGTACGTCTGCTACTACCCACCGCACCCAGAGACCTAGCACACCAAAGGCAGCTCAAAGGAGTTCCCTGGTGTGCCAGTTTTTCAGACAATGTGCTGACGACAAGACACGAGTGGTTTGCACGCTGTGCAATCAGAGCCTGAAGCAAGGCATAAATGTTCTAAACCTGAGCACAACCTGCATGACCAGGCATCTACATGCAAAGCACGAGCTGCAGTGGAATAAGCACCTCAAAATCCAAGAAAGGTCTCTGGCTCCTCCTGCTTACTCTTCTGCTGCTGCTGCCTCGGCCTCTTCCTCCACCTCTACAGTGCCATTGTCACCTGCCACCCAGCAAACAGACGATGTGACAGCAACGCTACCATGTCTGCCACCGTCCCCAAGCATTTCCACACCATGGTCCCATGGAAGCTTACAGCTGTCCATCTCCCAAACACTGGAGAGAAAGAGGAAGTACCCCCCTACCCACTCGTGATCCCTGGCCCTGAATACCAGCATTTCAAAATTCCTGGCCTTTGAAATGCTGTCATTCCGTCTGGTGGGCACGGACAGTTTTAAAAACCTGATGGTGGTGGCTGTCCCACCGTACGTGGTACCCAGCCGCCACTACTTTTCCAGGTGAGACATCCCTTCCTTGCACAAACAAGTCGGGACAAGATCAAGTGTGCACTGTGCAATGCCACATGTGGCAGGGTCCACATAACCACTGATAAGTGGACCAGTAAGCACGGGCAGGGACGCTATATCTTGCTAACTGCACACTGGGCAAATGTAGTGGCGGGTGGGCCTGAGGTGGATAGCAGTTTGGCACATGTCCTTCCACCACCGAGGATTGCAGGGCATTTCTCTTTGCCTCCTGTTGCCTCCTCCTCCTACTGCGCTTCCTCCTCCTCTACCACCTCCTCACCCGGTCAGCGTAACACCTTCACCACCAACTTCAGCACATCCAGGGGGAAACGACCGCAGGCTGTTTTAAAACTGATATGTTTGGGGGATAAACCCCACACTGCGCAGGAGCTGTGGACGGGCATTGAACAACAGACCGATGAGTGGTTGTTGCCACTGAGACTTAAGCCTGGCCTTGTGGTGTGCGATAATAGGCGAAATCTCGTAGCAGCTCTGGGCCTAGCCGGTTTGATGCACATCCCTTGCCTGGCGCATGTGCTGAATTTGGTGGTGCAGAAATTTCTAAAAAACTACCTGGATATGTCAGAGCTGCTGCAGAAAGTGCGGGCCGTCTGTGTGCACTTTCGGCATTCTCACCCTGCTGCTGCTCGCATGTCTGCGCTGCAGCAGAACTTCGGCCTTCCCGCTCACCGACTCCTATGCGACATGCCCACAAGGTGGAACTCCACCTTGCACATGCTGGAGAAACTGTGCGAGCAGCAGCAGGCAATAGTGGAGTTTCAGCTGTAGCACGCGCGGGTCAGTCGCTCTGCGGAACAGCAACACTTCACCAACGAGTTGACCTCCATGCGAGACCAGTGTACCATATTGCAGTGTTTTGAGTACTCCACCAACATGGCTAGTGCCAGTGATGCTGTTCTCAGCGTTACTATCCCACTTCTATTTCTACTTGAAAAAACACTTTGGGCGATGATGGAAGAGGATGTGGCACAGGAGGAAGAGGAGGAGGAAGAGGGGTCATTTCTATGGTTATCAGGGCAGTCATTCACAAGTGGCTCGGAAGGTGGTTTCCTGCACCAGCATAGGCCAGGTAAAAAATTTTCAAGCCAGGGCACAGTTCTGGAGGATGAGGAGGAGAGGATGATGATGAGGAGGAGGAGGAACCGTGTTCACAGCAGGGTGGCACCCAACGCAGCTTGTGGGCATCACTGGAGCATGGCTGGGGGGATACGGAGGACACAGATGATACACCTCCCACAGAGGACAGCTTGTCTTTGCCTCTGGGCAGCCTGGCACACATGAGCGACTACATGCTGCAGTGCCTGCGCAACGACAGCCGAGTTGCCCACATTGTAACTTGAGCTGATTACTGGGTGGCCACTCTGCTGGATTCCCGTTACAAGGACAAACTTGCCATCCTTAATTCCCTCACTTGAGCGTGATTGGAAGATGCGCGACTACCAGCGCATGCTGGTAGACGCGCTGCTGAGGGCATTCCCAAATGACACCGGGGGCTCAGTGGAAGCACAAGGTGAAGGCAGAGGAGGAGGAGGAAGATGCCGCCAACACAGCTGTGGCACCGCCAGCACCTCAGAAGGCAGGGTTAGCATGGCCGAAATGTGGAAAAGCTTTGTCAGCAGCACGCCACAACAAACAGCACCACCAGCTGATAGGCAACATCTTAAGAGGAGGCAGCATTTCAGCAACATGGTGGAACAGTATGTGTGCACACGCCTACACGTACTGACTGATGGGTTTGCCCCATTCAACTTCTGGGTCTCCAAATTGGGCACATGGCCTGAGCTTGCCCTTTATGCCTTGGAGGTGCTGGCCTGCCCTGCAGCCAGTGTATTGTCTGAACATGTGTTTAGCATGGCAGGGGGCGTTATCACAGACAAGCGCAGCCGCCTGTCCACAGCCAAGGTGGACAAGCTAATGTTTATTAAAATGAACCAGGCATGGATCCCACAAGACTTTTCTGTAACTTGTGCAGAATAGACATTTATACCGGCCTCAAACAGCCATTGGTATACTTAAGTGAACTTATCCTTTTTTTTTTTTTCATAGAACATAAGTCTTTATTGGAATTTGTAACAGGAGAAACAAGAAAAATAAACCATGGTACATTTTATATGGAAAAAGTGAACCCGTGCTAGAACATCTCTGGGTTTGTCTGCAACTTGTGATCTTTTTTTTTTTTAATATGTCTGAATATTTTGGGGACTACCCCAATTAGAAAAAAAAAACAAAAAACCGTGTTGGCTACTTCCTCCTCCTCCACCGCCACTTCCACCTACACCGCCACGGTCACCGCCTCCTCAACCTCCTACTCCCCATCCACCTCCTCCTCCATTTTTTTTATTTTTTTATGTGATTTTAAGTTATTCCCCTATCCACATTTGTTTGCAGGGCACTTGTTCTACTCTTACCCCCATGTTGCTTCCTTTTGCAGCACTCTAGCCATTTCCAGGACTTTTTTAGAGCCATTTTAGTGCCCAAAAGTTTGGGTCACCATTGACTTCAATAGGGTTCAGGGTTCGGGGTCAAGTTCGGGTCCGAACTTGAACTTTTTTGCCTAATCCCCCCGAACCCGAACATCCAGGTGTCTGCTCAACTTTAGTCAGAAGTATTAATTAATAGATTCAAAGAAAAAGGGCATAAAGAAACCACCTTACGTTGAACCCAAAAAGATATCTTAGTAAAAGATAGGTCCAATTTATTGAAAGAAAGTGATATAGTCCACCAAGGAGATGACTATCTAGGACAAGCTGAACAAATAGCCTTCATTACAAATGTTTGACGAGGCTACAGATCATTAGAGTGTATCATCAAAAGACACTGGCCTATTCTACAAAGGGATAAAACTTTCTCTAAAATCCTACCTCGTAAACCGAGATTTGAATACAGGAGGGCATCCAATTTAAGACATAGGTGTACGTTTATCAAACAGAGATAATTTATCTCATTTCAGTTCTCAGCAGTTCTCTGAGAAAAATCATCTCCACTGGCACCCTGTTTATGAAGTGGAGAACATTTCTTCTCAGAAGGAGAAGAGAGGAGAAGTTTTTCCTCTGAGAACACCCGAGATCTGTGCAGAAGGGGGAGGGGTGCCAGGGATCTGGGTGAGATACCTGGGTGTGATTACAGAGCAGCTGAGTTAAACCACTTCCTTACTGGGCACTTAAACCCCCCTCCTGCCTGGACCAATTTTCAGTTTTCAGCGCTGTCGCTCTTTAACTGACAATTGCGTGGCCGTGCGACGTTGTACCCAAACAAAATTGGCGTCCTTTTTTCCCCACAAATAGAGCTTTCTTTTGGTGGTATTTGATCCCCTCTGCGTCATTTCTGATCACCGCTATAAACAAAAAAAGAGCGACAATTTTGAAAAAAGAACAATATTTTTTACTTTTTGCTATAATAAATATCCAAAAATAAAAAATAATAAAACAAATGTATTCATCAGTTTAGGCCGATTTATATTCTTCCTCATATTTTTGGTAAAAAAAAATCACAATCGGCATTTATTGATTGGGTTGCGCAAAAGTTACATAGTTACATAGTTACATAGTTAGTCAGGTTGAAAAAAGACACAAGTCCATCCAGTTCAACCAAAAAAAAAATGTATATACATATATATATATATATATATATATATATATATATATACATACACACACATATACACATACAACCAAATAATCCCATATACAATCCTTCACCCACAGTTGATCCAGAGGAAGGCAAAAAACCCCAGCAAAGCATGGATCCAATTTGCTATAACGGGGCAAAAAATTCCTTCCTGATTCCCCGAGAGGCAATCGGATTCACCCTGGATCAACTTTACCTAAAGATGTTAGTACCCAGTTATATTATTTACATTAAAGAAAGAATCCAGGCCTTTTTTAAAGCAATCAACCGTGCTGGCCAAAACCACCTCTGGGGGGAGTCTATTCCACATTTTCACAGCTCTTACTGTGAAGAAACCTTTCCGTATTTGTAGATGAAATCTTTTTTCCTCTAGACGTAAAGAGTGCCCCCTTGTCCTTTGTGATGACCTTAAAGTAAATAACTCCACACCAAGTTCACTATATGGACCACTTATATACTTGTACATGTTGATCATATCCCCCCTTAATCTCCTCTTCTCAAGAAAGTAGACATTCCAAAGTATTTAGTAAGAAGCATGGTGAGTTTTTGAAGATGTAATTTTTCCCCTCAATTCTTTGCAAAATGAAGATTTTTTTCTCTCTCTTTTTTCCACAAAATTGCCATATTAACAGGTTATTTCTCACACACAGCATATGCATACCACAAATTACACCCCATAACACATTCTGCTACTCCTCCTGAGTTGCGATACCCAATCAGACTTTTACACAGCCTGGTCACATACAGAGGCCCAACATACAAGGAGCACAATCAGGCGTTCTAGGAGCATAAACTATACATTTCATTACTTTATTCCCTATTGCATTTTTAAAGGCCCTGGAGCACCAGGACAATGAAAATGCCCAAAAAATGACCCCATTTTGGAAAGCAAACACCCCAACGTATATTCTATGAGGCCTAATGAGTCTTTTGAACATGTCATTTTTTTCCACAAGTTTTTGGAAAATGTGAAAAGAAAATGAAAACACTTTTTTTTTTACTACACAAAGTTGTCCATTTATACCATATTTCTAAACACACAGCATGTACCTAGCAAAGCGCGGATGGGGAAGCACAGATGAGGCTGGATGGATGGGGAGTCACTGAAATGTCGCATAGCAGTGCTGCGGGCACTACATATCCTGCCCACAGCACCTCATCTCTCCCCCTCTCCTCTCAAACTGCAACGATCAGTGTGGAGAGGGGAGAGACAAGACGGGGAAGTTATAGCGACTACAAACTATGGACATTGATTTATGGCGTTTTTATTATTTATTTATTTTTACTGGTAATGGGGGCGATCTGTGATTTTTATCGGGACTGTGATATTGGGGGCGGACATGTTGGACATTTTTGACACTTTTTTGGGACCAATGACATTTATACAGTGATCAGAAATTGAAATGTCCACTGATTACTGTTTAAATGTAATTGGCAGTGAAGGGGTTAACCTGCAGGGGGCAGTGAAGGGGTTAAAAGTGTCCCCTGGGTGTGTTCTAACTGTGGGGGGGTGGTGTTGTCAGGGACATGACAGATCTAACTGATCCCAGTGACAGGGATCAGTAGATCTGTCATGCCCCCCTCACAGAACGGGGAACCGCCGAGTTTACTTTGCGGTTCCCAGTTCCTCCTCCCTGTAAGGAGATCGTGGGTCTCCGGCAGACATTGGGTGCGCCGGACCCGCGGGCACGCTCATGCGGCGCCGACTGGAGCGCGTCCAATGCGAGCCAAATGGGAGGACGTCTATTGACAACCTCCCGGCATTTTAGGGCCGCGCTGTAGCCGTCATTCGGCTATGGCGCGGTCGCGAGGTGGTTAATAGGTGAAACCGAAGTTTAAAAAGACCGTGTAAATACATGAGAATAATAAGCACTAATCACTGGTGATTTTTTAACAGTTTTTTAAAGCACATTTTGGCATATTTTTAAATGTGTATTTTGGCCCATTTTTGTTGCACATTTTGACATTATTTATGAAAATTTTGCTGCTTTTTAACAGGGCGTTTTGGTGTGGATTTTTTTTACTGGGCATTTTGGCGCTTTTCTAAACACATATTTTGGTGCTTTAACGCACATTTTGGCACAGGTTATTTTAAAATGCATTTTGGTGTAGTTTGTAATGCACATTTTGGCACTTCTTTTTGCACATATTTTGGCACTTTTTAATGTGCATTTTGATTTTGTTTTTATGTGCATTGTTGCAAACAGCACATCTGCTAGCCACTTTTGGGGTGCCATTAACACCACAAACATAACATGCATTTTGCATGCATTTCCAGAATGCACACAAAAATGCAGGTAAAACATTAGCCAAAATACATGTTAAAAAAACACCAAAATGCACATAAAAATGTGTTTAAAAAAACACGGCAAAATGTGTGTTGTTAAAAGTAGCAAAACGCGCATTAAAAAAACTGCACCAAAATGCACACAAAGACATGCCCAAAAAGCAAAATTTAATTGTTTTCCGACAAGCAGCATTAAGCGTTTTTTCCATTTGCATATTGGTTCGTCGGTAGCATATTTGTGAAAGGAAAATGTGTGGCAAAATGCATGTCTGCTTGCTCATTTGGGGTGCCATTAGCAATGAATGGCACCCAAAAAACACAGTACACATATTTTGATACAATTTTAGTGCAATTTGGAACTGCGCCATGAATTGCCAAATTCTGTCAACAATTCTGCATTGCTCAGATGTGAATGAGTCCTAAAAGACAATATATTATAACTATAGTGTGTGTGTGTGTGTGTGTGTGTGTGTATAATATATATATGTATAACACAACTATACACATAAACATATATAGTTATTATTTATATCAATCCTTAACCTGGCTGGTGCTGATATTAGGAAGAAAAACGGAAAATTTATATCAAATACTTACCGTAATTTTCCTTTCCTGATAGACTCCATGGCAGCATACGTGTGGGTTAGCCCCGCCTCCTTAATTACCCTATAGGACCCCTCTCCCATAAATCTTTGCTCCATGCCAGCGTCCGTGTTCCGTGACTAGCCTACTCCAGGCATTTGGGAGGGGACTCCTGCTGCCATGGAGTCTATCAGGAAAGGAAAATTACGGTAATTATTTGATATAAATTTTCAGTTTTCCTGACAGACTCCATGGCAGCATACGTGTGGGAAATAACTCGCTACACACAGGGGTGGGAAATGCTGAGCAAAGAAAGTTTACTTAACACCGTCAACCAACGGTACTTGTAAACCAAAACTAACTTGAAGATAGGGCGCTGGTTCAACACAGTAATGGGACATAGACGTGTTGCTAGAAAACCAGGAAGATGCCCTGCAAATTACTTCGGGAGCTACATGACACAAAGCTGCCCAGATGTAGACCAGCTCCAGGTCGGGTGAGCAGACACTATCTCCAAAAGAGCCCAGCCCTTGGCTCTGTTAGCCCGTTGGAAGACCTAGGCACCCTTGTTTGATATAATGCAACGTAAAGACAGCACAAGCCATTACTTTACAGAAGCCATGTTCATTGAATAACCAGCAGGAACAGGGAATACCACACAGGAAATAAGTACACACAGATGCACCATAGAGTTGCATTTAAAGAAATATAACATCCATAACAATCCGTGCCACAGTTACCCTAAATAGGGGAACGTTCCTCTGTCCTTTCTGGCAAAAAGGATGAACAGGCATTCTGAAAGCTGAAGGAAGCTATGCTTGTAGATATGACTTTACAATTTCTGAGGGATTCCTAAAATTAAAGGAAGGCACTGCTGGAAGTCAAATCATGAATCCCTGTTTACTGTACATGTGCTTTAACCAACTAAGCCACATTGTGCCATCACCCACGCAAGTTAGAACTCTAAGGATGGCAGAACACTTTCTTGGCTCCCACTAAGACCGATACACCCTTGGGAATTGAGTCAAGCATAGGTAACAGCACCACTCAACTGGAAGAATGTAAGAAGTTCTCCAAGACCAGAAAACCAATCTCTGAGGCTTCTTATGCCAACGTGATAGCCGGGAAAAGGTGAATCCGACCAAGCTCTGAGCCTAGCTGCTGAATTGTTGCACAAGAAGATGCCTAGATCAACAAAAAAAAAAACCTGTAAAGGCCAATAAGGCTGACACTTGGGCTCCGAGGGAGCTGACCACTAGAGCCAGAATTAAATCTGACTGGAGGAATATTCAAAACTGCTAGATCACTACATGATCTGTCAGCAGCAGACAGGTATTGACAACTTTGACCAGATTCTCCTGTCAACTTTGTCTGCATTCATTCTTCTAGTATTCAAGAGAGCAGAGATGACTCTGGAAGAGCAACCGGGGACCTCCAATCTTGAGAACCAGGGCATCCGAAGCAACCGTGCTGGGCATGGATGTAGAATTGTACTCAGTGACAAAAGGCCTGGCCTGAGAAGGTGTAATGGGTTCCAGAAACTGAACTGTGCTAGCAAGGGGAACCATGACTTAATTGAGCGATAAGACATCACTGCCACTAACACCACAGCCTCTGTTCGGAGTTTTTGAACAAAACCCGAGGTTGACCAGGATTGAAAGAAATGCATAGGTCCTACTGCATTCCCAATGATCCATCAGGACATCTACACCTGAAAACCTCCAAATGTAGAGACCATTTGTTGTGGACTCCGGACAGAACACCGTTAGAACTTTTTGGACTTAGAACATACGCTGCTTGAGCTGTAGGCTCCATTGTTCTGAGCCCAAGACACAATTGGTCAGCTTCTGTAATAGAGAACAGACTGTGAGTCCCCAGGTTGTCTAACGTAAGAAACTGCCGTAGTGCATTAACTTAACACTGACGCTCCCTACATTATATGGTGAACGGCCTGAAATCTGCTTCCTGGCTTCCACTGCTGGAGAAACCCCTTGCAGCAGGCTACCTTCTCAAGCTTCCACTTTATCCTAGGATAGGTAGACACTATAGTGCCAATCAATTTAGACACTGATTGGCATGCAGTTGGGAAGAAGACGGGCCAGGAATATTCAGATCCAGATCATTGGAATCCAAAGCCAAGGCAATGATTCCCCAGATTATATTGAGTATTGAGGCCCACAAGAGACTGAATGGGCTCCAGGTGTCTCCCTGCCAGCTTCTGCAGCCAGCTGAATTTGTGGAGCATAGAAAAGACCTGCGCTCTGGGCTCCAGCAGCTGCCCTCTGTCTTGGGACGGTAGGACAAGGACCTCCACGCAACTAGGTCGGCGTATGCCCCTTGTTTTGATAAGACGCTAACACCCAGTACAACCCTGAAAAAAACACATAGGGTGATGTTGAAAGCCCGAATGGCTGGAGCTGGAGATGGTCTTGACCTACAGTAACTTGTGGAAGTCTTCTACAATGGGCACATGAAGGTAAGAATCTTAAGTCTATTGAACTTCTCATTTGCTGAAGATTGTCTCAGGTGTGCAAGGTCTGAAACCGGCCTCCGCAAGCTGCTCCATTCGCTCGCATTCAGAGACTGGCACAACAGCATCCAGTGACTTACGTAAGGCATGAGTATATGCTTTCTTTACCTCAGTGTGAGGAAAATAACATGGAAATGATTCAGAAAAAAGGGAGGACTTCTGATGGACCATGCCTGTCCCAAAAAAACAAATACTTTGAAGTCCAAATAGTCTGTGGCCCAAGTCAGTAGCTTTGTGGCACCCAGAGTTCAAGCTTTAGCATACTTCTATTAGGGATATCTGGTCTTTTCACCAGCTCTTCCTAAAGTCCCGTCCTGGACTGTAAAAACATGCAACCCTCGCACGCTCTGCACTTTTCTCTAGACTTTCCCCTTGTGGCCTAGCCAGTGCTGGTCCTAAGGTAGGACCTCAACTTGCCAACTGTGGCCCCGGTTACGGTGCAATCCAGCTTGCCAAAAGATGAAGCTCCCTAACAGGAAAGCTACACTATGCCTCTTAGAGGCGGAATCAGCAAGCCTAGGCCCCAGCTATAGCACACACTTTGCTGTAACTGACAAGAGCAAAAAACCGTGCCACTATGCGGCTGATGTCATCTGGAGCCTCATTATGAAAATCGACACCAGCTCAGGCTTCTGAGCTACAGAGTTTCAGAAAACGCTCCTGAATACTGCTTCCACATTCTCCATTCACATTTCCATCCTTTTGATATAGCCACAGGAGCCCAGGCAGACATTCTGGCTATTCACTGCATTTTCCAAGGAAGAGCGACATGCTTGCTCGCCTCATTAAGGCCTCAGAAATTTAGAGAGGCAGCCATAAAAATGCTTCACATCTTTATCTTTGAATGGATAGAGCTTGGCCATTTGCACAGCAGGGAGGGATGTCTTGCGACCTTACATCCCTTATCCAATGATGTCCCTTAGTTCTGTTCAGAATGGAAAATTTAGAACACTCTATGGCTACGTTTCACCATTGCAGCCCCCAAGTCGCACGATTCAGAGTTCGACCTTGATCTGACTCTGAGTGCAGCACCAATCCACTTTACAGCCCATACAATCATGGGAACAGGCACAAGGAATGTATGCTGGACAGAAGTTCTGGCCAATGCTGCAGCAATAGCTGCTGGGGTGGTAAAGATAGTCTCTGATGCCTGGGGATGATTTTGTGATGCACTATGGCCACTATCCTCAGAGATGAGCCAGCTTTGTTTGCAGAGCAGGATCAAGTTGTATCAAGTCGCATCAGAGTAGTGCAGAAACCCCCTCAAAGTTTCTGCGATTTCAAGTTGCATAGATTGGAATGGGTGCCATTGAAATAAATGGGCTGTGACCCACCATGCGACCACATTAAAGTTGCATTTCCAAGTCGCACCAGTGGAAATGGAGCCAAAAGGTGCCCACATAACTTCCTCTTACCTTGCAGGAGACTTTACCTTGGTTGGGACAGCTCCAGTTCTTCCTGGTCATCCTAGTGGGAGAACATGCCGCAATGGCTGTTGGACTTTCTGTGTGGCTTGTATCTCACTCTGAGAGAATTTACACCACATGCCTCACTAGGGATTCCATCTGCTGGAACACACCACCGCCTGCCTTAGCATAGCTCACATAGAGATTTGCCCTCTGGGACCAGCGTCCCGCATCCTCAGCAGGCTCCCTCCTTGGAGCGGCTGACATGGCGGTGGGTGCGTAGAGGAGGATTCAGAGCTTCTGCTGTGAAGGCTGGACCTTGACAGCGACCTATGACAAATACAACTGGAGAAAAAAAAAAAAAAAAAGTTGTAACCTAATGAGGTGTTTATCGTGTCATGCCGTGTAATATCAACCTGACCAAGAAGGACTCACAAAAGAAAACTAGGATAGAAAGGAAATGTAGTAAAATCAGCAAAAAGAATACCTGGACAGCAAGGAGAGGAAGGGTTAAACCCCCCTCTCATATCTGCTATCCCAGGGCTGGCCACACGGGGGGCAGTGATACTTCCCCAGTGTGAAACTGCCTAAAAAGACTGACAACCTGCCCAGGTGATCAATCATGCCAGAATCACACAGACAGCATACAATGCAGACCATCCCCTGTGATGATTGCACACTGCACTTTGAGAACTGCTGCAGCTGCCCACAGAGAAATCCATATATCAGCAGTAATGACCAAAGAATGAATTTCTGTAATGTCACCACTGCCATCCACAGCGCCCATGCGCTGCATCCCTGAGCAGAAGTAACCCAGGGACACAAGGCCGGAAGAGAGAGCAGCAGCTTTGAACACCCATGTGCTCCAGCTGCCATAGGCTGGAAGACACTAGCCAGAGAAGAAAACAGACAAACAGAAAATACACACACTGCTGCCATGGAATGTGTGATATAAAAGTATACATCACCGCACACGGCAACTTCAATCCTGCTTCCACAATCAGATCGGACCGGGCCAGGTAGGATGATCACACCAGCTTGTTTCTTAGTCCAGGACAGTATACATGCACCGGTCTTTAGCAGATTAGGGCCACCTGCTCTCAGCAAGGCTTTCTGGCCAGGCGCACTTTCAGCTGCTCCGACTTCAGCGCTACTCTGCTTTATACACTATATACCCTGCTCTCAGCTAGGGCCTATCAGAGGAACGTAATTCCTCTGGCCGCTTCACCGATTCCTGACTGTGAGGGATTCTTCAGAGAACCGTCTATTCGGTCCTACGGAGGAGGACACAAAAGGAACACGGCCGCTGGCATGGAGCAAAGATTTATGGGAGAGGGGTCCTATAGGGTAATTAAGGAGGCGGGGCTAACCCACACGTATGCTGCCATGGAGTCTGTCAGGAAAAAGCCTTTTTCCTCACATCACAGCAGCTTCACACCCAAATTCTCCACCTCTGAGCTGGAGAATCTGGGACGGAGATATTTTACAGAGAAGGCCAGTGAGATCTTCAGATCTCACCTTCATAAACCGGTCATCTGTGTAAAAGTGAATGGCAGAAGGGTGTGTCTTTTGATGAGAAGTGAAGAACATGTTTTCCACTCCTCATCTCAGCTTCATAAACTGGTACACCTGAGAGATCAGCCGTGATCCCCGGGATCTCAGCTCTTCTCTGTTTCATAAACGAACACCATAGATTGGCCCCAAATGTATATAATCCTCCCGCTAAGAAAAGTCAATTTTTGGATTTAAAGGGGTTCTATTACTGTAATAGATGCAAGGCCTGTAAAATTTCCAAAAGACCAAAGAGAAAGATTACAGAATTTGCATCTTCCAGTACTGGTAAAGCTTATCAGATAAAGGAATGTATCACATGTAAGATGTCACATGTTGCATATGTAGTCACTTGTCCATGTGGCCTTCAATATGTCGGAAGAACCACCAGAAATTTAGAATCAATGAACATTTAAATAATATAAAAAATGGATTTCCTAAACATACTCTTTCAAATAACTTCAAACTCCGTCATGATAGTTGTATTGTATACCATTCTAATATGTATTCATATCAATCTTACGTAATCCAATCAAGTTCCCTGCTTTATTATAGTATTTTGCAGTATTTAGTATCCCCCTTACCTCCTCCTTTTTTGGAGAGAGGTTTTGTTATTAATAATTTTTGTCATAAGTCCAGTTTAACATTTGTCAAATAGTCGTTATATATATTTTTAGCCTCTAGAGGGCGCAAAGTGATATACAAATAAATGTAAATAAATGTAATTGCCTCCCTGTGCTCACCCATAGGGGGTGTAAGAAATACACCATTGTACATATGAATTATTTATGCATAGTACTCATGATTTATATATTTTTCACATTGCATTTAAATCCTTGAACTGCATAAAGTTTGCTCAGTCCATTTCACCTGCATACTGAGCACTAGGGATTACTTGTGATTGGTTAACACTGCCGAGCAGATTGTATATATATATATATGGAGGTGACGCTCCACTGGTCAGGTGACCCCTGATGACGTCAGCGCGTCTGACGAAGCGCAGTTGGGCTATGTGACACGGAACATCACTTCTGCTCTGTGGAATGCAGGTGGAGCGCAATCGGCGTCCCCTGCTTCCTTGCTGCTATCACCGCATTTTTTTGCAGTTTTTGCTGTTTTAAATTGAATTTTTAATAAACATCCAAAGCGTTTTTTCACTATGAGAGCCTTCTCAATGTTTTTGCGTACATATGAGCTAAACTTCTACATATGTGGTGTGGACCTATAGTGGAGACCGTCTGGTAAATCCTAGATCCCATGAGCTCATGATCTCTGTCATGGAGATCCACTGGATCTGGTGAGTAGAACCTTTGGCTTGAGCACTGGTGTAGGATCACAAAGGCACCTTTTGCACCAATGTATGGATATGTTCACTAATATATGATCACCTTTTGTCAATGGATTTGCCATCGTATATCTGCCACTATTGTTTGGATTTATGATGAAGTTATATGGACCTATTGGCATTTATTAATGCATAATTTGCACAGCGAAGTATATTATGCTTATATAGACTGTCATTCACAATTTTCCACATCTGACCCCTAATGGTCATTTTTATTAATGTTGGAATATTTATTATCACTGTATGGACTTATGATTTACAGGTTCTGAACTTAGTGACAATTTTTCTTAACCACTTCAGCCCCGGAAGGATTTCCAGCTTTAGGACCGGAGCTCTTTTTTAAATTTGGCACTGCGCTGCTTCAAATTGTAATTGCGCGGTCATGCAATGCAGTACCCAAACTAAATTTGCGTCTTTTTTTTCCCACAAATAGAGCTTTCTTTTGGTGGTATTTGTTCACCACTGCGCTTTTTAATTTTTGCGATATAAACAAAAATATAATGGAAATTTTGAAAAAAAATTATATTTTCAACTTTATGTTATTACAAAAATACAATAAACTAAATTTTAGTCATAAATTTTTGCCAAAATGCATTCAGCCACATGTCTCGGGTAAAAAAAAAGCCAAATCGCGTATATTTATTGCTTTGCGCAAAAGTTATAGCGTCTACAAACCAGGGTACATTTTCTGGAATTTCCGCAGCTTTTATTTTATGACTGCCTATCTCATTTCTTGAGGTGCTAAAATGGAGGGGCAGTACAAAACCCCCTAAATGACCCCATTCTGGAAAGTAGACACGCCAAGGAATTTGCTGAGAGGCATGTTGAGCCCATTGAATATTTTATTTTTTTGTCAGAAGTGATTGAAAGATGCCCAAAATACATTCTGCTGCTTCTCCTGAGTACGGGGATACCCCATGTGTGAGACTTATTGGGAGCCTATCCGCTTACGGGACCCCGAAAACCAATCACCACCTTCAGGATAAGACTGTTTTTTTATTTTATAAGTTACCCGAGTTGTACGGAGAGTCGTTTAAGGAACCGCACAGATGAAAGGTCTTACCCCAGTAAATCCCCCAAAACATGACGGGGAGGTAAAATCGTGGAGTTCTTTACTCTATCCGTCAGTATTTTATTTTCGACGCCTTTAAGGTCTTTTACATGGGACCAAACATCTGCGATATTGAAAACGCGTTTCGTTATTTATATGCGCTAAACCGAAAAAAAAATGGGCTCTGTACACCGACTTACGTAAAACCGTTTTTAAATACTGATTTTAAATCAAATAACATAAAAACATTATTGTA
>BLSH010006523.1:76529-91156 GCA_018402905.1 Glandirana rugosa | reverse complement strand
ATAAATGTCATTGGCAGGGAAGGGGTTAACCTGCAGGGGGCAGTGAAGGGGTTAACAATGTTCCCTGGGTGTGTTCTAACTGTGGGGGGGTGGGGTTGACAGGGGCATGACAGATCTAACTGATCCCAGTGACAGGGATCAGTAGATCTTGCATGCCCCCCTCACAGAACGGGGAACCGCCGTGTTTACTTCGGCGGTTCCCCGTTCCTCCTCTCTGTAAGGAGATCGCGGGTCTCCGGCGGACATCGGGTCCGCCTGACCCGCGGGCACGCTCCCGCGGGCGCGTGCGGCGCGTGCACGTGCCGCTCGCGCCCGCGGGAGCGCGCCCAGCACGAGCCGAATGGGAGGACGTCTATTGACGTCCTCCCGGCATTTTAGAGCCGCGCTGTAGCCGTCATTCGGCTATAGCGGCGGCGCGAGGAGGTTAAACAATTATTTTCAACACCCCTAACCCTAATGGGCTCTATTTGTTTCTCTAAGGGGAAATTAATGGCAGACCTATCCCTCTGGCCAACATATATACGGTGAAATCGCAATTCAGTCGTTCTTCGCATTGATGCAGAATCCTTTAAGGCTGAATCACGATGCATTGATTAAACAATTATTTTCAACACCCCTAACCCTAATGGGCTCTATTTGTTTCTCTAAGGGGAAATTAATGGCAGACCTATCCCTCTGGCCAACATATATACACCAAACAAACATCAAGTACCCTTCTTTTGCTCCATAATACAGCTCCTTACATCCTTCCAATCTGGTATTTTGGTCCTGAGAGAGGACTTCAACCTGGCCCTTACCCCTTCACAGGACACCTTCTCAGAGTCCTCTTATCTACCACACAGAACCTTATGAGTGATTAAAGGGGTTGTAAACCTATGGAAAAATCCTGCAGGACAAAGGCATAATCTGCTAGTATGCATTGCATGCTAGCACATTATTAAATGCTCACCTTAGAATGAAGGCCTCTCAGTAGCACCCGGTCACCACTGAGAGAGCTGACATCTTTTCCAGTCCTTCCTTCTGGGATTGCAGGCTCCAGCACTGTGAGTGGTTGGAGCCATGATGACATCACTCACATGCATGCGTGTGGGAACCCAAGGTTTCCGGCAAGAAGCTCTGAAGTTCCAGCACGGTAAGCAAGACCTTCAGAGCGCATGCACTGCTGATGTCAGTGTCTGCATGCAGGGGGAATATCTCCTAAACCATGAAGGTTTAGGAGATATTCATTATACCTACAGGTAAGCCTCATTATAGGTGGGGTTTACAACTGCTACCACTTACTTCTTCATGATGCATGGCATACTTTACACCCCAAAACCAAAGGCTTTACCTTTTTCTCACCACCACACAATAGGTACACAAGGATAGACTATTTCTTTCTCACTCAGAATGATCTCCCATATCTACTCGACACATATATTGACCCTGTGTACCTGTTAGACCATAACCCTATTTCCATCAGTGTTTATCTTTTCCAGATAAGGTCATACAACCCCCACTGTGGCACCTCAACAACTCGTTCTTAACTGTCCCTCTACACAAGCGGCAATAAACACATCTGAAACAATATTTCGTAGAAAACGAATCCTCAGAAACCTCTCCATCGACACAATGAGCGGCACACAAATGGGTTACCAGGGGGGAATTTATCTCCATAGCCTCCAAACGTAGGAAAGACAAACAAGCCCGTATTAGCGCTCTTTCAGCCCGCATTCACTCTCTTGGGAAAGCACACAAACAATCCCTGGCTACTCTGGTACAAACAAGGTAAAAATTACTTGAAGAATTAGAGAAAACAAACAAATGCAAATATTCCCATAACACATAGGTTTCTTTATGAATTAGGTAACAAGTCTGGGAAATTATTAACCAGAGCTCTTCATGCCAAAAAGGCAGCATCGACAATGCACTCGACCCCAATGGACCCCAGGGGATGCAAAATAGTCACCACAGAAGATACCTCAATTTGTCCAGTACTATTCCAAATTATACAACACTTCCTCCCCGAACATACCCACAGACAAAAGTGTTAGAAATGATTGCTAATTTTGTATGACAATACAATTCCAAACCCATATAATCTTTGGAAGCTTCAGACCTGGAATGCCCAATTTTACTTGAAGAAACCACTAAGGTCCTAAAACAACACAAACCGGAGAAAAGCCCAGGCCCAGATGGGTTAACACTTGCCTACTACAAAACATTCACAGACACCTTACTCCGTCAATTCCTAAAATGTTTAATTCGCTATCCAACTCATTTCCTCCTAGTTGAGACTTATTGGAAGTGCACACAACAATGATACCAAAGCTGGACAAAGACCCCTCCATTGTTTCTAACTACAGACCTATTTCCCTTCTTAACGTTGATGTTAACCACCTCCCACCCGGCCACTGTACATATACGGTGGGAGCTTCCCTGTTCTGACAGGACGTATATATACGTCCTGCAGAACGGGAGCTCGCAGCGCAGGCATGCGCCGCGCTGCTGCTGGATCCTGTGATCATTATGATCACAGGATCCAGCTGAGCGGAGATCAGGATACGGGCGCAGTGACTGGCCCTCCCGATCATGTGACGGCTGTGTCCAATCACAGCCGTCACATTGTAAACAGAGACGAGCGTCTCTGTGACAGTTCTCCCCCCGCCGAGCTCAGTGAGAGCACAGTGCGGGGGGGGGGGAAAGGGGGGGAGCTGCAGCTATGTGACAGCTCTCTGCATGGTGAGGATTTCATGCAGAAAGCTGTCACAGATCTCCCCCCACACAGTGCACCAAGCACACTGATACCCCTGTCCACATACATGTCAGTGTCCCCATAAAACAGCCCCCAAAACATCTGTATGTCCCCCCCATCACATCTGTCACCATACACAACATCTGTCACAGTCCCCAAACATCTGTCACAGTCCCCAAACATCTGTCACAGTCCTCAAACATCTGTCACCATACACAAAACATCTGTATGTCGCGTCACATCTGTCACAGTCCCCAAACATCTGTCTGTCCGCCAACACCAAATAAACTCCAATTTGGGTTATTTTTACCAAAGAAATGTAGCAGTATCATTTTTGGTCAAAATTTATCAAGAGAAATTAATTATTTGCAAAATTTTATAACAGAAACATAGAGAAATGCATTGTTTTTGAAAATTTTTTGTCTTTTTTTAATTTATAGCGCAAAAAATAAAAAACCCAGGGGTGATTAAATACCACCAAAAGAAAGCTCTATTTGTGTTTAAAAAAATGATAAAAATGTCATATGCGTACAGTGTCGCATGACCGCGCAATTGTCATTCAAACTGCAACAGCGCTGAAAGCTGAAAATTGGTCCGGGAAGGAGGGGGGTTTAAGTGCCCAGTATTGAAGTGGTTAAAGTTTACGTAAAAAAAACACTTGCCAATAGGATACTTCCCTTGCTTTCCAAACTAATATCCTTAGATCAAGTAAGCTTCATCCCAGGACATGAGGCAAAGGATAACACCCTGAAAGCTATTAGCATACACCATTGGCTATCCTCATCCAATCAATCTGGCTCATTCCTATCAAGCCCTCAAAGCAAATGGCATCTGAAATTGCATGTTAAACTCCATCCTAGCATTATACTCTACACCTATGGCAAAACTCAGAGTCAACGGCCATCTGTCGAGGACCTTCTCCATATCGAATGGGACATGTCAGGGTTGCCCCCTTTCTCCCCTCATCTTTGCCCTCACCCTAGAACCCTTGCTTCATCTATTAACAATCTGCCGACTGGGCCATAGCTGAATGATGGCTACAGCACGGTTGGCCTATTCTGGGAGGGTGTACAATGACGTCCTCTCAGAATTGTGCTTCCCACATGCCCCCTGGGGCACACACCTAGGAATGTCCATGACTGTTGGGTCCTCTGGACCTGGCGCATCAGGGATCGGGGTAAAGGGCCAATGACAGTGGCCCTTTATTATGTGATCGCTTGTCAATAAACCGGCACATGTCTGGTTCAGCTTTCTCCTCACACGCTGTACACACCAATCAGTACAACATGCTAGGAGAGGAGGGAGACTGCAGCAGTACTCACCCATACCTCAAAAAACAAGGAGAGAGAGGCGCCTCTAAGTGTAATATGTAATAGGTAAAAACAGCATAAGAGAACAGTCCAAGGCGGCGTCACTGTCACAGGTGAGTCTGGGTGCAGCTGATAATAGCACAGGCGAGTGGAGGAAACCGTTCGGAGTGATGGAATTGAATATGCCAGCAGTATCCAGAACGAGGCTTGAGACACAGGAACACCAGACGCGGACAAGTGACGTCACGGGGATGCGACGCGTTTCCTAGGCGTCCGGCTCAGTTGACACGAGAGCTGCGCCTCTTCTTCAAACAGGACTGCATTGGATAGGATGGCTATCGTATATATAGTAATCTAGGGGAGGAGCAGGCTGAATGATCAGCTGCGGCTGCTAAGCAACACACAGCTACATCGGCGCCAGACCATGGGAAACATACCAAAAGGAAACAATAAAAATGAAGGCAGCTTTTTAAAATCATACAACATATACACAATTAATGAATTATTATTTTGGTATGGTTTCCATGGTCTGTACCTAAGTGTTCATGGACTTATGGATTTATGTCAGTTTTCACATGTAGATATACAGCTATATCTTTTACTGGATTACATGTGGTATTATATTTGCATATTTTGATCCATATTTATATCTGTATCCACATGCCTAAATCCTTGTCCCCATTACATCCCTGTCCCTATTTCCCTTCTTATTAGAAAAGTGGTTGTGTGCATACACTTGCCTTTGTTTGACATATTGAACCCTTTGTGCAGCACGCCTATTTTTCTATTCTTTGAATAGCTCTTTTTTAATAATCTTTTAATAATGTTTTAACTATTAATCTTATATATTACTCTTATGTGAATATACCCCATCGCCATCATCTCAATCATTTTTCTTTTTGTTTTCTTTTTATTCCCCTTCCTTTCCCTTTCCCCCCCCCTTCCCCTCCCCTCCCTCATCCCTTTCCTCTGTATTGCTTCACCCCATCCAGTCACCATGGACATTATCAAGGAAATAGAAATATGTAGGCATGAGATTTTGGATGATCTCTATTCAGCACTTCCTGAATCCCTTTTTTCTGATAGTGCTCAGTTACCCAATAGAGATCGCCACACTTTGAGTGGCAAATTCAAGCATCTAGAAAGGCTTATTATTTCCACCAACTTCCAATGGTACGATAGATTTTTTCTTAAAAAATATTGTGATGCAAAAATTACTCCTAGGGGCCTGCGCGTGATGAAGGAAAGTCCCCCCTAACTTGACTCTTCACTACGTAAAGAATGGTCTGCTACCTTCAAATGGATGAAAACCCTCATGTCCCATAGAAGTAAAACAATTGATAATTTCACCCATGAAGTGCAGATGCTTTGTTTAGAGATTACGGAATTTTGGACCTCTGTTTTCAGCACTTGGATCCTATCACTCAAAAAAAGAACGAAGTGGGAAGGAGGCAAACTCATTCAAAACAAACTCAAAAAATTTAGGAGACCTGGACGATTATAAATCTGACCGGGTATTCTCTTGGAATAAGAAGCTCACTAGATCCCAACCATCGCCCAATGACCAAGACAATCTTAATATTTGTTCTCTTCCTCCCAATCCTACCCATATACCACCCCTGATGTCCATCAAATTACCTCCTTATCCTGGTCGCCCATTCCATTCTAATACACCAGTCTGAAAAAACAAAACAATTTTGAAAGAGAGACCTAATAGACCTAATCACCCATTACCCAAGCAGCTTGTTGCATTGAACCAATTCTATAATAGAAGAATTGGCAAATCTTCATCTGCCAAGGCCCCCCTTGACAATGTCCCACCCCTTGTTTCATGCGATAAAACGGAGGGGAATCATCCGTCACCAATGGCAGATCACCCCTCTAACTCCACAGTTCCTGATCCTGCCAGCACTACTTTGGATCAAGCCTCTATCAGTTCCACCTCTGGTAGATTACATAATTCCAGAACATCAGTGCTAGAAGCTCCCCTCAACTGCTCCAATATTATGTCTTCCACACTATATAATTGCCAGATATCCCCTATCAGAGACTTCATGTATCCAATCTTCCAGTCATACCTCTGTTACTACGATTACCCAGAGTCCTTCTTTTTTTAGTGCGCAGTCCTCCCCTCGCCCATCCAAGAAAAAGAAAACTTTCAGGAGAGGGTGCAGAGGAGGACGATCTAAGAACAAATCTTCACCTCATCAAGTCCCGCAGACAATAAAGATTTTTAATTTATCATTTCACATACTTTCCACAGCTGAGACCACCCTTTTGAGTCATGGCCTTAGCTTCGCTCCTACTAACAGGCCCAACTCCTTCCAACTGTTTAAAGATCTAAACAGTTTTGTTAGGAAATTAACATTGCATAGGCACTTCCGTGTTAAAGAAGGAAAGTCCATTTCGGCTTCACAATCTGGGGCTTCTTCTTTTATAGAGCCTCACTGTGAATCTGAGGTTGAATTTGAATTTGATGAGAACGTGCTGGATACTCTGGAAACACTATCCAGTGACCCGGACGCGCTGCATCTTTTCACCCAGCATCTATCCACATCCCCTCCCATCACCCACTCTTCTCTAAAACCAAAATCCAATTTTTTTCCTACCAAGTCCAAGGGTCCATATATCGAAAGATTCTATAGGGTGGTCTTTTCTGACCTCAAGAAATTGTGCGAATCTACTACTAACAAGTCCAACAATCTATCATCAGCCGAGATAATGGCCCTTGATCAATTAAGCAACACACATGATATAATTATTAAGGCAGCTGATAAGGGAGGAGGTATTGTGATTCAGGATAGAGAGGACTATGTGGCTGAGGCCAATAGGCTTCTTGCTGATCGCAATACCTACATACCACTACGTACAGACCCTACCACCGATTTTGCATAGGAGGCCACTGCATTGGTCAAATCTGCATTAGCGGATAAAATTATCAACAAAACTGAGGCTTCTTTTCTTCTCAAGAATTTTTATCACATTTCGTACTTTTACCACCTTCCTAAAATTCATAAAAATTTACAGACCCCTCCTGGTAGACCGATCATGGAGAGTGTGACCACGGGGTTCAGCCAGTATGTCGATACCTTCCTGCAGCCCCTTGTTATAGGGCTGGCTTCATACATCAGGGATGGCTCCCACCTGTTGGAACTCATCTCACCATATAGACGGGAGCCATCCTACATGTGGCTGTCCCTCGATGTCTCTTCATTATATACATCTATTCCTCACGAATATGGACTTATCGCTCTGGAACATTTTCTTGCGGAGGATCCTATGATGAACCTTAGGCAAGCTAAGTTCATCCTTGAAGCCACACATTTTTGTTTAACCCATAACTATTTTTGTTTTGATGGGAATTTTTTCCTGCAGACCCAAGGCACGGCCATGGGGACGAACTTTGCACCTTCCTATGTCAACCTGGCCATGGGGTACCTTTTCGGTCAACATCGTCTTCTATGGAAGATATATCGATGACATTATTGTCATTTGGGATGGCCCCCCAGACCTCATTGGCCAGTTTGTGGATCATTGCAATGATAACCCCCATGGCCTAGCTTTCACCTATGTCTCTAGCCCAGACACTCTGGCATTCCTGGACCTTGAGTTGTTCCGTGAGGGGGAACATATCTTGGCTCGTAATTATACTAAACCTACATCAGGCAATTCATTTTTACATCACAACAGTTGCCAATACCCCTCATGGAAAAAGAACATCCCTAAGGGGCAGTTCTGTAGGCTGAGGAACAATTGTACATCCACCAAGGATTATGTTTCCCAAGGTGCTTTACTAAAGAATAGTTCCTGGATAAGGCCTATCCCGACTCATTGGTGGAAGAAGCCTTCAAGCTCTGTAGAGAAGGAAGGCCCCCAAAAAACCACCAGTGGATAATCATTAGTTTCGGTTCATTACCACCTTCCATTCTCAACATCGCAGAATGGAAAACATATTATCCAAACATTGGAATATCCTACTGCAAGATCCTCACCTTAGAGGATCATTACCTTCTGAATCAAGTGTAACTTACCGTAGAGCTCCCAGTCTTAAAGGAAAGATTGCCCCGAGCAAATTGAAAAGTCAGAAGAACGAACCAGCCATACCTACTCTGATTCCTTTAGTAGGTATGTTCCAATGCCGTAAGTCTCTGTGCAAACATGTGCCTTTGTCGACCACGGCCAAACATCCTTTAATACAAAAGGAAAAATATATACGCTCAATCAGTTCTTTAATTGCTCATCTAATTTCGTTGTCTATGGACTCACATGCCCGTGTGGCCTGCTGTATGTGGGCCGCACCATCCGCCCCCTCAGATGTCGCTTTGGGGAATGTCGAAGACTTATTGAGGAGGGTAAAGATTATCATAGTGTGCCTAGGCATTTCTTAGAGATACACAAAAAATCCACATTGGGCTTAAGAGTCTGGGTTATTGAACAAATACCCCCGACTCTCCCAGAAGCAGAACGTTTCAAAAAACTGTGCGCATGTGAAACCTTTTGGATTTACACGTTGGATGTTCTCTCTCCTGGAGGTTTAAATGAAAGCATAGAAACGTCTTCTATTTTGTAATTTTCTCCCCCCCCCCTTTTTCCCCCAGCTTATCTGGGTTATATACTACATACATGTGGGTATAGGTACATAATATGCTCTCTAGCTCTATATACATATACGTGAGGAATAAGGCCCTGTAACAATGACTGTTGGCACATGCTCCAATATAGAGAGAAGCACAGTGCCTTCAGTTATATATGCTTGCGGTAGAATACATATACCATCCTATTGTGTATACCACCGCTACTGAGATATGCATGCCATATCCCACTCATTTTTCATCTTGTGTGGGCATGATGATGATTACATGTGTGTGTATATATATATATATATATATATATATATATATATATATATATATATTTTTTTTTTTTTTTTAATTTTCCTCCCCCCCTTTTATACACAACTATTCTGCTTCTTATATCCCAATATAAATAATTTTTTGGAGATACTCAGAATTCTCAGAATAAACTGTTATTCAGAATAAATTGTTAGTCTATCTAAGATTTATATATATATATATATATATATATATATATATATAATTTTTCCTGTATTCATTTGAATTAACTTTTGTGCCTTTCTACAAAATAGCTTTCTTATGTTTCCCACTACAGAATATCATACTATTAACCATCTGGCTTTTATCCCTTTTTTCCATTTTCTTTATCTGCATATATACACTGGCCATACACAAATCAATCAATTGTATCTGTAGTAGCATCTAGCACTGTTATTTTAAATTATATTCGTTGTCCATAGTCCCTTTTCATTTATATGTTTTTGATATTTCCATTCATAATTGTGTATATGTTGTATGATTTTAAAATGCTGCCTTCATTTTTATTGTTTCCTTTTGGTATGTTTCCCATGGTCTGGCGCCGATGTAGCTGTGTGTTGCTTAGCAGCCGCAGCTGATCATTCAGCCTGCTCCTCCCCTAGCCTACTATATATACGATAACCGTCCTATCCAATGCAGTCCTTTTGAAGAAGAGGTGCGGCTCTCGTGTCAACTGAGCCGGACGCCTAGGAAACGCGTCGCATCCCCGTGACGTCACTTGTCTGCGTCTGGTGTTCCTGTGTCTCAAGCCTCGTTCTGGATACTGCCGGCATATTCAATTCCATCACTCTGAGCGGCTTCCTCCACTCGCCTGTGCTATTATCAGCTGCACCCAGACTCACCTGTGACAGTGACGCCACCTTGGACTGCTCTCTTATGCTGTATTTACCTACTCTCATGTGAGTGTTTTTAATCCTGATTTTCTATAATAAAGTGTGCATATTACTCTTAGAGGCGTCTCTCTCCTTGTTTTATGCAGTGTCTGGAGCCTGGTTCAGCTCTCTTGGGATGGCTGCCTGTACCTAAGTGTTCATGGACTTATGGACTTATGTCAGTTTTCACATGTAGATATACAGCTATATCTTTTACTGGATTACATGTGGTATTATATTTGCATATTTTGATCCATATTTATATCTGTATGCACATCCCTAAATCCTTGTCCCCATTACATCCCTGTCCCTATTTCCCTTCTTATTAGAAAAGTGGTTGTGCGCATACACTTGCCTTTGCTCACCCATACCTCATCCATGCCTCATTCATGCCCATCTGTGCCTCATCCATGCCTCATCCGTGTCTCATTCATGCCTATCTGTGCCTCATACTTGCCTCATCCATGCCTCATTTATGCCCATCTGTGCCTCATTCATGCCCATCTGTGCCTCATCTATGCCCATCTGTGCCTTATCCATGCCTCATATGTGCCTCATTCATGCCCATCTGGGACTCCTCAATGTCTCATCTGTGCCTCATTCATGCCCCATCCATGCCACACCAGTGCTCATCTGTGCCTCATCCATGCCTCATTCATAACACATCCATACCTCATCCATACCACATCAATGCTTCACTCGTGCCACATCCATGTCCATCTGTGCCACATCCATGCCTCATCTGGCCTCATCCGTGCCTCATCCATGGTCATTCATGCCACATCCATGCCTCATCTGTGCTCATCCATGCCACAAAAGTGCTCATCTGTGCCACATCAGTGCTCATCCATTGCACATCAGTGCCACTACAGTGCTTATCAGTGTCCTACAGTGCCCCACAAAAGTGTAATAGGTAGTCAGGAAATTGAATTTGTAATTTTATGTCCCTAGAGCACCTGATGGTCCCCCCTGAATGTTGGGCCTCTGTATGTGGTGAGGCAGTGTAAAAGTCTCACACATGTGGTATCACCATCAGGAGGAGTAGGAGAATGTATTTTGGGGTGTAATTTGTGGTATGCACATGTTGTGTCTTAGAAATATCTTATAAATGGACAACTTTGTGTAAAAAAAATGTGTTTTATTTTTATTTTCACAATTTCCAAAAATTTGTGGAAAAAAATGACATGTTCAAAAGACTCATCATGCCTCATAGAATATACTTTGAGGTGTTTGTTTTTAAAAACGGAGTTATTTTGTGGGTGTTTTCATTGTCCCGGTGCTCCAGGGCCTTCAAAATTGTGATCATCAAGAAATTATATGTGTAATTTATGCTCCTAGAACTGGAGGTGCTACTTGCATGTTGGGCCTCTGTATGTGGCCAGGCTGTGTAAAAGTTTCCCACATGTGGTATCGACATACTCAGGAGGAGTAGCAGAATGTGTTTTGGGGTGTAGCTGCAAGTATGCCTATACAGTGTATGAGAAATAACTTGGTAACATGACAATTTTGTGAAAAAAAATCTTCATTTTGCAAATTGTGGCAAAAATTAAAAATTAAAAATTCAAAATACTCACCGTGGCTCTTACTAAATACCTTGAAATGTCTACTTTCCAAAAAAGAGACATTTGGGGGTATGTGTACTTTCCTGGCTTGTTAGTGTCTCAAGGAATGAGATAAGCCGTCAGTACTAGGGACGCCCCCTCCCCCCAATCAATGGGACTTGAACATGAAAAATCAAAAGTGCTCATTTTAAAGGCTTATATGCAAGTTGTTGCCATAAAAAATGTATGGGGACCTGAGTACTGCCCTAGGGGACATGTATCAATGCAAAAAAGTTTTAAAAGCTATAGTTTTTTCAGGAGCAATGATTTTAATAATGCTTAAAGTAAAAAAAATGAAATATTCCTATTAAAATCATGTCTGGGGGGGTCCCCTTAGTATGCCTGAAAAGTGGAGCATCCCTGTAATGCTTAAAACAGTGCCACCGCAAAATTACATTTATAAAGGAAAAATTTCATTTAAAATCGCTTGCGGCTGTAATATGCTGCTGGTTCCTGGCAATATAGATAAAAATCACTGAAAAAGCATTTAGTTGGGGGTCCCCCTAGTCCATACCAGGCCCTTCAGGTCTGGTATGGATTTTAAGGGGAACCCCGTACTGTTTTTTTTTTTTAAATGGTGTAGGTATCCCCCTAAGATCCAAACCAGACCCTTATCCGAGCAGCCCTGGCATGGCAGGAGGGGGTGGGGATGAGAGAGTGCCCCCCCTCCAAACCTTATCAGGCCACATGTCCTCAACATGGGAAGGGTGCTTTGGGGTCCCCAAAGCACCTTGTCCCCATGTTGATGGGGAGAAGGGCTTCATCCCCAAAACCCTGGTCGGTGGTTGTGGAGGTCTGCGAGCGGGGGACTTATTGGAATCTGGAAGCCCCCTTTAATAAGGAGGCCCCAGATCTTGACCCCCCATGTGAATGAGTAGAAGGTACATTGTACCCCTACCCATTCACCAAAAAAGAAGTGTAGTGGTACGAAAAACATGAGGCAGTTTTTGACAAGTCCTTTATTGTGCAAAATAGCTCTTTTTCTTCCTTTCTTCCTCCATCTTCTCCTGCCCCACTCCTTCTTCTTGTCTTCTGCTTCTTTTTTTGGTCTTCTTTCTTCCTCACGTTGCCTTCTTCTTCAATCTTCATTTTCTTCTTCCTTCACTTTCTCCACCACCGCTCCTGCTGCCATGCAGAGGTGACTCCCAGAATGTTCGGTCTTCAGTTTGACATTTCTTTTTATAAGAAGGGGTGGGCCCACCCGGTTAGTAAATGGGTGACCCCGCCCCCTCTGACATCACATGACATCAGAAGGGGTGGGGTTACTCTGTTACATCACCGGATGGCCCCGACCCTTCTTATAAAAGAAATGTCAAACTGAAGGCCGCCCACTCTGGATGGCGCAGCGGCAGCGGTAGTGGCTGCGGAGAAAAAGAAGGAGGAAGAAGGTTGAAGAAGAAGATGACAAAAGAAAGGAAGAAGACCGAAAGGACAGGAGAAGATGACGTAAGAAAGAAGAAAGGAAGAAAAAGCTATTTTACACAAGAAAGGACTTGTCAGTTTGTTCCAATAGGTAAAAAGGAAAGAGTCTCCTACTTGGCTGCATTTCAGGGGCAACTATCGCTGTGGAGCGATTGGCTGCCCTTGTTGCAGCCATGTTATTGGAGGTGATGTGGTGTGCTCTTATTCAGCTAACAAGGAACATAAGATTCAGTCAGTTTATAATTGCAACACCAAATATGTTGCCTATATCATCACTTGTAAAGCCTGTCATATACAATATGTTGGTCATACCACCAGAAGACTGCGAGACAGGTTTTATGAACATCTTTACAACATAGAAAAGGAGAAACACAGAGTCACCAATGTTGAGTGACATTTTAGGGATGTTCATGGCGGTAGTATTTCATCAGTGGGAGTACAGATTATAGACAAAATAAATATGCCCAAAATGGGTGGTGATATCTTTAAACTTCTCTGTAAACGAGAAGATTTTTGGATTTTTTTATTTTAGGATGCGTATGCCCTTTGGTTTAAATTATGAGTGGGATCTTTCCCACTTTTATGAGTAGTTTATTTTTACCCACTTTGGACATGTTTTGGTGCGTATGTACTCGTTTTTTTCTAATATGGATCCATCTTTATGTCCGTCAAAGGGCTCATTGGTTGATTTTTGTTTATTTTTTTGTTTTTTCTATAGTACTTTCCCTTTGGAGATTTTTGATTGGGATGACCGAAATCGTATGTGATGCTCGCCCGTATATGGGAACATATTAGATTGCTACATATCTCTGTCTCTTTGCATCTGATTTTTGAACTTTTCTATTGCCTGGTCCTGTGATATATGCATATGTATCCTCAGACTCTATGCAGCATTGTTGTGGGGCTTGTATATGAAGTTGCATATGTTAACTCTTGATATAGAGAATAGAGTTGAGCGAACCTCTGGAAGTTCGGGTTCTGCTGGTCCGGCCGAACTTCGGGACAAAGTCCAGGTTCGGGTCCGGACAGAACCCAAACGATCACACGGACCCCGAACCCCATTGAAATCAATGGGGACCTGAACTTTTAGGCACAAAAATGGCTGTGACAAAGTCCTGGAAAGCCCTAGAGGGCTGCAAAAGGAAGTAAAATGGAAAAATGGGGATAGGGAAAATAAATTAAAATCAAATAAAAAAATGGTAAGGGGGTGGATGTGGAGTAGGAGCCTAGAGGTTGACTAGGCCGTGACCATGGCAGTGTAGGTGAAAGTGGCGGTGGTAGAGGAGTAGGAAGAGGTAGCCAACATGGTATTTTTTTTTTGTATTGAGGCCTATTCAAAAAAAGAAGCATATAAATGGCTGTGTGAGTCTGGTCTAAATGTTTATTCTGCACAAGGTACAGACAAGTCTTGTGGGATCCATGCCTGATTCATTTTAATAAAAGTTAGCTTGTCCACGTTGGATGGAGTGTGTCGGTAAATATACGAAGAAAAAAACTTATCCGGAGTTATGTTTTTTTTTTATGGTACAACCGATGGAGAAGGATGAGGAGATGGTGGCGGTGAAAGTGGATGTGACGGTACCAGTGCCGGATCAGTTGGAGATCCGAGGATGAGGTGTAGGTGGGGGAATGGTAAAAAAATAAACTAAAATTAAATAAAAGGGATAGGGGTAAAAAAACATCCCGTGAACGGGATGGGAATGGGGGTAAAATGAAGGAAAACGTCGGGAGATCCCGAAAGGTCCTGAAACAGTGTCGGTAAAAACACGGATTTTCAAGTCCAGGGGTAACTAAAG
>BLSH010006523.1:46154-75262 GCA_018402905.1 Glandirana rugosa | reverse complement strand
TACAAGATTTCGGCCATTGTCGCACACCACCAGGCCGGGCTTGAGGCTCAGTGGCAACAACCACTCATTGGTCTGTTGTTCAATGCCTGTCCACAGCTCCTGCGCAGTGTGGGGTTTATCCCCCAAACATATCAGTTTTAAAACAGCCTGCTGTCGTTTCCCCCTGTATGTGCTGATGTTGGTGGTGAAGGTGTTATGCTGAGCGGATGAGTGGGTGGTCGAGGAGGAGGAAGCGCAGTAGGAGGAGGAGGCAACAGGAGGCAAAGAGAAATGCCCTGCAATCCTTGGTGGTGGAAGGACATGCGCCAAATGGCTAGCCCACTACATTTGCCCAGTGTGCAGTAAGCGAGATATAGCGTCCCTGCCCGTGCTTACTGGTCCATGTAACAGTGGTTATGTGGACCTTGCCACTGATGGCGTTGCGCAGTGCACACCTGATCTTGTCCCCGACTTGTTTGTGCAGGGAAGGGATGGCTCGCCTGGAAAAGTAGTGGCGGCTGGGAACCACGTTGAGCACGATCGTAGCGATCGTTGTTTTATGCAGAGTTTGATCTGCAATCTGCAAATCAAAGCAGCGGTATTTGAAATCTCAAATTAGTCCAACAATCTGATTGTTGTGCACGATCGTAGCGATCGTTGTTTTATGCAGCGTTTGATCTGCAACTCAAAGCAGCGGTATGTGAAATCTCTAATTTCTGCTATCTGTCCTCAGAGCAACAGCACAGCAGTAGTAAAGTAATTTATCTCAGGATGCAGGATCAGATGTTGTTAAAATGTCTCTAATCTCTCCCTGACGCCGTCAGCTACCTCTCCCTACAGCTAACCCAAGAGCATATGACTGCAGCATCAAGTGACTCCAGCTTATAAAGAGGCTGGGTCACATGATGCACTTGCCAATCACAGCCATGCCATTAGTAGGCATGGCTGTGATGGCTTCTAAGGGCAAACCAGTGAAACGCTTGTTGATTGGCTGCCCTGCAGCTTCTCAACACGTGGAGTAAAATAGCAGAACCCCGGACCCGAACCCGAACGTTTTTTTGAAATGTCCGTGTTCGGGTCCGGGTCCCGGACTCCCGAAAGTTTGGTACGGACCCGAACTTTACTGTCCAGGTTCGCTCAACACTAATAGAGAATACATATGTATGATTTCCTTTAAATATTCTCCACATCCTAGGGTAATATTTGTGCCATAATGGCATTATTCCTTGGGAAGGTTAAAGATATACACATTTAGTTAGTATATTTGTTTCAACATATAATTTTCTAATTTAGACAATCAGCATAGTGGCTATCGGTCATTTCCTTGCTTTGGGGGGGGCTTTTTGGGATATGCTAATGAGCAGTTGGTTTATCATATATTGCCCCTCTTCTGTACTTGTGGCAATTGTATATGCTACTAGTGTTTGTATTGTTTTCATAAACAATTTGACAACATCCACGCACCGTCTCCAAGTTCATGGCGATTTTTGGACCGAGAGTCGTGTGTGTTAATCTGTGGTTCTATCTGTACGTATTGACACTCAATTGCAAAAGGATAGTCTCACACTTCTGCAGAGGCTTTAAGTGGATTCTTCTTTGTTTTTTCGTCTTTTTAAAATTATTGGATTATGATAAAAATAAAGACCAAAATAAAAGTAAATGGAAGCAATACATGATGTCCACCTGCATGGTATAATATATGTTTATTGTTTTATGTCTACATACATACAAAATGTAAGATGTTTCTTGTTTTGCATATAATTTTTGTATCTTTAGGGTTTTTTTTCTTTTATGAAGGGTTTCTTTTTTGTTTTCTCTTTTTTGTCCTTCATCAAATTGTATTTTCAACTTGCTATTTAGTTGTCAATGATTTTAACTCTGTTTAAAGCAATCCTTGCATTTATGCCTCGTTTGAGTAATATCTAATTAACCCCCTAATTACTCCAAATTGATGAACACCTGATGGAGGCGGGGTTTGTTTTGTATATTTAAATGCTGTACTTTTGCAATGTCTTTGTAATGCATAAGCTCATGATCGAGTGAAACTCATCTACCATATGTTGCGTACCCTGTATGGCTGCATTTGTTCAATAAAACACAATAACCAGAATCGGTTGTGGAGTGCCGCTATTTGTTTTGTCTTCAGATGTTGCGGTGGTGAGCCGAGGTGAGCAACCACAGCTGTGGGAATTTCAGTGAGTAGCTTGAGTGGTGAGACACACCTGCACTTTTCCCAAGCTTTTGCTCCTCATACCTGCTTGGCTGCACCTGTTTTTTGTCTGGTTTATGTCATGTCTGATAGCCAACATATGCAGGGGGTCAGCTGTACCTTCAGATAACTGGCGGACAATCCACTCGGGACGGATGCCTGGAGCACGCTGATTAAAGGTGCGGAGGGCAACCTTGGCTCAATTAGACTCTTGTTTAGAAGACTGGAAAAATCAATGAACAAAGAAATAAGGGCCTATTGGGAATCCTGTACATTGTCTGAATATGTGGCTCTGGAGCGTATACCTAGGGGACTGTGAATCAAAAAGTTCCTTACGTTTGAACTTTTTGATGATGAACTTAACAAGAAATGGACAGACACCTTTTCCTCTTGCTCAATGAGCCTTATGAACATTATTATCTCTTCCAAAAATAAAGAAATGGAGGCACTTCAGCTGGAAATTTCTAGCCTCCAAAAGGACATCAAACCTTTACAGGATATGGCTGATTTCAAGGACTTGGACAGATTGCTTAATGAAAGACTTAATCAATTAGAAAAAGATATCATTGAAAATAAAAAAGAGAAAATGTTTATAGACAAATTGGATTACGATACAAACACGGTATATGTATGGAAGCGTGGCCGACATAGGAGTTATTCATCTAACAAACATGTCAGCTTTTTGGATATTGAGACAGAATACATTGAGGAATCGGTTGTTACATCAGATTCGGACCAAGCAGGGACACAGACCTCTACATCTAGGAAGCGACCATCAGGTGCCAGTACACCTATTGCCCAAAAAAACTGGTCGCAGAAACGGAAACCACACAGGAAGGCAAAACGCCAAGATACAAAAAGACAAGACGGGGGAGGAAACGAAGAGGCAAGGAGTGGTATCAATCGATATCCCACATGCACACAGACTCGCAAGTCCTAACAGGTACTTTCAATGTTCTGAATCTTTCCAAGAGAAAACTTACAGTTGAAAAGACTTCGCTGCTATCTAGGGGGCTCAATTTTTGTCCCTCCAGACACTTTAATGTTTTTTATACTATTCTGGACATCAACAAATTTATTAGGAATTTATCAGTAAAAAAAAACACTAATTTGCTAGTGATAACCTGTGTAAAGTGGTAGATGTACAGAATACTAATGAGGAAGATATTGAACATGTCTTTTTGTTTAGAGTACAGTGTGCTATTGGGGAGTTGGAGGATCTATCATGGGAAGGGGACACTGATTCTGGTTGTATAGGGGATATCCCTGATACCCTGATTAATAAAAGCACCTCAGATTTTTATCCGATTGCTGCACGATGTCCTGAGATGGACAAATTTCAAAGGTTGATCGAAAAAGATTTGATTAATCTAGCCTCTGGTGCCCTGAGAGATGGAGGCAGCAATCGAGATAATCTAACACCCAAGGAGAGACTAGCCATAAAAGACCTAGAACAGGGTGAAACAATAATTATTAGGAACTCCGATAAAGGGGGACTGGTGGTGGTTATGGAGTCAGATGCATAAAGAAAGGAGGCAGAAAGACAACTGACAGATACCGATACTTATCGGAGGCTCCCAGGGGACCCCACTAAGAAATTCAAAGCCACATTCACCTCCTTGGTAGAGGAGGGGGTGGCCCTGGGGGTTTTGATAAAAAGGTGGCAGAGACGCTAGTTCCACTATATCCCATCACTGCAATATTCCACCATCTACCCAAGACAAGACCCATAAAGGTTTAGAACCACTCCAAGGGAGGTCCATTATACCTGGGATTGGTTCCCTTAATGAAAAATTGGGTCAGTGGTTAGATGGTATTTTACAACCTCTGGTTCGTAGACTCCCAAGTTTCCTTAAGGACACTAACTATCTATTAAGCATTATGGATAAAATAGAATGGACATCTAGATATGCATGGTTGACTTAAGTAGTCTTTATTCCTCCATTCCCCATTAATTGTATCTACAGAGATATTCTAGCTTCAGTCCGGAGGTCTGTGTATTTATTCTGGGTGTTTTGCCTTCTCACCTATAATTTCTTCATGTTTAATGATGAGTTTTTTCTACAGAGGTGTGGGGTGGCGATGGGGGCCAATTTTTCCCCATCGCTGGCCAACCTATTCATGGGATGGTGGAAAAGTCCTGCAATTTATAGCCCAGTTAATCCACTTAGGAATCATATTGTCTTATTTTTTCAGTATATAGATGATTTGATTTTTATTGTGGATAACCAGATCGGATCGATAGAATCTGTTTTGCAATATTTGAAAGATAATGATGTGAATCTGCGGTTCACTGGACAGATGAATAAACACGAGATAGATTACCTTGATGTCCACTTAAGAGCCACTGATTCTACTATCATTACTTATCTCTATAGGAAGCCGTTGTCTGGCAATACCCTCTTGATGGCTGGGTCGGGACATCCCCGACATACCATCAGGGGGATTCCGGTCGGACAATTTTTAAGAATACGCCACATTTGTAGCACTGACGAGGCTTTTGAAATACAAACGGAAACCCTTTATGAAAGGTTTTTGAGAAGGGGCTATCCTAGATGAATGCTAGACAGAGTGGTATTGATTGCAAAATCTAAAGAGAGGTCAGAACTGCTGGGATACAGGAAGACTAAAACCCGAAATAGGAATAATTTTCATGAAAATAGACTTACATTGAGCACTACATACAGTGCAGAGATCAAGGACATCAGAAACATTGTCTTGATGTATCTGCCCATCTTTTTTGAAGACCCTTAAGAAAGGGATAAATATAGTGTCGAGGCGGGCACCTTCCTTGGGGGGTTACTTATCGCCCAGTTTGTTCCAACGGGTAAAAAGGAAACAGTCTCCTACTTGGCTGCATTTCAGGGGCAACTATCACTGTGGAGCAATTGGCTGCCCTTGTTGCAGCCACGTTATTGGAGGTGATGTGGTGTGCTCTTATTCAGCTAACAAGGAACATAAGGTTCAGTCAGTTTATAGTTGCAACACCAAATATGTTGTCTATATCATCACTTGTAAAGCCTGTCATATACAATATGTTGGTCGTACCACCAGAAGACTGCGAGACAGGTTTTATGAACATCTTTACAACATAGAAAAGGAGAAACACAAAGTAACCAATGTAGGGCGACATTTTAGGGATGTTCATGGCGGTAGTATTTCATCAGTGGGAGTACAGATTATAGACAAAATAAATATGCCCAAAATGGGTGGTGATATCTTTAAACTTCTCTGTAAACGAGAAGCTTTTTGGATTTTTTATTTTAGGACGCGTATGCCCTTTGGTTTAAATTATGAGTGGGATCTTACCCACTTTTATGAGTAGTTTATTTTTACCCACTTTGGACATGTTTTGGTGCGTATGTACTCTTTTTTTCTAATATGGATCCATCTTTATGTCCGCCAAAGGGCTCATTGGTTGATTCTTTGTTTCTTTTTTTGTTTTTTCTGTAGTACTTTCCCTTTGGAGATTTTTGAATGGGAAGACCGAAATCGTATGTGATGCTCGCACATGTATGGGAACATATTAGATTGCTACATATCTCTGTCTCTTTGCATCTGATTTTTGAACTTTTCTATTGCCTGGTCCTGTGATATATGCATATGTATCCTCAGACTCTATGCAGCATTGTTGTGGGGCTTGTATATGAAGTCGCATATGTTAACTCTTGATATAGAGAATACATATGTACGATTTCCTTTAAATATTCTCCACATCCTAGGGTAATATTTGTGCCACGATGGCATTATTCCTTGGGAAGGTTAAAGATATACACATTTAGTTAGTATATTTGTTTCAACATATAATTTTCTAATTTAGTATATCTTAGACAATCAGCATAGTGGCTATCGGTCATTTCATTCCTTTAGGGGACATTTTGGGATATGCTAATGAGTAGTTGGTTTATCATATATTGCCCCTCTTCTGTACTTGTGGCAATTTTATATGCTATTAGTGTTTGCATTGTTTTCATAAACAGTTTGACAACATACACGCACCGTCTCCCGGTTCATTGCGATTTTTGGACCGAGAGTCGGGCGTGTTAATCTGTAGTTCTATCTGTACGCATTGACACTCAATTGCAAAAGGATCTCACACTTCTGCAGTGGCTTTATGTGGATTCTTCTTTGTTTTTTCGTCTTTTTAAAATGATTTGATTATTATAAAAATAAAGACAAAAATAAATGTAAACGGAAGCAATACATGATGTCCACCTGCATGGTATAATATATGTTTATTGTTTATTCTTTTATGTCTGGTTTACATACATACAAAATGTAAGGTGTTTCTTGTTTTGCATATAATTTTTGTATCTTTAGGGGTTTTTTTTCTTTTATGAAGGGTTTCTTTTTTGTTTTCTCTTTTTTATCCTTCATCAAAATGTATTTTCAACTTGCTATTTAGTTGTCAATGATTTTAACTCTGTTTAAAGCAATCCTTGCATTTGTGCCTCGTTTGAGTAATATCTAATTAACCCCCTAATTACTCCAAATTGATAAACACCTGATGGAGGCGGGGTTTGTTTTGTATATTTAAATGCTGTACTTTTGCAATGTCTTTGTAATGAATAAGCTCACGATCGAGTGAAATGCGTCTACCATATGTCTTGTACCCTGTATTTCTGCATTTCTTCAATAAAACACAGTAACCAGAATCGGTTGTGGAGTGCCTTCATTTGCTGTCGTCAGATGTGAGCACCCACAGCTGTGGGAATTTCAGTGAGTAGCTTGAGCGGTGAGACACACCTGCACATTAGCATATAGGCAAGGATATTCTAGTCTTTATTTGAGTAAACATAACAACAAACTCAACTGATATAGTAATTGTTACTTGAAAGATGTCTTACTCCCAGGCATCACTCGGAAGGAGCCTTCCAGTGTCATGCCAAGGAGAAATATACTATTGTCAATGAAAAATAAGAAGGAAAGTGGAAGATAAGAAGTTGAGTGGGAGAAGGAGAGAGAGAAAGGTATGAGGGATAAGCGACTCAAACCTGTCAGTAGACCGCCGGGCACTTGTTTCCATCCCTTTGAAGGTCTACAGGGGTTCTATAGCTTGTTGCCTCTATCAGATATATCAGAGTATCAGAAGTTATAAGTGTCAGTAACCATATGGGCAGTAATCATATATCCATAAGAACAGGTCTCTTTGTGTTGGTTGGGCAATGTCCTACTGGGATAGCAAGTTCTCATATTGCGCAGAAAATCGAAACTCAAACCAGGGGGACCATGTTTCTATGAAACCTCTCAACCTGGTCTTCAGATTGGGCCAGGGTTTCTTCCATATGGCAAATCTCCACAATTTTCCATAGCCAATCTTTTTTTTTTTTTCCATAATCACTTTATTACATTTTGTAGCCCATACAAAGAAAAAAGAAAGAAAAACAACAGTGTACAGGTGAAGGAAGACAATAATGGCATTACAGTTGTTGCAAGTTGTGTGCACTCAGACTCTCTAACTGACGACTTATCTAAACATTTAATACTGTTACCTGTTTAGCCTATCCAAGTCACTTTGGTGTGGGGATATGCCCATGATAATCATATATTGTTAGTACCCCACATTATGAGATTGAGGCCTGTATCACTCAGTTGTCTAACAGTTATTGACTTTGTCTGGCCTACGGAGGCCAGGTTCCTGGGACCTGTTCGGCCTATTTAGATCCCCATCGGGGGGTCTACTATGCCGACCAGCTCTCCTTCTGACTCCCAGCTAGGAGCTTAGATAACAGTCAATTTGTGAAGAAAAAATAAAAAGATAAAGGGGGGGAGGGGGGGACTGGAAAGGGGGGTAAGTTTGGGCAAAAAAGGTAAGCAAGAAGAGGGAGAGAGAGAAAGGGAGTGTGTGTTTCCATTGGGGTATAGCACGGTGGGTGTCAACGGGGAGGGGGGCAAGGAGGGAAAGGCGGTGAACAGAGTCCTACCATCTACCCTCTTCATCCTCTCCCACCTGCTCTTTAGTCAGAGGTTTTGTTTCAGCACAGGGGTACCGCTATATGTAAGGGGTCAGATTACAAGCCCTATCCAGGTTAAGCTGGTGATATAACTTGAACACAGTCTCAGTTGTTTGCTTGGATTAAGTCCTGATAAGATTGTGAGTTCCTAAAAGTGAACCAAGATTCCCAAATAAGCAAATATTGGGATATCTTGTCAAGGGTCGTGAATATCAGTTTCTCCATCTCTGCTATATGGTTGATTCAGTTAGTCCATTCTTTCATAGAAGGGAGAGATGTAGATCTCCGGTGCACCGGGAGGCACATCCTGGCTGCATTTATCAAGTGCATAGCCAGGGATTTGAAGTACGTTCTTGGGTATCAAGGAGCAGTGCAATAAGTACTGTGCTGGTGAAAATTCAAGCGGCAAGTGAGTGATCGCCTTTGTTGTGTCATATATTTTTCGCCAGTATTGCTGGACCAGGGGGCAGGACCACCAAATGTGAGCAAACATGCCTTTTGCCAGATCGCATCTCCAGCATCAATCCGTGACCGTAGGTGTAAATTTGTGGATCAAGTCCGGTGTTCTATACCATTTCGTTTTAATTTTATACCCGTTCACTTGGGTTACTACATTTAAGGAACACTTCTGAAGGTATAGGAGAATACGGTTCAATGTAGGGTCATCTATCTCCTTGCCTACGATTGAATCCCAATGAGGGTGTTCCGGGCCCAAAATCTTTTTAGTCTCCGCGAACATCTGGGTGTAGAACGCCGATATTAGGTGGTTTTGGGGTGTGGAACTGGAACATAGAGCTTCAAATGTTTCAGTTGTGTATATGGCCACATAGGAAATGATTTGGTGTTAGACTGGGCAGCAAGATCTGTCTGACGCAGGAACCTCCCTCCGTGGAAGAAGTGTTTTGCTTGCATCTCTGCCCTTGTTCATTCAGCTGCCAGGAAGACCTTTGAAAGACCTGGAGGGAAATCTGGGTTGCCTCTTACTGGGGTGATCAGGCAGTATTGGGATGAGATCAGGTGTACAGAACATGCTCTGTCAAAGGCATGCAATATGGCACTTATGAGGGGATGTGAGCAAAGGTGAGAAGGTCTCTGTTCTCTGGGATACCAGGGGGCAGACCCTAGGTCCGCATTAGCAATAGTGTATTCCAGGGACACCCAGTCTTTGTATCTGTCGTGTAATTTCCAGTCTGCAACGCGTGTCAGGTGTATCGCCCAATGGTACCCTTGGAGATCAGGAAGACTGATCCCCCCAGCCAGTTTGGGCAGCACCAGCTTCGTCCAACTTATCCGCGCTGGTTTGCTTTTCCACAGGAAGGTTCTACATATACTTCTATAGATTCCAAAGAAAGATTGCAGGAGGCCTATTGGGATAGTTTGTAGTTTATATAAAAGTCTAGGGAGAACATTCATTTTAATAATGGAGGCCCGCCCGAACCAGGATATGGAGGGGACATCCCAGCGACGTAAATCTTGTTTAATAGCATTTGACTCTGCCAGGAACCTTATATTATATAGGTCAGCTAGGTCTGCCGGTAGTTGTATTCCTAAAGTGATCACATCCACCTTCCACTGGAAAGGGAAGTTTAACTTACAGTGCCGGACTACGTCTGGTGGTAAGGAGGCATTTAGAGTGAAAGATTTTGCTAGGTTTATCTTTAAATTGGATATAAATCTGAATTGTTTGAGTACCGAGATGAGGTTGGGCAGTGTTGTCAGTGGTGAGGAGAGAAAAAGCAGAATGTTATCCGCAAAGGGGGCTATTTTGAATTCCCTCGTGTGTACTTCAATGCCCTTAATGTTTGGATTAGCTCTTATGTAATGGAGCAAGGGTTCAAGTGTCAGTATATAAAGTATGGGGAGTAAGGGACATCCCTGTCTAGTACCATTATGGATGGAGAAGGCGTTGGACAGGTGGCCGTTCACTCTTGCACTAGTATTTGAGTACAGGGACACGATGAAGGTTCGCATGTGCTCTCCGATTGCTTTTAAGGTCACCTCCATATAGTCCCAGGCCGCTCTGTCAAACGCCTTCTCGGCATCCATGGCTAAAAAGAAACCCTTTTTGTGGGAGGATGTTAACCAATGATGGAGGTTTAGTGCTTTGGACATGTTGTCCCTTGCTTCCCTGCCTGGTGCAAAGCCTACTTGATCCAGGTTCACCCAGGTATGGACGTGAGAGGATAATCTGTGGGCTAAGATTTTGGAAAACAGTTTTAAGTCCACATTCAAGAGCGAAATTGGACGGTAGTTAGCCATCTTGGATGGGTCTTTGCTTTTTATTGGTATTACTGAGATGTATGCCTCAAGTAAGTTAGTGAGTTGATTTGGAGTAGTGATCAGGGAGTTAAAAGCCTTGAGAAATTGTGGGGCCAGATGTTCTGTGAAGCTTTTATAGTACTGGGCAGGAAAGCCGTCAGAGCATGGGCATTTACCGGGTTTGGTGGATTTCAGCGCTACCTCCCACTCTTTCATAGACAAAGGGGCCTCCAATGCCTTCGCCTCCATCTCTGAAAGCGCTTTCGGGCTACTTGCCACTCTTCTTGCATAGTGCTCAATTGCAGTTGTAAGATTTGCTTTGTTGGTGTAGTTGCGGTGGATTCACGGAGTATCCCCCACTTGCGCAGGGCCGCAATCCCTTCCTCCAGCGTAGAAACTTGAATTGTCATCCCGTTGTGGGTTATTAAGAGTGTCGCTGGGTATTTCCATTTGTGGAGAATTTTATTGTTCCTCAGAGCCTGCGTGACTGTTGCCAAGTTTCTGCGGTGTTGTAGGGTATGTCTGGATAGATCAGGGAGGAGTTGGATGGATGCATATGGTGAGGAGATGTTATCTGCTCTTCGAGCTGCTATCATGATTTGCTCTTTCATATGGTAAAAGTGCACCCTGAGCAGTATGTCCCTTGGTGACTCTGTAGAGATGAAAGAGGGTCTTAGCAGCCTATGTATCCTGTCAATGAGGAGGTCTTGTGCCGATAAGGATGGCAGCAGAGTAGAAAATAGAGCTTGGGTGTACTGTTGGAGCTGGTTTGGTAGAACAGATTCTGGGACTCCGCATAGTTTTTATGTTATTTCTCCTGGATATGTCCTCCAGGTCTGAGATCTTGTCCTTCAGACAGGCTATCTCCTCGTTTTGGGTCTTGTGGGCGTCAACCAAGATGTGTGCAGATGAGTATTCATCCATTTTCTTTTCTACGTGGTCAACCCTGGTCCCAATTGCTTGTACTGGCACTGGTTCAGCCTGGGCATTATATCAGATTGTAGGGATACTCTTAGTGACAGTAGCATTTCTTTAAGCATGGTGTCTGAGATAGGTTGTCCCGCTGTGGGGAAGCTGGCTATGGGATCTGGACCTGGGATATGGGCACTTTGCTGGTTGGAATCAGGTCCGCTTACCTCCATTGCTCCATTTTGTTGGAATTCTTCCTGGGAGTCTAAGCGTGGTTTTTGTTTCTGAGGACTTCTTGTAGAGGGTGTAGATGCTCCTGAGGAGGGTACACTTCTACTCACCGCCTTTTAAGAGTTTTTATATGTGGTCCCGCTGTCCATGTTCAGGATTGTGGTTGTAGGAAGGATCTGGGGATCCTGTGTGGAGCTTCCTTCTTGTTGGAGCCCTCTAGTTGCTGAGGTAAAGTACCCTGAGAGTTTACTGAATTGCTGCTGATTTTCTTTTGTTTTTTGTCATCCCTGATTGCAGTGGCAGATCTGGTATGTATTTGCAGTGGTTGTGGGGTGTATGTAGGCTCCCGTGTGGTGTTCTGATCTCCGACCCGTGGAGGCTTCAGATCATGTAATTCTCATAGTGGTCAGGTCTTACTGATTGCCAACAGGCATATCCCTGGTTTGGCTGGTCCTGAACCCTGACAGGTGTGCAGTTGTGCTACTAGCACTGATGGCGTATTGCGGTTCCTCAGGAGGGAGAGCCTGCTGGCCTTGTAGCTTTCCTCTTTGATCGCCGGCCTTGCCTGCCCTTGTTGTAACTGGGAGGCTTCCCTTTGCCTGTTCTGTCTGTGTCTATGATTTGAGAGACCCTTTTTCGGTATGGGCTGAGTTTATCCGATCGAGTAGTAGGCCTGAGCCGGGGCCTCAATTTGGGGAGCCTGCTGTGCTGGTGTCTCTTTGTTGCTCAGTGCTGGCGTATAGATTATGCCTTGGGGGTAAAATGGTGGCCGCTCCTGAGCTTACAGAGCTGGGGCGGCTCCCCGGGTGGCCCTGTGGACCCTGACCCGCGTCCCCTGGCTGGCAGTGTGTTGGAGGGATTGTGTGGGGATCTGGATGGACTGTGGGCGTGGTCCGGTACGGCCGCTTTGAATGTGTGGGGCCTGTAACCAGGCCTTAAGATGGCGGCGGACACCGCGCATAATGAGGAGCCGATTCAGAGGGAGCATGGCCTCGGGCAGGTGTGTGAGCCCACCGATTCACGGCTTAAACTCCCAGGCAGGGAAGTTGCTCGTGGTGCGGATGGCACTCAACCGGATCCCGGTGGTGCGGATGGGGTCCGATTAGGCCTCGGCCTGCCTTGCTCTCCTTCCCTCAGCCGCTGCTCTCTACTGGCGATCCTTGCGGTGTTGGGTCTGTCCTCTCCCCAGCGGTGTGACAGCTGCTGCGAGTCTAAGGTGGCTTCCAGAGCTGGAGTGGGAGTCGATGCTGTATGGTGATGGCTGTTAGAGTGAGTTTCCTTGTCAGGCTGGACGGAGCTGAGCTCTTAGGCAGCCATCTCCACTTGTAGCCAGCCATGCCCCCACTTTGAACCCTTTGATTGAGGTGTCTTTGTTCACTAATCTAATGAACGGCTCTAGTGTTAAATAAACAAAAGTGGTGAAAGCAGACACCCTTGCCTGGTTCCATTTTTTATTAGGACCTTTTCTGAAAGGGTGCCATTTATTTTGGTATAATGCTGAGATTCAAGCCATCATGCGTGGGCCTAAGCCAACATAGTGACATGTGTCAAGCATGAAATCCCATGGCACTCGGTCAAAGGCCTTCTCAGCGTCCATGGAAAGGAGGAAGCCTCTGATTCCATGACAGTGTCTTCCCTGGGTCAGCAGGAGAGCCTTAATCGCATTATTTCTGGCCTCGCGGCCAGGCTTAAAGCCTACTTGTTCTGGTCCTATCAGACACGACAAGAGTCTCAGTCTCAGTCTGTTGGCCAAAACCTTGGCCAAGAGCTTTAGGTCCAGGTTTAGCAAAGAGATAGGCCTGTAGCTGGCGCAGTCAGCCGCATCTCTGCCTGGCTTGGGGATCACAGCAATATGAGCAGCTAAGAAGTCCTGAGGGACATTATTTGTGGTCAGCAGAGAGTTCAAGGCTTTGAGCAAGGGGTCCATCAGTGTGTCCATGAATGTCTTATAATATATAGAGGTTAGACCGTCTGGTCCTGGGCTCTTCCTTGGCTTGAATTCGCCTATTGCCAGTTTCAGTTCCGTCACTGTAATCTTGTCCTCTAGTTGGGTTAGGTCCAAGGTGGATAGCTTGGGAAGTCCGCTTTGTGACAAATAGTCAGTTATCGCTTGGGTTCTTTTCCCTGTAATGTCAGCGGGTCTGTGTTGTCGGGGAAGATTATAAAGTTTGGTGTAGAATTGATGGGAATGAGGAACTATTTTATCTGTGGTTACCTCTAAGTTGCCGTCTGGCCCTCTAATGTTCATGATATTCTTAGTGATATGTGTTTCTCTGAGAGCTCTAGCCAATAGCCCCCAGGTTTATCTCCCGATTCATAGTATATTTTTTTTTTGAAAAACAAAAATCTCCTGGCAGTCTCTTCAAAGAGGCTCTGCAAAGACTTCCTGCACTCAAGTAGCTCCAGGGCCGATTGGGCGGACAGGGAGTGCTTGTGGAGGGCCTCAAGGTTGTCTATTTTCCTCTAAAGATTTTGGATTTCCTGATCTCTGGCTTTTTTACGTTTGGAGCCCAGTCTAATTAATTCCCCTTAATGGTGCACTTGTGCCTCATCACCTCATCAGGGGATTCATACCCAGAGTGTCATTTAATATAAAGAAGTCCTTTAGTTTCTGAGAAATTTCTGAAAGGGATTGGGGGTCTGTCAATAGGGAAGCGTTTAGTCTCCATAGTGCGGTCTTGGGAGTGGGTGTTGATCAAGTTGGACTCCAGTGCTATCAGAGCATAATCTGAAATTGACTGCATTCCAATATGAGCACCTGTCACGGCTGCAAGATTCCTCTGTGTGATAAACAGGTAGTCTATACGTGACCACCTGTTGTGTGGTATCGAGTTGAAGGTATAGTCTTTCCCTGTCGGATGTATGAATCTCCACATGTTCACTAGCTAAAGGGAGTGAAGAAATGTTTTAATTTTTTAAGGGCTCTAAATGTGATACTTGACTTCCCTGAGGAAGTGTCCTCAATCGGGTTCAGGGGTAGGTTAAAATCACCCCCCAAGATGAGGCAGCCTGTCGTAAAGCACAGTGAGTCTTGGGGCATTTTTTGGCAGAATGTCACTTGTGCGGAATTCGGAAAATACACATTTGCTAATGTTATGGGTGTGTCCCCGTATGAAAATGTACCTGGCACCTGGGTCTATGAGCTTGTCAGTCAGGGTGAAAGGGGCATCCTTGCTAACTAAGATTGCCACCCCCTTCATCTTAGTTTCGTCATTAGTGGAATGAAAGGCACCTGTTAAAAATGAGTTGGTAATTCTAGGGATCTGATTGGACTTAAAGTGGGTTTCCTGGAGGAAAACAAAGTGCGACCTACCTTTCTTGAGTTCTCTCAGGAGTGCGATTCACTTCTCTGGTACATTCAGCGCTTTCACATTATGTGAGATCACCAGAGGGCATCTGCCCAGTGAGGAGTACGCCATCTGTCTGGCCTCTGTGTGACCTGTTGGCGAGAGCTCTGCGGATGGACCCCTTGCGGAGAGCGAAAGAAAAAGTTTTGTTAGTGCCCAGCGGTCTAAGCCCCCTTTAATCTAAGAACAGAAATGGAATAAAGAAGAAAGGAAAAGGAAAAGTAAAACAGTGCAGAGTTTAGAGATGGAGAATATTCATGTCAGAGAAAATTGTTTAACACTTTAGGATATCGCTAGGGATATCTCAACTGAAGTGACAAGGTAGTAGGACTTGGTGTGTGAAATTCCTAAACCAGGTCTAATTTGTGGGAGCACAGGAGGTGTAACGACTCAGACGGGGTGGTGTCCACCCCAACAGATAAACCGATTCCAACTCAGCTATAAGCTATCTAACAAAGATATCTGCATTAAATGTATATGATAAAATCTGTAATTTACCAAATGAACAAATTAGTAAAAGAGAGAGGAAGAGAAGGAACACAGCCATGTCTAGCTATCAAAAAGAAAAGGATTATAAACAGGTATTGATGATTCTTGTATACGGAGCAGAAGTTGAGCTGCCCCCTGCAATTCAGCTAAGTCAGTCTGAGTAGGTTTGCCACTGTTGTACCATCAATTAGTTTCATATTTTGTCAGGGAGTGTCTCTCCTGAGCATTTGCAGAATGATGAGACACATGGCCACCTGGCCAGTGAAGAACTGTCTCCACATGCCGGTAACGGTCCAGTGGAGGGTGGAACCCCATCAACAGGTCCCCACATAGAGTACTCGCTCCCCATTGTAGTGTGTTCAAACATTAAAGATGATCATTGTGTCCGGTTAATCATCATTATGAGTTCAAGACCTCGCTGTCATAGTTTGTATGTGCCAATCCAGCGCATGGAAAGTCAAAAGGCACTAGGAGGCTTCCGAATAGGTAAGCCAATTAGTCCTGTGAATACATGGTCACAATTCCGTTGAGCATATGGCACTTGGCGAATCCTAGTCTGAGTACGGGGATGCCAGGGACCTTTTAAGAGTCATTGTTTACCTGTTGTATTGGTGAGCTAGGGGATCAGAGCACTGTACCTCCTTCTGGCAAAGGGCATAATGAAATGATGGAGCTCAGAGTCTCATGTCCATGCGACCTACTGCAGTTCTGGTAATTAGTAGCCAAAGGCATGTAGGGGATCGTTGGTAAGTCTGCACGGTGATTCGGGGTGCCTGTCTGCGAACCTCCACCCCATTGCGTTTCATTCTTTTATTTTGCCGCTTGTATGGAGTGGCGTTGAGGGATTTAGTGGATTCCTGTCAGCGGGAGGAAGTGCAAACTCCTGATACCATTCCGGTAGTTCAGGCTGGTCTATGCCAAGGGTATTGCAAAATTCCACTAGTTCAGCAGGTGTGCGCAAGACATGTTTGCCCGCTTGTGTCACAACAAGGGCAAAGGGGAAGTGCCAAGTGTACCTTAAGTCCTGGGCTCTGAGTACATTAAGCAGGGGGTGCAGTGCACAGCGATTTTTAAAGGTGATCTGGGACAGGTCCTGAAATAACTGAATGTTTTCATCATTAAACACCACTTGTTCATTCCGTCTGGCATTATGCATGATATCTTCCTTCAGCCTGAAACTCTGTAGGCAGCAGATAATGTCCCTTGGTGGAGCCAAGTCTGGGCCTTTGCCTCTCAGAGCCCTGTGCACTCTAACAAAGTCAATCTCAGTGTCTTTCTGTCTCTCTAAAAGGCTATTAAAAACTCTCTGTAAAGCTGGAATTATTTGATCTGGCTCCACAGTCTCTGGTATTCCCCATATTCTGATGTTACATCTGTACCCCCTATTGTCCAAATCCTCCAAATGTCTGTTAATTTCAATGGGGTGAAAAGCATGGGATTCTGTGACTGCTTCAAGCCTGTGTAAGGCCTTGTCCCTGTGCTTCCCTGTGTGCTCTATGTTTGCAATCTTATCATTGAGAACCAGCAGATTTGATTTTAAGTCCATGATTGCTGCCGAGTACGTGGATTTGATGTCCGCTGTGAAGCAGGACATGTCAGCGTTTTTTTGGAGCTTTGTGGAATGTGAACTGTTCCTACTTGCATCCTCCGTAGCTGACTGAGAGTGCTCGCTGAATTCCTCCTCCTCTCTCTGTTGCCACGCCATCTTGCTTCCTGCCGAGCAGCTTCTGTTTGTCGGCTGGGCCTTGAACAGGTCTGAGATGTTTCTGGCAGAGGAGGAAGCAAGTCCACGGCGAGTTCTCGAGTGGGGAGTCTGGTGTAGTAGCTTGCCCATCCTCGGGAGCAGAGCAATGTCTGGAATCAGGCTGTCGGCTGTGTTCCTTCACGGAGATCCTCTAGTGTGCCGCTGTCTTCATCATGCTCCAAGCCACACCCCTGTAGCTGCTGACTTTCTATTTTTAAAGGAACGGCGGCAGGCGGCGGACCTCCGCTTAAAGGACAGAGCCTCTTTCTGGAATGTGGAGTTTACAACTTAACATTACTTATAACCCCTAAACACTATATATTTTTTCTAACATCCTAGAGAATAAAATGGCGGTCATTGCAAAACTTTATGTCACACCGTATTTGCGCAGCGGTCTTAAAAGCGCAATTTTTTGAAGACAAAATTCCCTTTCTTGAATTAAAAATAAAAAAACAGTAAAGTTAGCCCAATTTTTTTATAGTTTGAAAGATATTGTTACGTTGAGTAAATTGATACCCAACATGTCATGCTTCAAAATTGCGCCCGCTCGTGGAATGACGACAAACTTTGGCACTTAAAAATCTCCATCGGCAAAGTTTATAAATGTCTACAGGTTACCAGTTTTGAGTTACAGAAGAGGTCTTTATTTATTTATTTTTTCTTATTTATTTTACTTGTTATTTTTAAACTGTCCATTTAAAAAAAATGTGGTCACTTTTATTCCTATTATCGGAATGTAAACATTCCTTGTAATAGAAAAAAGCATCACAGGACCTCTTAAATATGAGATCTGGGGTCAAAAACACCTCAAAACTCATATTTAGGGTTGAATACATTTTTTATTAGAAATAGCAAACAGGATACAGACATGAGACAATAAATGATTACTATCACCTACGGGTCTGCCAAATGACTATCATGCCTGGCATGACCCGTGTTGAGCTACAATCATTGACCATGGAGGTCTCAAGAAAGTAAAACAGCATGCATGGAAATCGAAACACTATTCCATTTTAGCATTTTTCTTAGAAAGTAGAAGGGTAAAGAAGAGAAAGAAAGAGGGGAAAGGAAAGGCAGGTAAGGACGCAAAGTGGATAGGGGGGAGGGAAAGAGAGATGGGGAGGGCCAGAGAAGAGATGGTTTGCCGGATACTCACGAGTCAGTTGGATCCATGTTGGGATGTGAGGGCCCATCTTGGGCACCCCCTTGGAAGCTCAAGTTGTGGGAGGATTTATCTGGGGACTCAACATGTTTGCGAGGGCGTCTGAGGGGGAGAAGCGGAGCCAGATGGACCACAACAGCTTATATTTGTCAAAAGTGCCGTTATCCATCGCTAGCATCTCTTCCATCCGCATGATATCATTCATAGTGGATACCCAGAGAGCTAGGGGTGGTTGATGATTGGTTTTCCAGTATCATGGGATGATTTGCCTGGCTGCAGATGAGAAAAAATGGAGTAAGCTCTGTTTTTGGGATGCTATGGCCCCGAGAGGGCAAAGCCAGTTTAGGGGAAGGAGTCAAGGACTCATTGTAAAGGTCATTATAGATCTGGAAAACTCTGTTCCACAGGGGGCGGATTCTCATACACTCCCACCAGATATGTAGATATGTTCCACATTGGGAGTCACATCTCCAGCATGTGGCTGATGCTTCAGGAAAAAAAATTTGTAGCATTGAGGGGTCCCTATACCACCGTGAAAGAATCTTGAAGTTCTTCTTTTGTGTATAGCAAGAGATGGAGGATTTATGGGTAAAACAAAAGGTTTGCCATTCAGCCTCCGTGATGTCTGTTCCTAGATCCACTGCCCACAGTATTGTGTTGGATGGTAAGTCAGTGTGTGTGTAAGGGACTGGATCTGCTTGTATAGCAAAGAAAGTAAATGTCTAGGCGTGTCCTGTAATGTGCTAATCCTCTCAAATTCTGTGGGAGACCGGTGTATTTGTGTAGAGTGAAATAAATGTTTCGTAAACGAGAATAAGTGTAGTGAGGTCAACCAGTTACGCACTCCTGGAGGGACCACAGGGGTGCCTGTCTGGGGGTGAACAAATTATTTGGCCTTAGGCCACTCCGAGTATGAAGGAATCAAATGATGTAACTCCAATACCTTGGGGGAAGGCAGGGTTATTGAAAATGGGGAGTCAGCGGGGAAGGATCTGAAGATAGGCTGCTGCACATACCCCTTCTATACCATAAGGTCAGGGAGGCATAGGTCAGGGGGGAAATAGATAGTATAGAGGGAAGTGCATCCCTATGGCCCCAGAGCAGAGCGCAGAGGTCTACAGGAGTCAGGTCTTGTTTGACCATCACTGAAGCTTTAGGGGTGGGTCGGGGGAACCATTTGAAGATATGGGTGTGAATGGCTTTATAGTAGATTTCATAGTCGGGCAGCCCCGTACCCCCCTGCATCTTCGGGAGCGTCAGTAGGTTATATTTGAGGCAGGAGAGGCCTTGGTGCCAAATTAACTAAATGGACATCGATCGTAAGAATGTAAAGAAGGATTTGGGCACTAACACCGGGATGGTTTGAAAAAGATACAACAACTTAGGGAGTACATCCATTTTGAGGGTGTTTATGCATCCAAACCACGGGAATGAGGAACTTTCCCAAGCTTCAAGATCCATTCTGATGTGGGAGAAGATCGGTGGGTAGTTTAACCACTTGCTGACCGCCAACCACAAGGTGGTTCAATATCGCAAACTGCCATCATATGACGGGGGACGCGATCACGAGCCATGGGCGTGCACTTCAGGCGCGGGCGCTACAGCGCCATTCAACACAGGACCGATCAATCTACAGGGCCAGGCCAATGATTTTTGGCCTTGCCCTTCCAATCAGTCCTGCCAATGATAGGGCTCCTCTGCCTCTGTAATGTAAACAGAGGCAGAGGAAGAGGCAGAGGAAGTGAGCTCAACTTCCTCCCTGAAGGAGCATCAAAAACGTGAGTTGCACCAACACCACACTGACACCAGGTCACATAGGCACATAACCCCCCAGTTAACCCTTTCACTCCATGTCACCCCCACAGTATCATATAGTGCAGCGATTTGATTTTTACCGATCGCTGTACTTGTGACCCTTGTGACACTAATCAGTGTTAGGGTAGGTTACTAGTAGGCCTAGTTAGGTGAAAATACCCCCCCCCCTTGCCCCCCAATAAAGTTTTTAACCCCTTGATTGCCCCCTGTCAGCTGTGATCACTGTATAAGTGTCACGGGTGACGCTAGCTAGATAGTTTTTTTTTTCAATCAGAATACCCACCATATATTATTTTATTTACCTTTTATAGGTTTTAACCCCCGATCGCCCGGCAGTGACCCCAGTTAGGTTTTAGTGTGCGTTAGGGTCAGTGTAAACGCCAGGCAGGGCCAGTTAGCGAGGTACTCTGACACACAAGCACGCACATTAGGTAGGCGTTAAATATTATTGTAATATCTGATCAGCGTCCCCACTAGTCTAGTGTTTTAAATAACGCAGTGTTAGCGGGATCAGCCCAGATAACTGCTAGCACCTGCGTTTAGCCCCTCCGCCCAGCCCAGCCCGCCCAAGTGCAGGATCAATAGATCGCTGTCACTTACAAAACACAACACATATATCTGCAGCCTTTGTAGAGATCACGCTCGATCCCTGCAAATTCTGACAGTGAGTTTGTTAGCATTTGAAGCAGGCTCTGACAACCAGGTGCGCTTTTTTTGCCTGTGAGTCACGCTAGTGTACGTTTCAAATTTAGAAAAGTCCAAAATGTCTGGCCGCACGTACACTAGCGAAGAGGCCTACAATGTTCTGAGTTTGACAGGTGGGAGCGATGGGGAAGCCTCGCTGTCAGAATCAGGCTCAGCATATGAACCTGTAGACAGCAGCAGCACCCTGTCAGATAGCTCTGACGACGGAGTTGTGGTCCCTGCTAGAGCCAGGTGTACCAGACCCCGTTCTGCTGTCGCTGATGTGCATGAACCGTAGGGCTCTCGTATGCAGCAGAGAGCCAGTACTAGCACTGCTGCTCATTCTGGTGACCTGGCAAACACCAGAGGCCTAGTACCCCCTGGACGTAGACAAAGCAGCACCACGTGGTGACATGGCAAGTCCCATAAGTGCAGTACAAGCTGGTGTGGCTAGCACGAGTAATGTCCCGCAGCCATGAAGAAGACAAACACAGGCCCGCAGAACCCATAGTGCCCTTCCTGACGTGCTTGCAAACCCCGATTGGCAACCCCCCACTGATGCAGCTCCCATACTTCCCCCATTCACTGCCCAACCCGGAATCACGGTGAATACAGCTGATTTTACGGCCATTGATTTTTATTCGCTGTATGTCACAGAAGATCTCTATAGATCTATTGTGGACCAAAGCAAATTATATGCTGGTCAATTCATCGTCACTAATCCCCATTTGATACTTGCCAGAGACTGGAAACCAATCACGATTCCAGAATTTAAGACCTTTCTGGGCCTTTCCTTCCTCATGGGCATAACTAAAAAAATGGAATTGTGGTCATATTGGTCCACGCGCCCAATTCACCATATGCCCATGTTCTCTGCTTGTATGTCCAGGGCACGATACGAGCAGATTTTGCGGTTCATGCACTTCAGTGACAATGAACTCAGTCATCCACGGGGTGACCCTGAATTTGACCGGCTCTACAAAATTCGGCCCCTCATAAACCACTTCAACCAGAAGTTCACCATTTTATTCCCAACAAAGTTGTATGTGTGGACGAGTCCCTGGTTAAAATTTCTGGCCGTCTTGCTTTCAAGCAGTACGTCCCCAGCAAGCGTGCCAGATGCGGGGTCAAGATGTATAAGCTCTGTGACAGGGCCACAGGCTAAACATGTAGTTTCCTGATTTATGAGGGCAAAGATAGTCAGGTAGAGCCGAAAGGATGCCCAGACTACATAGGGAGCGCTGGCAAGATTGTGTGGAGCTTGGTGTCACCCTTATTCGAAAAGGGGTACCACTTGTACGTGGACAATTATTACACGAGCGTGCCACTTTTTAGTCACTTGTTTGATGATCAGATTGGCGCATGTGGCACCGTGCGACCTAATCGCTGGGGCTTCCCCCAATGGCTTGTAGAATCCCGTCTTAGTCGGGGGAGAGAGCCTGTGCTAAGTTTAATAATTTGCTTGCGATGAAGTGGAGGGACAATTGGAATGTTTTTGTTCTGACCTCCCTTCGTGCAGATACGACTGTCCAAATTTCTACGGCGACTGGTCTTGTGGAGAAACCCCTATGTGTCCACGAATATAACCTAAATATGGGAGGCGTGGACCTCAATGATCAGTTACTGGCGCCTTACCTAATTGCCCGTAAAGCGAGACGCTGGTACAAAAAAAGTGTCTCTATACCTTTTTCAATTGGCTTTGCTGAACGCTCATATCTTATACAGAGCGTCAGGACTAACAGGATCCTTCCTCAAATTCATGGAAAAGATTGTCACAGAACTTCTGTATCCAGATGGTGCTGCACCCCCACTTCGCCATGTGAATGCAGTTAGCCGGCTGTCCACCTGTCCTGACCAGTCTGGTCTCTGCATCAATGACTGTTTTGAACGCTATCACACATTAGTGAATTATTAGCGTAGGGTGCAGCAGACACAGCGATAGGCACACGTACATAGGGTCTCCAAAAATGCCAGTGCATTTTGAGAGACCCAAACCTGGAACCGATTTTTAGTTACAAAAAAAAGGCATACCAAAACAAAAAAAAATTAAAAATGTAAAACAACAAAAAAATGAAAAAAGTTAAAAAAAACAAAAAAAATATAAAATAAAAAACCAAAAACAGTTGTACGTTTCTTTTTTCTCTCTCTCTCTTGTTTTCTCTCTAATCTCTCTCTGTTCTCTCTCTATTGTTAATATTTTCTACGCATACCTGTTTGTTACTGTTTCTATCATGTTTTCTTTGCAGGTATATAATTTTTTTGTTAATGCTTACCTGTAATGTTTTATTGTTAATGTGTTTTACAATTTTTTTTCTTCTTAGCAGGCATGTAATTTTTAAGTTAATGTGTTTTATTAATTGTTTATTCCTTTTCAGGTACGCCATTCAGCTGCAGCACTGATTTATCAATGGTGACAGCAAAAGCGTTTGCTCCCACCATTCATAAAGCAGCGACTCCAGCGCTGTTGGCGGTGATTTCACCACCACAGTTAAAAAAAGAGCAAATATGCCGGAGCATAGGGGCAGTGGGTGGAAATTGGGGCGGATTTCCCCTATGCTCCGGTATATTTTTTTAAAAAGTGGCTATGCCCACCATTAGAAGTGGGAGGATGAAGAGAGGTTTTCTAATGGTGGGCATACCCACCGATTGATTCTTTTTTTTCATGAAAAAAAGAACATTAGAATATATGCCCAACAAGGACCAGTGACATACTAGTGTGTTGCTGGCCTTCTCAGGCTATCCTGTCCCACTGGGGAATGTGAGAATGCAGCTGGTGGTTCCACCAGCTGACCATAGAGCTGATTGAAGACTAGAATGGCTCCAATCAGCTCCATGGCCTAAGAAACCAGAGGCTACGAGCATTTTGTGACTTCGGTTTTGCCAGATATAAACAGCACCATTGGGAAATTGGGGAAGCATTTTATCACACCGATTTTGATGTGGTCAGATGCTTTAAGGGCTGGGGAAAGATCTAGAGTTTAGTAGACCACAAATTAAAAAAAAAAAATATGCGACAATACCTATTTTTATAGATGAAAGGGACAGTGCAAAAATAAAATAAAAATGCAAAATGAATAATAGAAAAAAAAATGCACCCCTGCGCCCCATGCACACGCGCAAAGATGGACGAAAGCATCAGTCTCGTGTCGTATGTAAACAACAATTTCACCATGCATGTTAGGTATCAACACAAACATCAGATCAATGGCAGTAATTCTAGCAGTAGACCTCCTCTGCAGATCTGAAGTGGTAACCTGTAAAGGCTTATTAAGGCTTGTAAAAATATATATAGTTTGTCGCCGCTTCGCGGGTGTGCGTCATTTTTAAAGCATGTCATGTTTAGTGTCTATGCACTCGGCATGAGATCAACTTTTATATTGCACCAAAAAATTTGGACAAAATAGTGTGTTTTTGTGCATTAAAATTCAAAAAAGTGTTTTTTTCCACAAAAATTGCGTTTGAAAAATTGCTACGCAAATACTTTCTGAAAAAAAAATTTGTAACACCCACTATTTTAATCTGTAGGGCCTCTGCTTTAAAAATATATATCATTTTTGGGGATTCAAAGTAATTTTCTATCAAAAAAAGTATTTTTTTCATGTAAACAAAAAGTGTCAGAAAAGACTTGGTGGATCAATTGGTTAGAAGAGTGGGTGGTGTTCAGCATAAAATGCCAGGACAGTTCAAAACCCCCCAAATGACACCATTTTGGAAAGCAGACACCCAAGCTATTTTCTGAGAGGCATGTTGAGTCCATGGAATATTTGATTTTTTTGTCATTAGTGATGGGAAAAATTACAAAAAAAAAAAAAAAATACACAAAGTTTTCACTGAAATGATATATTGCTCACACATGCCATGGGTATGTGTGGAATTGCACCCCAAAATACATTCTGCTGCTTCTCCTGAGTACGGGGATACTCCATGTGCAAGACTTTTTGGGAGCCTATCTGCTTACGGGACCCCGAAAACCACCTCCCTCAGGATTTCTAAGGGCAAAAATGTATGCCTTCACCTCACACTACCTATCCAGCTTTCGGAGACCGTGAAATGCCCAGATAGCAAAAAAAAAAACCAAATGACCCCATTTTGGAAAGTAGACACCCCAAGCTATCTGCTGAGAGGCATGTTGAGTCCATGGAATATTTTATATTTTTCCACAAGTTTCCGGGAAATGACAATTTTTGTTTACTTTTTTTTTTACACAAAGTTGTCACTGAAATCTTATATTGCTCACACATGCCATGGGTATATGTGGAATTACACCCCATTCTGCTGCTTCTCCTGAGTACGGGAATACCCCATGTGTGAGACTTTTTGGGAGCCTATCCGCGTACAGGACCCTGAAAACCAATCACTGCCTTCAGGCTTTCTAAGGGCATAAAATGGTGATTTTACTCCTCAGTACCCATCACGGTTTTGGAGGCCCTGAAATGTCAAGGTAGCACAAAACCCCCCAAATGACCCCATTTTGGAAACTAGACACCCCAAGGTATTTGCTAAGAGGCATGGTGCATATTTTGCAGCTCACATTTGTTTTGTAAAATGAAGAAATAAACAGATTTTTTTTTTTTTTTACTTTTTTCAAATTTCAAAACTTTGTGACAAAATGTGACATCTGCAAAATACTCAAAATACTTCTCAGCAAATAGCTTGTAGTATCTACTTTCCAAAATGGGGTCATTTGGGGGGGGGGGGGGTTGTGCTATCTGGGCATTCCATGGCCTCCGAAACTGTAATAGGGAGTGAGGAGTAAAATCACCTTTTTACGCACTTAGAAAGCCTGGAGGCGGTGATTGGTTTTTGGGGTTCTGTATGCGGCTAGACTGCCAGTAAGTCTCACATGTGTGGTATCCCCTTATTCAGAAGAAGCAGCAGAATGTATTTTGGGGTGTAATTTCACATATACCCATGGCATGTTCAATTAACTTATCATTTAGTGAGAACTTTGTGAAAAAAAAAATGTAATTTCCCCCGAAACTTGTGGCAAAATATAAAATATTCCATGGACTCAACATGCCTCTCAGCAAATAGCTTGGGGCGTCTACTTTCCAAAATGGGGTCATTTGGGGGGGGGGGGGTTGTGCTATCTGGGCATTCCATGGCCTCCAAAACTGAGATAGGTAGTGTGGGGTGAAGGCATCATTTTTTGCCCTCAGAAATCCTGAAGGAGGTGATTGGTTTTCGGGGTCCTGTACGCCGATAGGCTCCCAATAAGTCTCACTCATGTGGTATCCCCGTACTCAGAATGTATTTTGGGGTGTAATTCCACATATACTCATGGCATATGTGATCAATATATTATTCCAGTAACGTCTTTGTGCCATTTTTCTTTTTTGGTCATTTTTCAATCACTTGACAAAAAAATAAAATATTCACTGTCCTCAACATGCCTCTCAGCAAATTCCTTGGGGTGTCTACTTTCCAAAATGGGGTAATTTGGGGGGGTTTTCTACTGCCTCTCCATTTTAGCACCTCAAGAAATTAGTTAGGCAGTCATAAAATAAAAGCTGCGGAAATTCCATAAAATGTACCCTAGTTTGTAGACGCTATAACTTTTGCGCAAAGTAATAAATATACGCTAATTGGCTTTTTTTTTACTCGAGACATGTGGCTGAATGCATTTTAGCAAAAATGTTTGACTAAAATTTAGTTTATTGTATTTTTGTAATAACATAAAGTTGAAAATCTCATTTTTTTTTCAAAATTTCCGTTCCTTTTTTGTTTATATCGCAAAAAATAAAAAGCGCAGTGGTGAACAAATACCACCAAAAGATAGTTCTATTTGTGGGAAAAGGAAAAAGGAAAAAAATTTCATTTGGGTACTGCATTGCATGACCACGCAATTACCATTTGAAGCTGCGCAGTGCCAAATTGAAAAGAGTGCTCCAGTCCTAAAGCTGGAAATCCTTCCGGGGCTGAAGTGGTTAAGGAGAATAAGGTGGTCAGGTTGGAGGGGATTTGTACCCCTAGGTAGGAAATGCTTTTGGGGTGCCACTGAAAAGAATAGTTTGACTGGAGAAGATGTAAGGTCGGTAAGGGTAAGGAGATGTTGAAGGCCTCCGTCTTAGACATGTTAAGTTTAAAGTTGCTGAAGGACCCAAAGTGTCGGAATTCTGAGAGCAATGCATGCGACTGTTGGATGTAGACCAGAAGGTCATCCGCGTAGATTGACAGCTTATGGTGGGTGGAGGCCATGACGATTCCCTGTATGGAGGCATTTTGACAGATGGCACACGCCAGGTGCTCTATGACTATAACGAATGAGAGAGGCGGCATCCCGGGCACGTGCCATTTGAGATGTCAAATGGCTTCTAAAAAGAGCCATTAATCAGCACTGAGGTCGTAGGATTAGAGTAGAGGGACATCACCTTAGAGATAAATTGCGGTCCGAGACCTATCTGTTCTAGGGATAGCTGAAGAAAGCGCCAATTAACCCTATCAAACGCCTTCTCAGCATTGAAGGAAAGCAGGCAGGCCTTTAAGCCGTGGCGTTGAATGTAGGAGATCAGGTGGATCGTTTTGGCCAGGGACAAAGCTGACCTGATTTTTATGTATAATTCCAGGGAGAAGGGGGGATAGGCGGTTAGCCATGACTTTTGCAAAAAGTTTAAGGTTAATATTAAGCAGGGAGATCGGGTGGTAACTGCTGCACTGAGAGGGGTCCTTACCCTGTTTCGGGAAGACAGAGATGTGAGCTGACAAAAGGGCTCTGGAGGGGAGAGTGGAGGCATCAAAAGAGTTGAATGCCCCGGAGAGAATCGGCACCAGTGGGGGGGCAAAGGTTTTGTAGAACCTGGGTGTGTAACCATCTGGGCCAGGGCATTTGCACAATCGCAACCCCTTGATCGCCCTCAGGAATTCGGGTACAGAGAGGGGTTTGTCCAAATCCACCGAGTCCTGTGCATCAATGCTGGGGAGTGCCGTCTCTTCTACGTAGTCTCACATGGCATCTGTGTGGAGGGAGCTAGGAGAGCTTGGGGAAAGGGTGGATAGATTATAAAGTCTGGAGTAATAGTGCTGAAAGGACACGGCAATGCCGCTGGTATGGTGAATCTTGTCCTGAGTAGGGGAGTATATACGGTATCTCACAAAAGTGAGTACACCCCTCACATTTTTGTAAATATCTTATTATATCTTTTCATGTGACAACCCTCAAGAAATTACACTTTGCTACAATGTAAAGTAGTGAGTGTACAACTTGTATAACAGTGCAAATTTGCTGTTCCCTCAAAATAACTCAACACACAGCCATTAATGTCTAAACCACTGGCAACAAACGTGAGTACACCCATAAGTGAAAATGTCTAAATTAGGGTTTAGGTCTGGAGACATGCTTGGCCAGTCCTTCACCTTTACCCTCTGCTTCTTTAACAAGGCAGTGACCATCTTGGAGGTGTGCTTGAGGATGTTATCATGTTGGAATACTGCCCTTTGGCCCAGTCTCTGAAGGGAGGGGATCATTCTCTGCTTCAGTATGTCACAGTACATGTCGGCATTCATGGTTCCTTCAATGAACTGTGGCTCCCCAGTGCCGGCAGCACTCATGCAGCCCCAGACCATGACACTCCCACCACCATGCTTGACTGTAGGCAAGACAGACTTGTCTTTGTACTCCTCACCTGGTTGCTGCCACACACACTTGATACCATCTGAACCAAATACGTTTATCTTGGTCTCATCAGACCACAGGACATGGTTCCAGAAATCCATGTCCTTAGTCTGCTTGTCTTCAACAAACTGTTTGCAGGCTTTTTTGTGCATCATCTTAAGAAGAGGCTAGACTTCCGGTTCCGGCGCCTCATGTGTGAGGAGTGAGAGTGCGGAGCTCCGCATCCTCGGGCCATAATACGGCATACATACCGGGACTCAGCCACCGATACACCCCGCACTACTCTGGTTCTATTTGCATAAACCAAGTCTACCATAGTTCACACACACCGTCGTTGGTCCACTCCTCATGTTTCTGTTCAGACAGAACGGATGTCAGTTCGTACCACCACCCTCACAGTACCAGACCCCGACGTACTCACGACGGCCGTGACCCCTCGGTGTCAAGTAACTTCCTTGGTACTTACGGCTGTACATGACACTGTATGACTTCGTCTCTTACTAGGGGAGGGAAGTCTCTGACCCGGTTTCCCGTCATAAGGTTGTACTATTGTAGGAGTTCGTGTGGAGGTTCTACCAGTGACGGAACAATTTCTTCGTCTCCCATTTCCACTTCCTGACCGGTTCGTACAGAGGTCTGGATTTGGGATTAAATCTGTAAAAGTGAATACCCACATGAGTGCAAACAACGGTCACCAAATCTGTAATTACCGAC
>BLSH010006523.1:16285-41434 GCA_018402905.1 Glandirana rugosa | reverse complement strand
ATCTAAAAGTTTAATTATATCCCTAAGTGTATCCTTCACGCCAAGTGTCACATAGAACTACAGCCACTACCCCTTCTCCGGGTATCCAACCATCTTACTATACCCTCCTGGACGCTGACCCGCGCCCACACCCTCCCCTTCTCCCCTGTTAGGGGGGAGAGGCGAGAGGAACGGGCGATACAGGTCTCACCTATCCATCCAGGTTAAATCTTACTCACACCCATCCGGATTATCAGAGAAAACATCCCATGTTAACGATGACTTGGCCTGCAGGAAACCCTTTCCCTTACTCCTTTATCCCCCTTACCCCCTCCATTCCCACCCCTCCCTCTCCCCCCCCTTCCCCCCCCCCCCCTCTTCCCTCACCCTTTCCCGAGAAAAGACATGGTAATAAGTAACACTTTGTCACTGTTAATCTATGCCTTAATAAAAAATTTGAAATAAAAAAAAAAAAAAAAGAAGAGGCTTCCTTCTGGGACGACAGCCATGCAGACTAATTTGATGCAGTGTGCGGCATATGGTCTGAGCACTGACAGGCTGACCCCCCACCATTTCAACCTTTGCAGAAATGCTGGCAGCACTCATACGTCTATTTCCCAAAGACAACCTCTGGATATGATGCTGAGCACGTGCACTCAGCTTCTTTGGTCGACCATGGAGAGGCCTATTATGAGTGGAACCTGTCCTGTTAAACCACTGCATGGTCTTGGCCACCATGCTGCAGCTCAGTTTCAGGGTCTTGACAATCTTCTTATAGCCTAGGCCATCTTTATGTAGCTCAACAGTTCTTTTTTCAGATCCTCAGAGAGTTCTTTGCCATGAGGTGCCATGTTGAACTTCCAGTGACCAGTATGGGAGAGTGAGAGTGATAACACCAAATTTAACACACCTGCTCCCTACTCACACCCGAGACCTTGTAACGCTATCAAATCAGGGAAAATGGCTAATTGGGCCCAATGTGGACATTTTCACTTAGGGGTGTACTCACTTTTGTTGCCAGCGGTTTAGACATTAATGGCTGTGTGTTGAGTTATTTTGAGGGGACAGCAAATTTACACTGTTATACAAGCTGTGTACTCACTACTTGACATTGTAGCAAAGTGTAATTTCTTCAGTGTTGTCACATGAAAAGATATAATAAAATATTTACAAAAATGTGTGGGGTGTACTCACTTTTGTGAGATACTGTAAATGGAATGGATTGGCGTGGAGGTCTGGGGTGGAGAGTTCCCCCCTGGTGTTCGCCAGAGAGTAAAAGTGATTATGAGCTTTGTCTCAATCAAGGAGTGTGATATGGATATGGAGCAGGTCTCGGAGGGCCTTAGACAATTCGGCAAACATGGATGGAGCCAAATCTCGTTTATGGTGGGACTCTAAGTTGGCTATTCGGGATAAAAGTTTGCGAATGTCGTCGGATCTAATTGAGTATGGTGTGAGGTAGGATCTGCAGCATGATTGGACATGAAATTCTGGATCGATCGAGATCTCGGCCACACAAATGGTGTCACAGAGGAGATTACCATTTAGTCTCCAAGACATTCCTAAGTGGGACCTAGGTGGACGTGCTATAGATAGGACAGGAGCGTGGTTTGACCAGAGTATGTGGTATACAGAGGCTTGTAGAGGGGAGTCTAGGAGGGTTTGAGAGACTAAAATGTAAACAATCCTGCTGTATGAATTATTTGTTACTGAATAATAGCTGTAGTCCCTTTCCTCAGGGTGTTGTATGTGCCAGACATCTGACAGGTGTGCCGTGTGGAGTAGGGATCTAATGCGGGTCAATGCGGATGTAGAAACAGAGGACTTACCAGTGGATGTGTCTAAGGACAGCATGAGGGCCAATTTCAAGTCTCCTCTGACTGTGAGATGGGGACCCCCGAATGAGGTTAGTCTGGTGAGAGTGGAAGAGAGGAAGTTCACCTCGTCAGTGTTGGGGGCGTAGATATTCTCCACTGTAAAGTATATGTATAAACCTCCCATGATCATCAACTAGAGTATCTCGAACCTGAGGGTTAAAGTGTTTGTGGAAGGCGATAGACACCCCCTTTGTTTTAGAGACAGGGTTAGGGCTGTGAAACCATTTGTGGTAGTATCTGTTCCGTAGGTCAGGAACAGAGCCTGTGCGGAAATGCATCTCCTACAGTAGCAGGATACTAGCTCTTAACTTATGGAAATTATATAAAGTCTGGCTCCGCTTCTCAGGTGTATTAAAACCCTTGTTCATTCCGGCAGGCCTGTGGGGCAGTGAAAGACCTAGAAAAAAGCAGGGAGAGAAGAGAAGGAAGAGGGAAGAGAAAGACAAAAACAAGTAGAATATAAACTGTGTTATAACACAATACAGTCCCAGCCTCCAGAGCCCAGTGGATTAGAAGGCATAGTGGAGCAATGGAGGCAAGGATCCGCTCTGGATATAGGGCCAACCAAAAGGTCGGCTACTAGATGGCCCAGTATCAACTAGCAAATAAAATGCAGTATAGCACAAATAAATGTAACATATCACAATAGACAGTGCCTTAGGGGCACAGCAGGAACCTAGGGGGGTCAGAGGGGGATGCACAAAGCGACTCCCGGGCCCCTGCCCCACGGGGTACAAAATGATAAAACAACAGTAAACATTAGGAAACAGTAAATGAGACAAACCAGCATATAGGCCGAGGCAGTATATGGTATGGAGAGGAGGCAGGATGCCTCTGGAAGGGAATGGCGTGGCCTTGAGTCCAGGTATTCTGGGTATGTAATTGTTAGTCAGTGGGGGATGTTGGGAGGTGTTGTAGAGTTCACACGGAACCAGAGGCATCTGGGGAGATGCGTCCCCCCTTCTAATTCTCTCAAACAGAGTAAAGGGGAAGTGAACAGACTCCAGCGGGGGAGGAGTGAAAAAGAGGGGGAAACAATCCAAAGTGTACCAAACTGTCAAGGGGAAGGTTTCAAAGGGGCAAAAGGGCAAAAGTCACGCCATCCCTAGGCAATAAGGGTAGGGACCATGGTGTAAAACATTTAGGAAAAAAAAAAAGGGAAAACTTTATGCGATGAAGATCTTGGCCGTTTCTTGCGCCCCTGGGTCTGCCATCTGGGTAGGAAAGGCAGGCCAGGGGTGGTTGGTTGAAAGGGCCAATCAGGCAGGGAAACCTGGCGGAGCTCCAGAGCACTTAAGAAAGCTGGCAAATCACCCAAGGTGCGGAAGATGGCTAACTTGCCTTCATGACTGACACGAAGGTGAAAGGGGAGACACCATTGATACTTTATGTGACTGGACTGCAACATCTGTGTCAAAGGTTTCAGGGCTTTCCTCATAGCTAGAGTTTGGCGTGAGAGATCAGGAAGGAGCATCACTAGGGTGTCATTGAAAAGAATGGTGTCCTGGGTGCTTGCATGATAGCACCTTTAACTTTGAAAAAGTGGACTCTGCACAGGGTGTCTCTCGTGAAAGCAAGATCTAGGTTTTGAAAGCCTGAGGTCCAATGCACTCAGTCAAGTTCAATCATGGACTCTTTAGGCTGCTGCAGGAGCTGGTTAAAGATGGCCGTAACCGCGCCTGCTAAATCCTTAGGCTCCACGGATTCTGAGATACTGCGAATGCTGATATTATTGTGGCTGTTATAGTTCTCAATATCGTCTTGGTTATAGGACAGTTGTTGTAAGATCACAGTATGTGAATTGAGGATTTCCTCATGAGATTGGACAGAGGCTTGAATATTAACAGTGGTTTCTTCTTTGTCCTCAAATGTCCCAATGCCCCAATGTCCTTTTTGAGCTCAGTAATTTCTTGCTCATATGTCTTCTCAATCCTTTTCTCGTAATGCTCAAAGTCCAACTTGGTGGGGAGGGACCTTATATAGCTGTGTAGGGATTTCATCTGAGGTTCAACGTCCTAGCCTTTGCCAGAGCCCTAGGAGGCCGTAAAGCGACTTCTAGACCTCCGTGAGGGGAGGTCATGGTTCTCTGGAGAGATACGTCTGGTATGGAAGTTTGCCTGAGGGTCCATGGTTGCTTATAAACGTGTGGGTGACTGGGGGGCTGACATGACTTTGGAGCTGGGTTGGCGGTGTGCTGAAGCCACCGAGTGGGTAAATAATTGTCCTAAGCCCCCCCTTTGTGACACTCGTGGATCTTTTTCGCTCTTTAGGTTTATCCTTCCCCATGAGGATAGATAAGAGCTGGTCTGTCCATCTTTGCAAAGTCCAGTGAGGCTGTGGTGCCCAGGAGTCAAGGGAAAACAGCCCTCACGTCTCCATGTTGCCAACAGAGGCCCTCTATATGTTAGGGCCAATGGCCAGGAAGAACAAAGTTCTGGTGGTGGGGAGCCTGAGGCTGTGTGGAGGGGCGCTGAGATGAGTGGACCACCAGGCTGGGAGGCGGGTAGGTCAGTAGCTGAAGGCCTAGGCCGGATGAGCTTTGATAGTGGGAGGCCTAAGTGTTGCCAGGCCCATGGCACAGGATGTAAGGGGCTAAAGCAAGCAGAATCCTGGGCGTGAGGGGTTTGTAGCAGTCTGAGCCTTTGGTGGCAATGTACTCACCGATGATGGGGTCCCAGCCAGCCACAGCTGGACTAGGCCCAACTCCAGCCCCAGGCCTCTGCTGTAGTTGGGTGCGGCCAGTATGTTAGTCCCCAGGGCCAGTAGTGGTATAGCCATGTAGAGATGGCAGGGGGCTGCCGCTGTGGTGAAAGTCCATATAATGTGGCTACGAGCAGGGCGGCCACCTGGCAAGATGGCGGACGCGGCCTACCACGTTAGGCTGTGGGTCCTGGTGGGGCTCTAATTCACCCCTGGGAAGCCTCTGGGATATCGGATTGACCCATCCCCCTCTCCGTCTGGGGGAAGGAGGAGATGCGGGGAGGCTGGAGGGCGCACCCGGCGGCCGTTCCGGCACTCGCGGAGGCTTCCAGCTGAGGACTAGGCCCAAAGTGAACCGGGCCTCCGTGCTCCACCGCCAGAACAAAATATGCCACGGGATCCCTGTGCTGTGCAGTACTGCATGCTGACTAGGAGGCTGGAGGAGATCCGGGTCCCTTGGAATGAGGATGGATTAGAACGAGAGTCGGAGCTGCCTCTAAAATGCGTCCACTCTCCCAAAACTCATATTTACACTAAAATGCAATAAAAAAATTGCTTCAAAATTGCGCTCACTCATGGAATGGCGACAAACTTTGGCACTTAAATATCTCCATCTGCAAAGTTTAAACATTTCTGCAGGTTACCAGTTTTGAGTTACAGAGGAGGTCCAGTACTAGAATTAATGCTCTTGCCCTAACGATTGTGGCGATACCTCACATGTGTGGTTTGAAAACCGTTTTCACATGCAGGAGCGGGACTTACGTATGTGTTTGCTTCTGCGCGCGAGCTTGGATGTTGTAACCTCTTGCCGACTTGCCGACTGCCCGCCTTGAGTTGACGATGGCAAAGTGGTCCGTCATCGTGAAACGCCGGCATCTGACGGCGGCCACGAGAATGAGTATTGTGAGCGCGCCACCAGAGGTGCGCTCATGCGCTTACTGTGTTCCGGGGGGCCGGGAAGTGGGTAGGGCAGACTCGATCTCCACTGGCTACCTGCGATGGATTCCCCGCAGTGAGAGAATAGAGGTCCGTGTATGTAAACGCGGGTCTCTGTTCTGACAGAGGGGGAAGGGATGTGCCCACAGGCTTCTATATATATATATGTATATGGAAGCCGTGATCACTCCCCTCCCCCTGCCAGCCCAGCCCCCATACAGTTAGAACACACTGAGGGAACACAGTTAACCCTTAGAGCGCCACCTCCAGGTTAACCCCTTCACTGACAATGGCATTTACACAGTAATCAGTGCATTTTCATAGCACTGATCGCTGTATAAATGACAATGGTCCCAAAAAAGTGTCAAAATGGTCCGACATGTCCATCACAATATCGTAGTACCTCTAAAAATTGCAGATCGCCGCCATAAATTAATTCTCATCATTCGTAAACGCGGCAACTTTTGCACAAACCAATCAATAAACGCTGATTGCGATTTTTTTTAATCAAAAATATGAGGAAGAATATAAATCGGCCAAAACCGCTGAAAAAAAAAATTTTTTAATTTTTTTTTTTAGATTTGTATTTTAGCAAAAAGTAAGAAATATTAGGTTTTTCTTTTTCAAATTTGTTGCTATTTTTTTGTTTATAGCGGTGATCAGAAATTACGCAGAGGTGATCAAATACCATCAAAAGAAAGCTCTGTTTGTGTGAAAAAAAGGACGCAAATTTTGTTTGGTGCAATTGTCAGTTAAAGTGACACAGTGCCGAATCGCAAAAAGTACTCTGGTCCTAAACTGGGAAATCCTTCCAGGGCTGAAGTGGTTAAATTGTTTTATTTTTTTTTTTCTTATTTATTTTACTTGTTATTTTTTTATTTTTACACTGTCCATTTAAAAAAAAATTGGGTCACTTTTATTCCTATTACAAGGAATGTAGACATCTCATATTTACACTAAGATGCAATAAAAAAATTGCTTCAAAATTTGCCCACTCGTGGAATGGCGACAAACTTTGGCACTTTGAAATCTCCATCGGCAAAGTTTAAAAATGTCTACAGGTTGCCAGTTTTGAGTGACAGAGGAGGTCTAGTGCTAGAATTATTGCTCTCGCACTAATTATCACGGGGATATCTCACGTGTGGTTTAACCACTTGACCACTGGGCACTTAAACCCTTAACAACCTGACCAATTTTCAGCTTTCTGTGCTCTCACATTTTGAATGACAATTACTCAGGCATGCAACACTGTACCCATATGAAATTTGCGTCCTTTTTTTCACACAAATAGAGCTTTCTTTTGGTAGTATTTAATCACCGCTGGGTTTTTTATTTTTTGTGCTATAATTAAAAAAAGCCCAAAAATTTTGTAAAAAAATGAATTTCTCTTCGTTTCTGTTATAACATTTTGCAAATTAGTAATTTTTCTTCATAAATTTTGGCCAAAATTTATACTGCTACACATCTTTGGAAAAAAAACAAACAAACACATTAGTGTACATTATTTGGTCTTGTGAAGGTTATAGAGTCTACAAGCTATGGTGCCAATCACTGAATATTGATCACACCTGATGTACCGACGGCCTATATCATTTCGTGAGACCCTAACAAGCCAGCAAAGTACAAATACCCCCCAAATGACCCCTTTTTGGAAAGTAGACATTCCAGGGTATTTAGTAAGAGGCATGGTGAATTTTTTGAAGTTGTAATTTCTTCCCACAATTCTTTGCAAAATGAAGATTTTGAAGGTCCTGGAACACCAGGACAATTGAAAGACCCAAAAAATGACCCCATTTTGGAAAGCAAATGCCCCAACGTATATTCTAGGAGGCATAATGAGTCTTTTGAACATGTCATTTTCTCCACAAGTTTTTAGAAATTGTGTAAAGAAAATGAAAACGCATTTTTTTTACACAAAGTTTTCCATTTATACAATATTTCTAACACACAGCATGTACATAGCAAAAATTACACCCCAAAATATATTCTGCTACTCCTCCCAAGTGTGGCGATACCACATGTGTGACACTTTTACACAGCCTGGCCACATACAGAGGCCCAACATGCAAGGAGCACCGTCAGGTGTTCTAGGGGAATACATTTCAAATCTAATTTGAATACCTTTTACATTATTGTGAGGCACTGTGGTGGCATGGATAGGCACTGTAGTGGCACGGATTGGCAGTGTAGTGGCACGGATGAGCAGTGTAGTGGCACAGATGGGCACTGTAGTGGCATGGGTGGGCACTGTATTGGCATGGATGGACACTGTAGTGGCAGGGATGGGCAGTGTAGTGGCATGGATGGGCAGTGTAGTGGCACGGATGTGTCACGGATGAGAACTGATGTAGTATGGATGAGCATGAATGAGGCACAAATGAGCTGTGGATGGGGATGGATGAGCACGGATGGGGATGACTGAGCACGGATGGGGATGACTGAGCATGGATGGGGATGGATGAGCACGGATGGGGATGGATGAGCACGGATGGGGATGACTGAGCACGGTGGGGATGGCTGAGCATGGATGGGGATGGATGAGCATGGATGTGGATGGATGAGCATGAATGGGGATGACTGAGCACGAATGAGGATAGATGAGCACGGATGGGGATGACTGAGCAGGGATGGGGATGACTGAGCAGGGATGGGGATGACTGAGCATGGATGGGGATGGATGAGCACGGATGGGGATGGGGATGGATGAGCATGGATGAGGATGACTGAGCACAGATGGGTATGGATGAGCATGGATGAGGATGGGTAGGTGAGCATGGCTGGATGAGTGAGCATGGATGGATGGCTGGGTTAGCATGGATGGATGGATAGGTGAGCATGGATGGATGGCTGGGTGAGCACAGTTGGGTGGATGAGCATGGATGGATGGCTGGGTGAGCATGACTGGGTGGGTGAGCATGGATGGATGGCTGGGTGAGCATGTATGGATGGATGGGTGAGCATGGATGGATGGATGGCTATGTGAGCATGGCTGGGTGGGTAAGCATGGATGGATGGATGGATGGGTGAGCATGGCTGGGTGGGCGAGCATGGATGGATGGCTGGATGAGAATGGATGGATGGATGGATGGATGGATGGATGGATGGGTGAGCATGGATGGATGGCTGGGTGAGCAGGGCTGGGTGGGTGAGCATGGCTGGGTGGGTGAGCATGAATGGATGGATGGGTGAGCATGGATGGATGGCTGGGTGAGCACAGCTGGGTGGGTGAGCATGGATGGATGGATGGATGGATAGGTGAACATGGCTGAGTGAGCACGGCTGGGTGGGTGAGCATGGTTGATGGCTTGTATGGTTGATGTTTAAACAGCGCGTTGCTAGTGTAATGAATTAATCTTTCAGTAGTTATTGATTTTTTCCTTCATCTGCTATGTCTGGTTGTTAATGCTGCTGTAGCCCATATGCCAACTTATATGTGGGTGCTTGGTAGTAAAACGGTATAATAATAGATATAAATATGATAAAATGTGATAAAATGTGATGAAATGAAATGCTTGATCACTGTTTTATGCCAGTTCTATCAAATATAGCTCTATCAAATATGCTGAAGATGCTATAGTGCTCTCAGGTTCTATTTAAAATGCAAACATAAACCAAAGTGCCAGTGCAACATGTGTGATAATTTATAAATTTTCTTGGTTCTAAAATCTTTCAATCCTGTTGTTAATGCTGCTGTAGCCCATGTGCCAACTTGTATGTGGGTGTTTGGTAGTGTAACGGTAATTAAATTGACCATATAATAATGGATATAAATATGATGAAATATGATAAAATGAAATGCTTAATCACTGTTTTATACCAGCTCTATCAAATATAACTCTGTCAAATATGCTGAAGGTGCTATAGTGCTCTCAGGTGCTGTTTAAAGTGCAAACATAAACCAAAGTGCCCGTGCTACATCTGTTATAAATTATACATTGTAAATTTTCTTGGTTCTAAAATCTTTCAAACATGCAGTCCGTTTTTATAAATGTGAAATCTTCGAATCTTTGATAAAGTGCCTTGTGTGGTTAGATAAGAAGATATTTTCGGGTGTTGTACCCCGCTTACCAGATCCCGTTGACTTTCCAACCGTACGGTGTGGAAAAGTCAACCTGCGCTTGTGGTCTATAATCCGACCTTGGATATACGCCTCCTGATCCTGTGCTCCGTCTCCGCTCCCGGTGGTATTATGTAAAAAAGGAAAGACTCCTCATCGCGTATTTCGTATAAAAGAATTCCACTTTATTGGCCCATAAAAGGTAACAACTTATAGATGGCAGAAGTAGATAAAAGATCAACCCTCCGGCTGAACTCTATCCGTGACCGCCTGGTGTCTCTCTGCTACTATTTGCGTGTCACCTGGGCGTGCGTGCCTTGCGTTCCACCTTACGCGTTTCGTCACAGCGTAACGTCATCAGAGGTGGAGTCCAAGGCACGCTGCTTCCTTTAAGTATGTTCTGGCCGCCCGTACGTCATAAGTCCTGCCCCTTATGTGAATGCTAATTGGAGGTTGTTCATTCCATTCTGCTCTAATGTAACCCACGTATTGTTTTTTTTTTTTTTTTGTTACTTTATTTCTCCATGGTTAAAAGGTTGGAACTTATGTTGGTTCCAATGTTCTCCCCTGGACTGCATGTTTGAAAGATTTTAGAACCAAGAAAATTTACAATGTATAATTTATAACAGATGTAGCACGGGCACTTTGGTTTATGTTTGCACTTTAAACAGCACCTGAGAGCACTATAGCACCTTCAGCATATTTGATAGAGTTATATTTGATAGAGCTGGTATAAAAAAGTGATTAAGCATTTCATTTTATCATATTTCATCATATTTATATCCATTATTATATGGTCAATTTAATTACCGTTACACTACCAAACACCCACATACAAGTTGGCACATGGGCTACAGCAGCATTAACAACAGGATTGAAAGATTTTAGAACCAAGAAAATTTATAAATTATCACACATGTTGCACTGGCACTTTGGTTTATGTTTGCATTTTAAATAGAACCTGAGAGCACTATAGCATCTTCAGCATATTTGATAGAGCTATATTTGATAGAACTGGCATAAAACAGTGATCAAGCATTTCATTTCATCACATTTTATCACATTTTATCATATTTATATCTATCATTATACCGTTTTACTACCAAGCACCCATATATAAGTTGGCATATGGGCTACAGCAGCATTAACAACCAGACATAGCAGATGAAGGAAAAAAATCAATAACTACTGAAAGATTAATTCATTACACTAGCATGCGCTGTTTAAACATCAACCATACAAAATTCCCTATAAAAATAGGTTACAACAGCAGCTGCTAAAAAAATTCACAACAAACAACACCACTGGCGCGTGGCATACCAACGCATATAATGGATGATGGCTTGGTGAGCATGGATGGGTGGGTGAGCATGGATGGATGGATGGATGGGTGAGCATGGCTGGGTGGGTGAGCATGGATGGGTGGATGAGCATGCATGGCTGTATGGGTGAGCATGGCTGGGTGAGGAAGGCTGGATGGGTGAGCATGGATGGGTGAGCATGGATGAGGTGAGGAAGGCTGAGTGGGTGAGTATAGATGGGGTTTGGATGGCTGGGTGGGTGATGGGGTAGATGGATGGTGGGGGGTGCAGCCTGTCCCCTACTGTCACTTAGCAGTGCTGTGGGCACTATACATCGCCCACAGCGCTGCAGCATCTCCTCTCTCCCCCTCTCTCCTCTCCCAATGCACAGATCGATGCAGAGAGGGGAGAGAAAAGCCGGCACTTCTGGAGAGAAAAGCCGGCACATGTGATCGCTCCATCACAGCGGCTATTCACCGCAATCCCCTGGACTCTGCGGTCATGGATGTTCCCATGTGCGTGCCCCAGGGGGGCGAGCGGGAAGCGCGTTCATGGGAGGACGTCCATAGACACCCTCCCAGAATTTAGCAACCGCCCTGTAGATGTCTTTTGTCTATAGGGCAGTTGTTAAGTGGTTAAACACTGTTTTCATATGTGGGCGGGACTTATTTATGCGGTCGCTTTTGCACATAAGCTCGGCAGGACGGGGTGCTTTTAACATTTTTTTAGAGAGTGATAACATCAAATTTAAGATACCTGTTCCCCATTCACAAGACCTTGTAACACTAATGAGCCGCATGACACATTGGAGGGAAAATGGCTAATTGGGCCCAATTAGGACATTTTCACTTGTGGATGTACTCACTTTAGTTGCCATCAGTTTAGACATTAATGGCTGTGTGTTGAGTTATTTTGAGGGGACAGCAAATTTACAATGTTGTACAAGCTGTACACTCACTACTTTACATTGTAGCAAAGTGCAATTTCTTCAGTGTTGTCACATGAAAAGATATAATAAAATATTTACAAAAATGTGAGGGGTGGACTCACTTTTGCGAGATACTATATATTCTTACACTGCCTGAACTGACTCTGTATGCTATACACTGAATGAGCTGTATATGGTATATATATATATATATATATATATATATATATATATATATATATTCTTAAACTGTCTGCACTGCCTGTATATAGTCTACACTGCCTGCACTATCTATCTACCTAGTATCTCTCTCTAAGCTGAACTGCCTACACGCCACTAGCTAAACTATCTTTCTCCACGTTACGTTACACTCACTACATAGAGCCGCTGTACAAGTGGCTTTATATATAGTGTGGGCGTGGGACTGAAACCCCTGATCCATGATTGGCCAAGGGCACTTTACTTTTGACCAATCATGGCTCTCACAGCAGAGCGTGCTGTAATTGGTCAAAGCATGCAGGTCATGTGCATGCTTTGGCCAATCAGCAGGCGTCATTTCCCCCACAATTTCACTGCATTATGGGGCACTCAAATTTCCTGCAAACGCCCCATAATGTTTGGGATTCACCGGACAGGTGAACCCCCGCTGTTCGAGTCAAACATGTGTTCGACTGAAACCGGGGTACCGTCCCTAGTAAGTACATTAGGTGTGATCAATTTTCAATGATTGCCACCATAGCTTGTAAACTCTATAACTTTCACAGAGACAAAATAATATATACTTATGTGGGTTATTTTTTTTACCAAAGATATGTAGCAGTATAACTTTTGGCCAAAATGTATAAAGAAAAATTACTAATTTGCAAAATGTTATAACCAAAACAAAGAAAATTGAATTTTTTAAACAAATTGTCGGTCTTTTTTCATTTATAGCACAAAAATAAAAAATCCAGTGGTGATTAAATACCACCAAAAGAAAGCTCTATTTGTGTGAAAAAAAGGACAACAATTTCATAGGGGTACAGTGTTGCATGACTGAGTAATTGTCATTCAAAATGACGAAAAAGTGCTGAAAGCAGAAAATTGGACTGGTTAGGAAGGGGGTATAAGTGCCCAGTGGGCATGTAGTTAAGAATAAACCCTGATTAGAGTTGAGCGAACCCGAACTGTAAAGTTCAGGTTTGTACCAGACTTTAGGGTGTCCGTGTCCCGAACCCGGACATTTGAGAAAAAGTCCGGATTTGGGGTTTGGGTATTTTTTCGCACCTGTTGAATAGCTGCAGGGCAGCCAATCAACAAGCGTTTCACTCGTCTACTCGTCTACTCGCCTACTAATGGCATTGCTGTGATTGGCAAGTGCATCATGTGACCCAGCCTCCATATAAGCTGGAGTCACGTAGCGCTGCATGTCACATCATCTCATGCTAGTATAGGGAGAGGATCCTGCTGCTACTGTGAGGGACAGATTAGCCTGCGAAAATCATCTCATACTAGTAAAGGGAGAGGTTCCTGCTCCTGGTGTGAGGGACAAATTAGCGTTATAAAATCATCTCATACTAGTATAGGGAGAGGTTCTTGCTGCTGGTGTGAGGGATAGATTAGCATTATAAAATAATCTCATACTGGTGTAGGGAGAGGTTCCTGCTGCTGGCGTGAGGGACAGATTAATGTTATAAAATAGACTCATGCTAGTATAGGGAGAGGTTCCTGCAGCTGGTGTGAGGGATAGATTAGCGTTATAAAATCATCTCATACTGTTTTAGGGAGAGGTTCCTGCTGCTGGTGTGAGGGACAGATTAGCGTTATATAATCATCTCATAATGGTGTAGGGAGAGGTTCCTGCTGCTGGTGTGAGGGACAGATTAGCGTTATAAAATCATCTCATACTAGTATAGGAAGAGGTTATTGCTGCTGGCGTGAGGGACAGATTAGCGTTATAAAATCATCTCATACTATAGGGAGAGGTTCCTGCTGCTGGTGGGAGGGACAGATTAATGTTAAAAAAAATAGACTCATGCTAGTATAGGGAGAGGTTCCTGCTGCTGGTGTGAGGGATAGATTAGCGTTATAAAATCATCTCATACTGTTTTAGGGAGAGGTTCCTGCTGCTGGTGTGAGGGACAGATTAGCGTTATATAATCATCTCATAATGGTGTAGGGAGAGGTTCCTGCTGCTGGTGTGAGGGACAGATTAGCGTTATAAAATCATCTCATACTAGTATAGGAAGAGGTTATTGCTGCTGGCGTGAGGGACAGATTAGCGTTATAAAATCATCTCATACTATAGGGAGAGGTTCCTGCTGCTGGTGGGAGGGACAGATTAATGTTAAAAAAAATAGACTCATGCTAGTATAGGGAGAGGTTCCTGCTGCTGGTGTGAGGGATAGATTAGCGTTATAAAATCATCTCATACTGTTTTAGGGAGAGGTTCCTGCTGCTGGTGTGAGGGACAGATTAGCGTTATATAATCATCTCATAATGGTGTAGGGAGAGGTTCCTGCTGCTGGTGTGAGGGACAGATTAGCGTTATAAAATCATCTCATACTAGTATAGGAAGAGGTTATTGCTGCTGGCGTGAGGGACAGATTAGCGTTATAAAATCATCTCATACTATAGGGAGAGGTTCCTGCTGCTGGTGTGAGGGAAAGATTAGCTTTATAAAATCATCTCATACTAGTATAGGGAGAGGTTCCTGCTGCTGGTGTGAGGGACAGATTAGCATTATAAAATCATCTCATACTGGTGTAGGAAGAGGTTCCTACTGCTGGTGTGAGGGACAGATTAGCGTTATTAAATAATCTCATACTGTTGTAGGGAAAGGTTCCTGCTGCTGGTGTGAGGGACAGATTAGCGTTATAAAATCATCTCAAACTAGTATAGGAAGAGGTTATTGCTGCTGGCGTGAGGGACAGATTAGCGTTATAAAATCATCTCATACTATAGGGAGAGGTTCCTACTGCTGGTGTGAGGGACAGATTAGCGTTATACAATCATCTCATACTGGTGTAGGGAGAGGTTCCTGCTGCTGGTGTAAGGGACAGATTAGCGTTATAAAATCATCTCATACTGGTGTAGGGAGAGGTTCCTGCTGCTGGTGTGAGGGACAGATTAGCGTTATAAAATCATCTCATACTAGGATAGGGAGAGGTTCCTGCTGCTGTTGTGAGGGACAGATTAGTGTTATAAAATCATCTCCTACTGGTGTAGGGAGAGGTTCCTGCTGCTGGTGTGAGGGACAGATTAGCGTTATAAAATCATCTCATACGGGTGTAGGGAGAGGTTCCTGGTGCTGGTGTGAGGGACAGATTAGCGTTATCAAATCATCTCATACTGTTGTGGGGAGAGGTTCCAGCTGCTGGTGTGAGGGACAGATTAGCCTTATAAAATCATCTCATACTGGTGTAGGGAGAGGTTCCTGCTGTTGGTGTGAGTGAAAGATTAGCGTTATAAAATCATCTCATACTAATATAGGGAGAGGTTCCTGCTGCTGGTGTGAGGGACAGATTAGTGTTATAAAATCATCTCATACTGGTGTAGGGAGAGGTTCCTGCTCCTGGTGTGAGGGACAAATTAGCATTATAAAATCATCTCATACTAGTATAGGAAGAGGTTCCTGCTGCTGGTGTGAGGGATAGATTAGCGTTATAAAATAATCTCATACTGGTGTAGGGAGAGGTTCCTGCTGCTGGTGTGAGGGACAGATTAGCGTTATAAAATCATCCCATACTGTTTTAGGGAGAGGTTCCTGCTGCTGGTGTGAGGGACAGATTAGCGTTATATAATCATCTTATAATGGTGTAGGGAGAGGTTCCTGCTACTGGTGTGAGGGACAGATTAACGTTATAAAATCATCTCATACTACTATAGGGACAGGTTCCTGTTGCTGGTGTGAGGGACAGATTAGCGTTATAAAATCATCTCATACTGGTGTAGGGAGAGGTTCCTGCTGCTGGTGTGAGGGACAGATTAGCGTTATAAAATCATCTCATACTGTTGTAGGGAGAGGTTCCTGCTGCTGGTGTGAGGGACAGATTAGCGTTATAAAATCATCTCATACTAGTATAGGAAGAGGTTTTTGCTGCTGGCGTGAGGGATAAATTAGCGTTATAAAATCATCTCATACTAATATAGGGAGAGGTTCCTGCTGCTGATGTGAGGGACAGATTAGCGTTATAAAATCATCTCATACTAGAATAGGGAGAGGTTCTTGCTGCTGTTGTAAGGGACAGATTAGCGTTATAAAATCATCTCCTACTGGTGTAGGGAGAGGTTCCTGCTGCTGGTGTGAGGGACAGATTAGCGTTATAAAATCATCTCATACGGGTGTAGGGAGAGGTTCCTGGTGCTGGTGTGAGGGAAAGATTAGCATTATCAAATCATCTCATACTGTTGTGGGGAGAGGTTCCAGCTGTTAGTGTGAGGGACAGATTAGCCTTATAAAATCATCTCATACTGGTGTAGGGAGAGGTTCCTGCTGCTGGTGTGAGTGAAAGATTAGCGTTATAAAATCATCTCATACTAATGTAAGGAGAGGTTCCTGCTGCTGGTGTGAGGGACAGATTAGCATTATAAAAAATAATATAAATTTGTGCTAAATAGTACATTTGCGTCCAGAATGAAGAGAGCGTCAAATAAGGGACGTGGTTGTCGTCGTGGTGCTGTTGGTGTTGGTGAAGCTTGTGTTGCAAGGAGAGGATGTGGTTGATCTGTGCCAGCTACACACACAAGTGAAAGTAGCCGACAGAACCTTCAACGTTATATGGTAGGCCCGAATGCCGCTCAACAAATGGTGAGGCCAGAACAAGTACAGGTGATATCAGATTGGGTGGCAGACAATGCCTCCAGTTCCTTCCAACCCCATGACCATCTGTCTTTCACCTCAGCCCCTTGTAAAACAGCCAAGCAGTCTGAGCCCCAAGTCATGCAGCAGTCTCTTATGCTTTTTGATGACTCTGCTGCTGTGCATTCCGTGGGCCATCCACATGCCCCAGAAGTGGAAGACATTGAGTGCACCAATGCCCAACCCCTTCTGTTTCAGGATGAGGACATGGAAACACCACCGCAGCACGTCTCTGATGATGACGAAACACAGGTGCCAACTGCTGCAGCTTTCCACAGTGTGCAGACTGACAAGGAGGGCAGTGGTCAAGGGTGGGTGGAAGATGATGTGGAGGATGATGAGGTCCTAGACCCCACATGGAATGAAGGTCATGCGAGTGACATGTGCAGTTTGGAGGAAGAGGTGGTGGTCGCACAGAGGCACCAGCACAGCAAAAGAGGAAGCAGGTTGCAAAAGCGGAGCGAGCGTCCCCTAGACAGTACGTCTGCTACTACCCACCGCACCTAGGGACCTAGCACACCAAAGGCAGCTCAAAGAAGTTCCCTGGCGTGGCAGTTCTTCAAACAATGTGCTGACGACAAAACATGAGTGGTTTGCACGCTGTGCAATCAGAGCCTGAAGCGAGGCATAAATGTTCTAAACCTGAGCACAACCTGCATGACCAGGCATCTACATGCAAAGCACAAGCTGCAGTGGAATAAGCACCTCAAAATCCAAGAAAGGTCTCTGCCTCCTCCTGCTTCCTCTTCTGCTGCTTATTCGGCCTCTTCCTCCACCTCTACAGTGCCAGTGTAACCTGCCACCCAGCAAACAGACGATGTGACAGCAACACCACCTTGTCCACCACCGTCCCCAAGCATTTCCACATGGTCCCATGGAAGCTTACAGCTATCCATCTACCAAACACTGGAGAGAAAGAGGAAGTACCCCCCTACTCACTCGCTATCCCTTGCCCTGAATGCCAGCATGGTGGACACGGACAGTTTTAAAAACCTGATGGTGGTGGCTGTCCCACAGTATGTGGTTCCAAGCCGTCACTACTTTTCCAGGCGAGACATCACTTCCCTGCACAAACAAATCGGGGACAAGATCAAATGTGCACTGTGCAACGCCATCTGTGGCAAGGTCCACATGACCACTGATATGTGGACCAGTAAGCACGGGCAGGGACGCTATATCTCGCTAACTGCACACTGGGCAAATGTAGTGACGGGTGGGCCTGAGGTGGATAGCAGTTTGGCACATCTCCTTCCACCACCGAGGATTGCAGGGCATTTCTCTTTGCCTCCTGTTGCCTCCTCCTCCTACTCCACTTCCTCCTCCTCTACCACCTCCTCATCCGGTCAGCGTAACACCTTCACCACCAACTTCAGCACATCCAGGGGGAAATGACAGCAGGCTATTTTAAAACTGATATGTTTGGGGGATAAACCCCACACTGCGCAGGAGCTGTGAATGGGCATTGAACAACAGACCGATGAGTGGTTGTTGCCACTGCGTCTCAAGCCTGGCCTGGTGGCGTGCGATAATGAGCGAAATCTCATAGCAGCTCTGGGCCTAGCCAGTATGACGCACATCCCTTGCCTGGCGCATGTGCTGAATTTGGTGGTGCAGAAATTTCTAAAATACTACCCAGATATGTCAGAGCTGCTGCAGAAAGTGCGGGCCATCTGTGTGCGATTTCGGCGTTCTCACCCTGCTACTGCTCGTCTATCTGCACTGCAGCGGAACTTCGGCCTTCCCACTCACCGCCTCCAATGCGACGTGCCCACAAGGAGGAACACCACCTTGCACATGCTGGAGAGACTGTGCGAGCAGCAGCAGGCAATAGTGGAGTTTCAGCTGCAGCACGCACGGGTCAGTCACTTTGCAGAACAGCACCGCTTCACCACCAACGAGTGGGCCTCCATGCAAGACCTGTGTACCATATTGAAGTGTTTCGAGTACTCCACCAACATGTGGCTCGGAGGGTGGGTTCCTGCACCAGCATAGGCCAGGTAAAACAATTTCAAGCCAGGGCACAGTTCTGGAGGATGAGGAGGACGAGGAAGATGATGAGGAGGAGGAACCGTGTTCACAGCAGGGTGGCACCCAACGCAGCTTGTGGGCATCACTGGAGCGAGGCTGGGGGGATACGGAGAACACAGATGATACACCTCCTACAGAGGACAGCTTGTCTTTGCCTCTGGACAGCCTGGCACACACGACCGACTGCATGCTGCAGTGCCTGCTCAACGACAGCCGAGTTGCCCACATTGTAACTTGTGCTGATTACTGGGTGGCCACCCTGCTGGATCCCCGTTACAAGGACAATGTGCCGTCCTTAATTCCCTCACTGGAGCATGATCTAAAGATCCGTGACTACCAGTGCACGCTGGTAGACGCGCTGCTGAGGGCATTCCCAAATGACACAAGGGGCTCAGTGGAAGCACAAGGCGAAGGCGGAGGAGGAGGAAGAGGTCACCAACGCAGCTGTGGCACCGCCAGCATCTCAGAAGGCAGGGTTAGCATGGCCGAAATGTGGAAAAGCTTTGTCAGCAGCATGCCACAACAAGCAGCAACACCAGCTGGCAACGTCTTAGCAAGAGGCAGCATTTCAGCAACATGGTGGAACAGTATGTGTGCATACGCCTACACGTACTGACTGATGGGTCTGCCCCATGTAAGGGCAATTATAATACCTTGTATGCATTATATTTTGCCTGCGCTAATAAGCGCACTTTTCATCTCTTTTACATAATGCATTTGAGTGACCTGTGTTGAAGCAGACACAGACACAGATTGCTTTTCTCACATGGCCGCTCGCAGGGATTGTCCTGCTGAGCTTTGCTTTCAGCCTTTATTTATACTGGTCAAACAGAGATAACAAAAGGGACTTGATGGCTTCACAATCAGCCAATCAGCCTCCAAGGCACAGTCACATGACATGAGCCCAATACAAAACCACCAACCAATGACACACTTGTTTATATTCAAACTATACAATAGGAGAGGCATGCATGCATGGGGGATTGGCTGGCCTGTGTGAGACAATGAAAGCCATGTGGACTGAAACCCAAATCACCATACATGCACAACCTGCCATTTACAACGAATCACTATCAAATACAGCTCTATGAACTATACTCCATAGCGATTATGCTACTGTTCCATTAAAGGGTAAATTATGCACAAAGGAATATAGCTGTAGATTTCTGTCACATTGATCAGATGCCACAGAAAGCTTACAGATCATTATCCTTACATAAAAGGCAATACTGATTCCATAACTCAAGTAAACTGCCGCCAAGCAGATCGATCTGTACAGAATACAGGGGCCCCCTGATTGACGGTAATACACCCGCGCCACAGAACGTGCATTGCACCTCAAAGATCCGGACCAGCGATTCCTCCAGCGATAACCGCTCAGGGCGCCTGCCGGCCGGGATGATCGGGCGGGTAGCTTGTAATTATCAAATAATGGAAGGTTTCCATTGTAAATGGCCTTTCCTCAATATCGGTTAAAGCCATATTCACTGTACACAGAGAATATCGTTAAACCGACACTGGGAGACACTGTGACAATACACAATAAACATCCTAAATTTCTACAACACCCATTCAACTTCTGGGTCTCCAAATTGGGCACATGGCCTGACCTTGCCCTTTATGCCTTGGAGGTGCTGGCCTGACCTGCAGCCAGTGTATTGTCTGAACGTGTGTTTAGCACGGCAGGGGCGTTATCACAGACAAGCGCAGCCGCCTGTGCACAGCCAACGTGGACAAGCTAATGTTTATTAAAATGAACCAGGCATGGATCCCACAAGACTTGTCTGTACCTTGTGCAGAATAACCATTTAGACCGGCTTCACACAGCCATTGGTATACTTGTTTTTTTTTTAATATATTTCAATATTTTGGGGGCTACCCCAATTAGAAAAAAAAAAACAAACAAAAAAACAGTGTTGGCTACCTCCTCCTCTTCCTCCTCCACCGCCACTTCCACCTACACTGCCATGGTCATGGCTTAGTCAACCTCTAGGTTCCTACTCCACATCCACCTCCTCCTCCCTTTTTATTTTTTTTATGTGATTTTAAGTTATTTCCCTATCCACATTTGTTTGCAGGGCACTTGTCCTACTCTTACCCCCATTTTGCTTCCCTTTGCAGCCCTCTAGCCCTTTCCAGGACTTTTTTTACAGCCATTTTTGTGCCCAAAAGTTTGGGTCACCATTGACTTCAGTGGGGTTAGGTGTCCGGGGTCAAGTTCGGGTCAAGTTCAGTACTGAACCCAAACTTTTCCGCAAAGTTTGGCCGAACCAGATGAACCCGAACATCCAGGTGTCCGCTCAACTCTAAGTACCACTTATTTTTCTGCTTCAAGTGTAATATTAAGGTGTGATAATTCATGTGTACTGTTAGATGGGAAGTACAACTCTCCTCCCTTCTCTGAGCGTAATATGATTTTTTTTACAGTTTAAAGTTTATCTAAAGACAACCATTTTTTTTATTTTGGATAGACTGTGGATGCAGTGGCTAGACATTCTTTCACCTAAAGCAAAAACTCAGTTCAGCACCACCTGCCCACGGAGAGAGAAGTTATCCATCTACACACCCCCAGCCCCCTGCCAGAAGGAGAAATCCAAGTGTAATAAATAAATAAGCCATAGGATGATATTATACTATATACAGTATATATACTGTGTGTATATATATATATATATATATATATATATATATATTATGACCTTATGCGAGGCACAATAATGGACAGACGATACTTGTCGCCTCGCATGCGATCATGTTGAGGCGACTGGTGAGATTCCAACCCAGGTTTTGCCAGCAACCCGTGGCAGAGCTGATTCCATCCTGGACTTTTTGGTCTACTCAAACCCCTCTCCACCTACATTTAATGAGCAGGAAGAGAGCAGAGGAGAGCTCTATCTTGGATCTCAGAGGGAGCAAACTGAGTGAGCGCTGTGTGCTTATTTGGACTCAATGGTCACGGTTTGCATTGTGCTTATGTTCTGTGGGTGTTGGGGACAGCCCCAGACTGTATAGAGAGGAACCTGATTGTTTAGGTTAGTGCCGGACGGTGAGGTTTTGTCTTCTGTTTTTTTTTATGTGTTTTGAGCCAGATTTGAAAGAAACTGACCTCCACGCTGAATCTTTTCCTCTGAAAGGTGATCCCCACGAGCTAATCTCCCACACATGATGGACTCAGCGGGCATCTTTCTGGAAGATGGAGGATGTATTAAAAGCCCTGTTACAGGCAGCTGCGGCCCAACAAGAGAGCAGTCGCCAGCAGCAGGAAACTAATCGCCAAGTTACACAGGCAGAGGCGACTCAGCAGGAGGAAAATTGCAGGCAGCATGAGGCGAGTTGCCAGGCTGTGGCGATTCAGCAGGAGGAAAATTGCAGGCAGCATGAGGAGAGTCACCTGGCTATCGCAGCACAACAGGTCGCTCAACAGGAGGCAACTCGACAGGTAGTTGCGGCTCAGCAAGAGATGAATCGCCATTTGGGGAGGCCCTGGTGGAATTAAAGAAAGGGTCCGCAAGTCCTGTGCCAGTGGAACAAAAGATGGAACGTGCCAGCTACCACCTGCAAAAGATGACACCTGCAGATGACGTGGAGGCGTACTTCACGACCTTTGAAAAAGTCGCTGATCGTGAAGGATAGCCAAAAGAGCAGTGGGTCGGACTGCTAGCACCTTTCCTGACAGGTGAATCCCAGAAGGCCTACTTTGATTTGGAACCAGTAAAGGCCCAGGACTATAAGACTCTAAAGGCAGAGATGCTTGCACGCCTGGGGGTCACCATGGCCGTCTGGGCTCAACGGGTGCATCAGTGGTCTTACTGCATGGACAAGCCACCCTGCTCGCAAATGTTTGACTTGATATATCTCACAAGGAAATGGTTGCAACCTAAGACCTTGCCAGGCTCCCAGATTGTGGAGCGTGTGGTCATTGACCGGAATCAGCTTGCACTCCCTGCTGCTTTGAGGAAATGGATCAGTCATGGGGACCCTAAAACTGCCAACCAATTGGTGGACCTAGTGTAGAGATACAATTCTGTTGAGGACTTGTTGCACCCATCTGCGCCCCACTCCAATGCATCTAGGGATGAAAGATCGCCCAGCGAACCCAGTAACACTGTTCCAGAGGTCGAGGGCATCGGGAAAGTTTATAAGACAGCTGTGGCTAAAGAGAATATGGGCTCTAGACCTAGAGACTGGCCGGAGAAGCCAGGAAGGTCTTGGGGGCCCTTGAGAGGACTGGGTATAGAACACATACAGTGTTACCGATGCCATGCATTGGGCCATATTGCTGCCAATTGCCCCCTGAATTATGAACCCATGCAATGCCATTAAACTTATGTGAATAGACATCTTTCTCTTTTTCCACAGGTCGCATATACAGCATCATGTTCAAGTCTCATGGAGAAGCAAATGTGTGTGTTTTTTGTTGATGGGAGACCAGTCACTGCACTGCTTGACTCAGGTAGTGTGGTAACATTAGTAAAAAGCAATTGTGTGCGGTTCCGGTGCCATATGGAGTAGAAGCACTCCACGGTAGCTCCCACTCCATGCCTGAAAACCAGCCTAAAAAGTCTGCCCAGATCACCCCCCAGGCACCCATCACTGCCCGGACAACACCTGCAGTACCCCCCCTCATCACCACGATGGAGCGGTACCGTGAAAAAGGGGGACCGCGAGTGACTCCGGCCCCACTGCAAATGGAGGCCGGGGATGCGGCCTACATGGCGATCATGCCTGATGCTCCAGCAATGGAGGTGAGCAACCCACCCCTCTGACAAGTAACACAGACTCACACGACAGGATAGCCCAGGCTGTGGCTGCAATCCTGGCACCCACAATCACAGCCACTGTCAAAAAGGCTGTCAGTACAGGGATGCGCCTAATTAAAAAGGAGCTGGGGGAACACAAGGCCTGCATCAAGCAGAAACCAGAATCGCCAGCATTGAAGAAGAACTCTACCAGACACAGGCGGCTGAACAGGCCCAAATCAAAACTAATCAATATGTCCTTCAGAAACTTGATGACCTTAGGAATAGGTCGAGAAGGGGCAACCTATGCTTTGTAGGGGTGCCTGAGTCCCTTCAACCATCTGCCCTAATGGAGTTCTGCGCGAAGCTTATACCAGAGGCTCTGGGCCTACCAAGGCCTTGCATGGTGGAAAGAGCCTACTGTATTGGGATCATGCAATCTGACAGCACGACACCCTGGACCATCATTGCCAAATACTTGAACTACGCAGACAAAGCTGATATAATGCAAAGATATAGACAAACAAAGTCCCTTCAGATTGACAGCGTAAAAATCTTAACCTTTGCGGACTACTCCCTTGAAGTGTCAAAAAAAAAGGAAAGCATTTCAACAAGTGTGCACAGTACTACACCAGCGTCAGATGAAATTTACCCTGGCCTTCCCAGCTATCCTCAGGCTCAGGTCTCCCAGTGGAGAGCAACTCACCTTCCACGACCCCCGAGAAGCGGAAAAATTCCTACGCTCTACGAGCATCAATCAGCACTCCAATGTACCTCCCAAGGCTTCCCCAATAGCCAGATCTCTCGACCAACGCAGCCCTAGGAAGGATTCACCCAAACGCCTCAAAACATTCAGATCCCTCTATGCGGGAGAACCCCGCTGACATAAGCTCCCCTCCTACTACTTTATCGCTTCTCCTCCTGCTCCCAAAGGCTCAACCAATCGAGGAATTTAACATCTACACTGTGATTCTAGAAACTTCCTCGAATGGCCCCCTGGCTACACCTTTGAGGGGCATGCATTGGTATGTTTTAGCTCTAACTACTATTTGATCACTTGTTTCACCTCGCTGTGTTTTATTTTTTTCTTTACACGGGCTCTATATCAGGCAGTCTCTACTCACAACCTGTCACTCGACACTCCAAGCCAATTTGCTTGTGGCTGCCATGACTTTGCACGGTCATCGTCTTGACTATGTCTCATGGCCAGTAGTAGGGAGCAATTACTGTCTGCGAACCCATGCAGAAAAAAGTGAAGCTCTGTTATGGTTTGATTTGTTTGATTTGTATGGTTAACATTGCAGATTTAATTAATATGATAATAGGTGTATTGCGCTTAGGATAAAGGTTGCTCGACTGCTGCCCTCCAGTATTCCCTCCCGTGGGTGGGATTGGTGTAAAGTGAATGAGGTTTGGGTATGACCTCCCGTCGTCAGCTCGTTGGAAATAGGATTCGCGTTATGTGGATAATAGTATAATTAATTTAGACGTTACAATTGGTATGTTTAGTTTGTTTAGTTTGGTATTGTCTCGAAGTGAAAAAAGACGTACCCAAGCGTCTGTCATTAACGAGGGATGATGACCGGTACTCTGTATCAGTTCTGCTACTGGCACGTTTCAGTACCGTCGGTGTTCGTTTAACCGAACCTCACAGCTCACTGTCCAACACTCATCTCTGACGGACTATATCTCGGGCACATTTCTTTTTTTATTTTGTGTCGCTCCACTTTGTTCACTAGTTTATCATCAATCTCGATTTTGTAT
>BLSH010006523.1:1321-14897 GCA_018402905.1 Glandirana rugosa | reverse complement strand
ATGGAAAGTTTTTTTTAATAACAAAAAAATTTTTTATGTATAAATTGCACTTGTCCCTATCTTTTTTGAATAAAATTCCGTTCATTTGAATACTACACTATGGAATCTCCTTTATGTTTTTCTCCCTGACACGCATGGATGGAGTCGCCATTACCAGGAGCAACCAAGGACTAAAAGACAAAGATAGGCACTTAACCCCTGTAGGGGTAGTGCCCTCTGGTAAGGAGGGGAACATTGGGGGAGCACGTGTGACTCACATCAAAAGCTTTGAATATGGAAAATTATTGAACTGTCACCTTTGAGCACTTTGCACCTTTATTATAAACAGATGATGATAAACTGATATTCACCGAAGATCCAGACTGAGAAAAGCGGATTAACCATTTCTTATCACATACAACAAAAGGATTTCCTAATTTGTTTGTTTTTTGGTTTATGGACACATTTGTTGTTTTTCTGAGGAAACAGCACGCACATACCAGACCCTAATTTTGGACTGTACATATACTCTTAAATATTTGGTTACAATTTTTAGAAAAGTTTTTTATTATTTAAGTTGTGCGTTTTATTTATATTTATTTTTTGTTAGTGACGTTGCCTTACAATTTTTATGTGTTTAATTATAGCACTACAAACACAACATATACATCATTTTTCAAGCACCCTTTGCACATTTATGGACTAACACGGAAATCTACACTGAAACTATTGCATTTTATTAGCGTTTTTTGCACTGACATACACTATTTTCCCCTATACCCAAAGCTCAGACAGCGCCACACCCAAACCTCATTCACATTGCAGATTTAATGCGCATCACAGATCTTACTTCCGTTCCCGCCCCCCTATTCACCTACCTGCACACACGTAGATATGAATTTGGGTTCTCCAGCCATCAATCACAGTGCTCTTTACTTCTTCTCCTTACATGTATCTCGGGCTCATACCCCCTACCTCCACATCCAGCTCCAAATACTAATACTCCACTCCCAAGATGAGGTGTGTCCAGGGAAGGGCTGGCAGCCTTAGCCCTGGGGGGCAAGTCCAGTCAAGTGGCCCATACAGCCGGTGGTGGCAAAGTGATGGATCTGGGAAAACAGTATAAAGTTTTCCATTATGACAAAAGTGGAGGGAGGACAATGTGGCCCTCCAGAGCCCCTGGCAGGGGCTGACTGCCAACTTTTGGCCCAGGGGCAAGTATAACCAAGAGGTCCATGGTAGAGCAACTCGGCCCCACCCTCTGCCTCTTCCCTGCCTCCTCCAACTCCCACACTTTCGTCATCCATGTAAATTTGCCTTTTCATTGCCAGAGCCGTTTTTGTGTTTTTTGCACACATGTTTAAAAAATAATTTTTAGGCCTGAAGATTACACAAAACTCCCAAACATTATATATTTTCTCAAAGCTGACACCCCAGAGAAGAAAATAGTGATAGTTCCAATTGATGGTGATTGAATGATATTACCGCAAATTTTCTGTAAAAAAACACACTAAGTGAATTTCAAGGCAAACAAATGCAATAAACTACCCAAATTGTTGGGTGCCATCATCACCCTGGACGTGGAGAAAGCTTTAGACAACGTCAACTTCGAGTGGCTTTCACTGGTCCTGGGACGATTGGGCTTTTCTGGCCCTTTTGTGCACATGGTACAGTCTATGTACTCCTCTCCTGCGGCCAGGTTGGTGGTGGCGGGTCTCCACTCAGAAGAATTTAAACTTTTCAAGGGCACAAGGCAGGGGTGCCCTCTGTCACCGCTTTTATTCAACTTGGCAATAGAACCACTTTCCAGATATCTAAACACAAAAGGCACCACTACATGGAATCAAAATTGGGGACCACGAGATACGCTCAGCGTTCTTCGTGGACGGTGTCCTCATATTGTCAGCTGACCCTTCAAAAGACATGTCCACCATCACACACATTTTTCACAACTTTAAACTCTATTCTGGCCTACGCATAAACTACAGCAAAAGTGAAATACTTCCCATAGGCCCTAATACACACCGTCCCTGGACCTCCCAGTCACGCTCTAGCCAAATCCTACATTACCTATCTAGGCATAAGGCTCGGCAACTCATCCTCCTCTCTATACACTCTGAAATTTCCCCCACTATTCCACAAAATCTCACAGGAAATGAAGAACTGGATGGACCTGGCACTTTTGTTACTGGGGAAATGCCACTTATTTAAAATGGTCAGTTTTGCACGATTACTTTACCCACTACAATCAATTCCCCTGCTGCAGAAGGATGTTCAGATCCTTAATAAAACATTTCTAAATTTCTTTGGCAAAGAAAAAGACCTCGTATTGCAATGGCTAAATTACATCTCCCCAGGTGCGAAGGAGGTATCTGCTTGTCCAACATAAGAATGTACACCTTAGCGTGTCTTTTAAGAATAGGGCTAGACTGGACTAACAAAGCATCTAGATATGCTAACTTCTCCTTAGAGTCAGCAATGACGCAACTGTTCTCACTGAAGGCCCTTCTCCATTCGCCCTGGGAATAGCTGGCTCTGGATCTCTAACATAATCCGTTACTTTGGGGCACGGCTATAGCATGGAGAGAGGTTTATAAAATACTTAAACTCCCTGCGTACATCTACAAACAACTCCCGATCCAGGGAAACCCAAACATCCCTCCAGGCACTCATCATCAGGCGTTTACCCTATGGCAAGACCGTGGTTTGACAAATTTCTCCTCTCTTTGCAACCCAGTCACTGGAGATCTGCTAGCCTTCTCAGTCATAGCACGGAGATACTCCCTACCACAAAACCAAATTTTCAACTTTTGGCAATGCACACATTTCATCTGTACTTCATGCAGAGATGGATCTAGGAGATTCCAATCCTCTATCATTGACACTCTTCTGGACTCCAGTTCCTACACCATCTCTGAGATCTACAGACCTCTGATTGCCAAGACTACACCTACTTTCGCTTCTTCTTCTGCCAAGACTTTCAAGACCCTAACCTTCTGGATAAAATCCTACAGGGATACAACAAAACCCTGCAACTGATTCCCTGCGAGCAATGGAGGGAGACATAATTGAAGATAATTCACCGAGCACACATTCCATTCCTCATGGACAAACAAAATGCTTCCTCTATGTTCTGTCCTCTCTGCAGTCAACCAAGACCATCCCTCACTCACCGTTTCTGGTTGTGTACTTTCTTTTCTGCCTTTTGGGACAAAATCGTAACATAGTATCACTTTGCTACAAATCCCCAAGGACCCCCTCCTTCTGATCTTTGGGTATTGGGACAAACAGCTACTGACATGGTCATCTGATCCAATATTCCCACACAAGGACTGGATCCTACTATGCTTCTTTACTGCTAGGAGAACAATCCTAAAAAACTGGACCTCCACATCTAGCCCGACTACTACACAAGTAATACAAGAGCTGGTAACTCAGCTCCACAAGGAGAAAATCCTCACCGATTTCAACCTCTCATCTGCCAAAAAACATTTTTACAAGTGCTGGAAAACCTTCCTGGACACTTCAAACTTCTTCTACAACTCATTTATGTACTTCTGAGATGTCAGGATAAACCCTGACAAGACCAAGGACTACCCACCTGAACCACAATAAGATCTTCGCAGCCACACCATCTCACACCCCTCCCCCTTTTTCTCTTGCTGTCTCCCTTCTCCGCCCTCCCCAGCAGGAGTTCCATCCAGTTCTTAAAATACTTACCTATATATAGTTGTATTGTATTTTGTATCTCAAAACTAATGTATCAAGAAATCAGGAATGTCACTCCTCCTGAGACCTATTGTTGATGTCCTGTAATCAATACTAATATTTTCAATAAAATCTCATTTAAAAAAAAAAAAAAGGGGGGGGGCGCGCATGCACGAAGCCATCCATGCCAGTCGCATAGGACGAGAGCTCCGCTCGCAGGGAGAAGATAGCTTCTGATAACTGCAGTCACAAGCCTCCTACCTCGCACGCACGGCCCTAAGCCTCCTGACTGCCTGGCACCCGGAGAGGTGGTCTTTGGAGGACCACGAAACATGGTAAAGGCAAAAATCATCCGTGAAGCCCTGGTGCAGGCCTCATCCAAGATGGCGGCGGACCCAGCCCGTCGCTCAGGCGGCCTCACACAACGATCTCCGAAGAGACCACAGGTACTGCACAGGGACGAGGGGGAATCAGAGGGTGAAACACTAGCTACCCCACTCCGTCCCCAATCTCAAGAGTCACAATCCAATTTAATGGCACAGTTCGAGTGGATGCTCCACAGGGCCCTTAAACAAACATCAGATGAAATCACGGATCACCTCACTAGAGAGATTAGAGAGCTGGGACACCGCACGGAAGAGCTGGAGCAAAGGGTAGATAATATAGAAGTTACTTTACACAACCAAAATGAAGAGATGTCTATGCTGAAAGAGGAAAACAACACTTTATTACTTCAGCTTGAGGAATTTGAAAACCGTGCCAGACACTCAAACATACGAATAAGGGGGATTCCTGAAACAGTGCTGGATCTGCAATCCACAATTACAGCCCTCTTTCAGGAACTAATGCCATCAATCTCCATTGAACATCTGGAAATGGATCGGATCCATAGAACCCTGGCCCCCAAGAAAGAAGAGGGTCCCCCTCGCGACATAGTCGCCAAGCTCCATTAACATAGGACCAAGGAACAATTACACCAAGCTGCTCGCCAGAAGGAAGCTTTGCAATTTCAAGAGCACACCTACCAGTTATTTGCAGACCTCTCCCAGGCCACAATTTCAAGAAGGAGGGCACTAAAACCCCAACTTCAAGTCTTGCAGCAGCACCACATAACATATTCATGGGGATTCCCCTTCTCCCTCAGATTTACTTACAAAGGTCGTAAGCATGTATGTAAGTCACAAGCTGATCTCTGCTCTCTTCTTCAGAATTTGCATCTCTCTACTCCTGACTCCAGCCAGAAGGATCAGCGCCAAAGACGTCGGTCTGCCTCCAGCTCCCCGCAGAAGATCCAACCCTCAACCTCCACAGCTGACGACCACAACATCCATAAGAGAGGCAGGTCTGCTCCCTTACCATCGGAATGTACAGACTCCATGGACTGAGGTACTGTGTTAACGCACCTTACATGGCAAACCACGATCTGAGGACTCTGTTTATCTCACGGGATCCTCAGTCCTGATCCTTGGAACTGTCTAACCCCACTCTATACCAATATATCACACGTTTGGTGATCCCCCTCTGTAAAGTAGAGACTGAACTCCATATACCGGAACTTTCCTTTGTTGTGAACTACGCCCTCCCTTTTTTTTTCAACCACAGAGCCAACTACCGAAACCGAGCTCTTGAAACACTTTTACTCCAGGAACCTTATGGCTTTGTCCCCACCCCCCATTCTTCTGTCACATTGTCCCAACCACTGCACCCAATGTATAACCCAACAACCATCCTAGTCCCCAAACCCAATCTCCATGGACAGTTCCTGAGAGCAGGCTTCGAAACGTTAATTGATAGTTCCTCTTCACTATCCACATCTCTGTAACTACTTGTTAAGTTTAAAATTCACTGAATTGCATATGTTATGCTATGTTGCTCATCTTGTTGACACTGTTGTTCACCCTGTTGACAATCTCATCCCCCCTCTCCACCCACATCACAGATCGTAATATTACTCAATAACCGCTGTCACTCCCTGACTTCTATTGCTGACCCCCTTTTCGCTGCTTGGTGGGTCCCTAAACGGTCCCCCCAACTAGCTACCTTTAGCTCCGGGAGGTCTCCTGACCCCCTGGACCGAACAGACTTTCTACTACTCTCTTCCTCTCCCCTCCAAACACACACCCCTATTCTCGCCTGATTCTTCCTTAATATGTCTCCCCTTTCTCTTACCGCTCTTTACTTCGTCTCATACCTATACCAGCTCCGTGCATATTTCACCCACCCCTATTCTTTTCCTCTTTCCTCTCTCGAGCAGACCCTACATGCTCTCCCCTTACCCAATTTGGGTACATCTTCAACCTACAAGCCCCCATGATGGCTCCTCTAAATTTTCTGACCCTGAATGTTCAGGGGTTCAACATACCCCAGAAAAGAACCAAAGCATTCCGCGCATTCGCTTCCCTCAACGCGCACGTTGTCTTTCTGCAAGAGACTCATATTACTAAACATAACACCCCTAGATTTTTTCATCAATCCTACCCTCAGGTCTACACAGCCTCGGCCAACAAGAAGCAGAGAGGGGTCTTAATAGCCTTCCATCGCAGAGCACCATTCACATTAACCAAGGAAATAAAAGACCCTGAAGGCAGGTACATCATTATAACTGATCTATTACTTGAGACTGAAGTCACTCTAGTGGCTTTCTACGCTCCTAACAAGAATCCTAGCTCCTTCGTGTCCCACCTGTTCCAGGTGGTCACACACCATAGACAGGGAACTTTAGTACTAGGGGGCGACTCCAACCAAACAATCTATGCCTTTCTGGACAAGTCCCCATTTTCCCCGGACCCAGGCTCGAGCAAACTAACTTACTCCCAATTGCTAACGTCTTACTCCCTCATAGACACTTGGAGGGAATCTAACCCCACACTAAAACAATTCACCCATTACTCTCACCCGCATAAAACTCTATCAAGAATAGATCACATTTTAATCGACACTTGCACCACACCTTCTCTCCTCTCATCCACTATTGCCCCCTGCCCATGGTCGGACCATGACGCGGTTATCACATCGCTAATCTCCCTAATTCCCAAGCAGCTAGACAAAACTTGGTGCCTCAATGACTATAGCTTATCTAACCCTTCTCACAGAATGGACATCTCCCTCGCTCTCAGAGAATATATCACCAACAACACCACCTCAGACATATCTTCTCTGACACTATGGGAAGCGCACAAACCTGTACTTCGAGGAGTGCTCATGAGCAAGGCTTCTTCCCTCAAAAAATACAGACAAGCAAAACACAAGCTACTAGATAAACCGTTTTTAAAGGCCCACTCAGACTTCCAAAATTATCCCACTGCCCTTAACAGGCAAAAACTTGACCAAGCCAAACTTGATCTGGACCTCTTTCTATCAGAATCTGCTGATAAATCTCTAAGACGCTCGAGATACAAACTCTATATAAAAAGCAACAAACCGGACACTTTCCTAGCCCTCACCTTAGGCAGGTTAGATCAACCATACAAGCCCATCAGACTGAAACTATCTAATAACACATATAGTAGTAATCCAGTTAAAATCGTAGCACACTTTCGCAAACACCTAGCAGATCTCTACTCCTCCCCCTCCACGTTCAACGAAGCCCGAGCGAGATCTCTCCTCTCGAACATTAGCCTACCCCATTTGTCTGACTCCCAACGGGATGCTCTTGAACAACGAATCACCTCAGCCGAGGTTGAGGCAGCTATCAAATCGCTACGCACCAACAAAAGACCTGGGCCAGATGGCTTCACAGCAGCATATTATAAACACTTTTCGGACCTATTGACTCCTATATTGACCCCGGCCCTGAACAGCATCCTAGACGGTAAACATTTTAGACCAGAATCACTTCAGGCCATGGTGTCCATGATACCCAAACCTCACACAGATAGCTCCTCTTGGGCTAACTATCATCCGATTTCACTATTAAACTTGGACATCAAACTCCTGGCTAAGATCATGGCTACCCGCTTGAACCCGCACATAGGGTCTCTGGTTCACAAAGATCTAGTAGGGTTCATCCCTACCAGACAAGCCGGGGACAGTATAAGAAGGGCAGTCATCCTGACACAGGTGGCTAAGAAAAGAAAGATACCCGCCTGTTTCATATCATTAGATATCAGAAAGGCGTTCGACACCTTATCATGGCCCTACTTAATGCTCGTCCTCAAGAACTGGGGCTTTGGCCCCCATTTTCTTACATGGGTTTCTTCTCTTTATCACACACCCTCTGCCTATGTCAAATACACCGGGTTTAAATCAAACCCCTTTCCAGTATGTAGAGGGACTCGACAGGGCTGACCCCTCTCTCCCCTCTTATTCGCCCTTGCTATTGAGCCACTGGCCCAGATGATCCGTTCAAATCCTGACATAAAAGGTATTGAGATAGGCGGTCATCAGCATAAACTCGGTCTTTTTGCTGATGACATCCTCCTATTCATGACCTCCCCCGTAACCTCGGCCCCAAATCTCCTCAAAACTCTTGAAAAGTTAGGCAAAATATCAGGCCTAATAGTTAATCCACATAAATCCAAAGCCTTAAATATCTCCATTGATCCCTTAGCTCTGACTCAACTACAAAACACACTCCCATTTTCCTGGAATACTCATTATCTCCCCTTCTTGGGCATCAACCTCACCCCCGACCTCAATAATCTATACTCGGCCAACTACCCTCCTATGCTATCACATATTACGAGCCTGCTTAACTCCTGGGCGAAACTACCTCTTGCCTGGCTAGGCAGAATCACCACAGTCAAGCTGACTGTCCTTCCAAAACTTTTATACCTATTTAGGGTATTACCCATCAATGTCCCCCCCCCACTACTTACGTCTCCTACAAAGCCGCACACTTAAATTCATATGGGGCAAAACCAGACCCAGAATCAAAAGACATATACTTTATCTCCCTAAAACCAGCGGTGGCCTAGGAGTTCCTAACTTCACCAAATATTTTCAAGCTGCACAACTGGCCCAATTACCAAAATATCATGCCACAAAAGAAATTCCACTATGGGTATCCCTAGAGTCGATAGACTGTGATCCACTCTCAGTAGCAAATTTACTCTGGCTAGACCCGGAAGACCGCAAGCACATTGACAATCCAATAACGACGCACAGTTTACGCATCTGGGACAACCTAAAAACAAGATATTCCCTGCAATCCCCGCATAATCCCCTAGTGTCATTCCTAAAAAATCCATCCTTCTATCCGGCCTGGACCGCCCCAAACTCATTCCACAATTGGACTAGTGCCAACCTCTTTCGAGCTTTCTCTTTCACAATGCCAGACACATTCAAATCATTCCCGTCTCTTTGTGAAACACATAGTCTACCTAGCTCAGAGATATTCAGATATTTACAACTCAAACATTTCTTCTCACCCTGTCTACGTAGGGACTCATCCTTACCTGCCCTATCCCCATTTGAGCATATATGCCACAAAGATCCGCATGCAAAAGGTTTAATATCCTCCCTGTATGCCCAACTCCTAGACCCCTCACCACCATCTACTATGCTATATGTCTCTAATTGGGAGAAAGATCTAGGGATCCATTTGGAACAGGAGGAATGGCAGGACATTTGGGCCAACACCAAACCATCCTCCCAATCAGTAGTAGCCATGGAAACTAATTATAAAGTCCTTATGCAGTGGTACTTGGTGCCCGCCCGGATTGCAAAATTCCTCCCCACCTACTCCCCTGCTTGTTTTCGAGGCTGTGGCGTGGAAATCTCCACAGCTCACCATAGCCGAAACCAAAAACAGGGTTACAAGAGCGATGATACACGCCAGGATAGAAGCCATTATCCTGGACAAGGTAAAATCTCAAGAGAAAATTTGGTCCCCATGGATGAAACACTTTGTGCCATCCAACTTTGACCACAGTCTCCTCACCCCCTGAACGTCCTATATCCATCCTGTAGACTAATGCACCAACCTCCCCCCGTAAACCTCTGCCACAACTATTACAGAGAGACAGGGTCTGCTCGAGACTCACCTACACACTCCCCCCTTACCCAACTTCCCTCCTCGCTCTTCCTTCTTTCCTTCTTCTCTCCTCTAACGTGCCCCTTTTCTCTTCTTCTATCCCCCACTATGTTATCCCTCCTCGTCTATCTATGACCAGGTCCATGACCCACTAGGTCTCCCCCACACCCACAATCCGACCACTCCAAGTGTTACGCTTCTCAACCAGCGAGCTTTCCTTAGACTCCTCCAGAGGTCGCTTAGACCCGACTCACAGCCTACCGTTTAGACCCATAGGTCATAACTGGTCCTCGGACTCACATAGATCATGATAGGCCTACCTGCCTCTCCAGGCGCAGTTTGCTCCCAGAGGGGTGCCTGAGAGGTAGCTGGCCCTCCAACTTAAGTACTCACTTAATTCTAATTGGTACTGACCTCTTGAGTCTCCTACAACCCATACAAACTTAACTATGACTTGACCACATCCCCCCCACCTCGACTCAAGGACTTAGTGGTACATACAATTTAGTTTATGATTGGTACTACCCTGGCCACCAGAACTACCAACCTATATGTTTCTATATGTTATGACATTTTATGCGAGATTTTATGTACTCTGATATTGTAAAACTCAATAAAAACCTATAAACGGAAAAAAAAAAAAAGCAATTGTGTAAACCCTGCAAGGTTACACCCTAGCACTGTCAAATTCATTTGCATTCATGGGACACTCGTCACTACCCCTTGCAGTAGTGTGGCTCATTCAGTGGGGATGGTACCTTCACCACTGTATGACACCCTAGCGGGCAGGGATTTTCCCCATTTTTGGAGGTTATGGGAAGACACAGGGAGTCTGGAGGATAAAGCTCCCCCTGCTGCAGAAGCGCAGAACTTCACGCCAGACCCGTTTTGCCAAATGGAAGGGGAAACTGGTGGCAGGACCAAGGAGGGAGGAGACTCCCTTCCTTTTCCTGTGCTGGCTGGGGAGCTGGAGGAACTGGAAGATAGCTCACAGAGGGGGACTAATGACCCTGACAATGTCTCTGACCCTAACGGTGAGAGTGAACCGAATGTAGTACCCGACTTAAAAGTCCTTAGAGCCAGAGAAAACATGAAGCTTCTGGATAGGGAACCTGTGGACCCTAATCGGGGGCTGTCTTTTCCCTACATGGCGCTTAAAAATAATTTGTTGTATCAGATGGTGAAACACAGGGAAGACAAAGTGGAACAGCTAGTGGTTCCCAAATAAAGGAGCGAGTTTACCCCTGCGATTTTAACGGTAAGCCACCCCCATAAAGTGGATCAACATATAGGATATCAGTTGTATACATTTTATTGAGACATTAATTTAAAAGGATTAAAAAAAAATAAAAATTAAAACATGAAGCATTACAGATAACACCATATGTAAAGTACACATAACAGGTGTATGAGCAATAAGTATAGTCATGTTAGCAAATAGTTTTGCTGGAGAGTCCCAACATGTTTTGGAAACTTTCTTATAGTCTTTTCCATCTTCAGGGGACGTGCACCTGTTATGTGTACATATGGTATTATCTGTAATGCTTCATGTTTTAATTTGTGTCCATTTTTAATCCTTTTAAATGTATGTCTCAATAAAATGTATACAACTGATATCCTATATGTTGATTCACTTTATGGGGGTGCCTTACCATTAAAATCCCAGGGGTAAACTCGCTCCATTATTTACTTATTTTAGGGATGTGGTATTAGGCAGATCCCTTCATCTTAACCCAATCAACCCCATTGGGTTCTAATACTTAGTGAGTGGCTAAGACCCCCCAAGCCTTGTTCAGCTAGTGGTTCCCAAACCCTTCCGCAGGATGGTGCTAGATCTGGTCCATGAGCATTTAATGGGGGGACTTCTGGGTATGGAGAAAACCAGAGAGAGAATAACCCAGAGATTCTTCTAGTCTGGGTTGTATGCAGACATCAAAGAATACTGTGAATCATGCCTTGAGTGTCAAATAACGGCCCCAGCACCATATTTTTATTGTCCCCTTGTTCATTTCCCATAATTAAAGTGCTATTCGAGAGAATAAGTATTAGTAAAATCTGCCCTGGGACCCCAGCGCATCCTGGTGTTCCTGGGTGGGGATTAGAGTTGAGCGAACCCGGACTGTAAAATTTGGGTCCGCACCGGACTTTGGGGTGTCCGTGCCCCGAACCCGATCCCAGACATTAAAAAAAAAGTCCGGGATCGGGTTCGGTATTTGGGTATTTTTGGCACCTTTTCTATAGCTGCTGGGCAGCCAATCAACAAGCTTTCCACTAGTTTGCCCTTAGAAGTCATCACAGCCATGCCTACTAATGGCATGGCTGTAATTGGCCAGTGCATCATGTGACCCAGCTTCTATATGGGGCTGGAGTCACGTAGCACCACATGTCAGATCCTCTCAGACTAGAGTAGGGAGAGCTTCATGCCGCTGCTGTGAGGGAAAGATTAGCATTCAAAACCATCTCAAACTGCATTAGGGAGACTTTCATTGCGGTCCTGTGAGGGAGACATTAGTGTATCAGAACCATCTTATAGTGCATTAGGGAGATGTTCCTGCCTGTGCTGTGAGGGAGACATTAGCGTTCAGAACCATCTTATAGTGCATTAGGGAAACGTAACTTTTGGTGCTATGAGGGAGAGATTCTCATTCTAAAACCATCTACTACTGCATTAGGGAAACGTTCCTGTTGGTGCTTTGAGGGAGAGATTATCGTTCTAAAACCAACTACTACTGCATTAGGGCCAGTATTCCTGTTGGTGCTCTGAAGGAGAATTTATCATTCTAAAAACAACTACTACTGCATTAGGGCCAGGTTCCTGTTGGTGCTCTGAGGGAGAGTTTATCGTTCTAAAAACAACTACTAGTGCATTAGGGTCAGGTTCCTGTTGGTGCTCTGAGGGAGAGTTTATCATTCTAAAACCATCCACTACTGCATTAGGGCCAGGTTCCTATCTGAGCTGTGAGGGAGACATTAGCGTTCAGAACCATCTTATAGTGCATTAGGGAAATGTAACTGTTGGTGCTCTGAGGGAGAGATGATCATTCTAAAACCATCTACTACTGCATTAGGGAAACTTTCCTGTTGTTGCTCTGAGGGAGAGATTCTCATTCTAAAACCATCTACTACTGCATTAGGGAAACGTTACTGTTGGTGCTCTGAGGGAGAGATTATCGTTCTAAAACCAACTACTACTGCATTAGAGCCAGGTTCCTGTTGGTGCTCTGATGTTGAGTTTATCATTCTAAAAATAACTACTACTGAATTAGGGCCAGGTTCCTGTTGGTACTCTGAGGGAGAGTTTATCGTTCTAAAAACAACTGCTACTGCATTAGGGGCAGGTTCCTGTTGGTGCTCTGAGGGAGAGTTTATCCTTCTAAAAACAAATACTACTGCATTAGGGCCAGGTTCCTGTTGGTGCTCTGAGGGAGAGTTTATCATTCTAAAAACAACTACTACTAGATTCCTCTTTGGGTTTCACTGGAGGCCGTAGATTGTAACCCCCTTTCTGTAGCCAATATTCTCTGGCTAACTCGCAAGGACCGAGGGAGAATACCTAACCCTGTAACCTGTTAGATGCCGGAGGTCACTTTGGGTTTCTCCTTAGATCATCATCAACAAAAATCTTACTATTTGAGAGGGAGTCTCGTGGTTGTCCTTGGACCGGGATTACGTCATCATAAACAAAAATCTTCCTATTTGAGAGGGAGTCTCGTGGTTGTCCTTGGACGGGGATTACGTCATCGTCAACAAAAATCTTGCTATTTGAGAGGGAGTCTCATGGTTGTCCTTGGACCGGGATTAAGTCATCATCAATAAAAATCTTACTATTTGAGTTGTAGTCTCGTGGTTGTCCTTGGACCGAGATTACGTCATCATCAACCAAAATCTTGCTATTAGAGAGGGAGTCTCGTGGTT
>BLSH010006399.1:180940-182954 GCA_018402905.1 Glandirana rugosa | reverse complement strand
AAAGAGAATGAGAGTTGGCGAAGGGAGAAAAAAATAAAGAAAGAAAGAAAGAAAGTTGGTGAAGGGAGAAAAAAGGAAGAGAGAAATAAAGAAAGAAAAAGAGAAAGAGGGAAACAGAGAAAGAGAGAAAGAGTTGGTGAATATAGAAAGAAAGAAAGAGAGAAAGAAAGAAGAAAGAAAGAAAGAAAGAAAGAAAGAAAGAAAGAAAGAAAGAAAGAAAGAAAGAAAGAAAGAAAGAAAGAGAAAATTAAAAGAAGAAAGAGAGAAAGAAAGAAAGAGAGAAAGGGATTTTCTGATGGGAGAAAAGAAAGAGAGTTGGTGAAGGGAGAAAGAAAGAAAGAGAGAAACATAGAAAGAGTTGGTGAACGGAGAAAGAATAACAGAGGGAAAGCGAGAAAGAAAGAGAAAATGAAAAGAAGAAAGAAAGCAAGAAAGAAAGAGAGTTGGGAAGGGAGAAAGAAAGAAAGAAAGAGAGAAGGAGATTTGGTGATAGGAGAAAGAAAGAAAGAGAGAAAGAAAGAAAGAAAGAAAGAAAGAAAGAAAGAGTGAAAGAAAGAAAGAAACAGAGTTGGTGAAGGGAGAAAGAAAGACAAAGAGAAAGAGAGAAAGAAAGCAAGAACGAAAGAGAGTTGGTGAAGGGAGAAAAAAAGATAGAAAGAAAGAAAGAGAGAATGAAAGAAAGAAAGCAAGAAAGAAAGAAAGAGAGTTGGTGAAGGGAGAAAGAAAGACAAAGAGAAAGAGAGAAAGAGTGTTGGTGTAGGGAGAAAGAAAGAAAGAAGGAAAGAAAGAAAGAAAGAAAGAAAGAAAGAAAGAAAGAAAGGAAGAGAGAAAGAGAGAAACAGAGAAAGAGTTGGTGTAGGGAGAAAGAAAGAGAAAGAGAGTTGGTGTAGGGAGAAAGAAAGAAAGAAAGAAAGAAAGAAAGAGAGAAAGAGAGTTGGTGACTAGAGAAAGAAAGAGAGAAAGTGATAAAGAGATAAAGAAAGAATGAGAGAAAGAGATTTTGTGTAGGGAGAAAGAAAGAAAGAGAGTTGGTGAAGGGAGAATGAAAGAAAGGGAGAGAGAAAGAAAGAAAGAAAGAAAGAAAGAAAGTTGGTGAAGGGAGAAAAAAGAAAGAGAGAAATAAAGAAAGAAAAAGAGAAAGAGAGAAACAGAGAAAGAGTTGGTGTACAGAGAAAGAAAGAAAGAAAGAGAGAAAGAAAGAAGAAAGACAGACAGAAAGAGAAAATTAAATGAAGAAAGAGAGAAAGAGATTTTCTGCTGGGAGAAAAGAAAGAGAGTTGGTGAAGGGAGAAAGAAAGAAAGAGAGAAAGAGAGAAACATAGAAACATAGAAAGAGTTGGTGAAGGGAGAAAGAAAGACAAAGAGGAAGACAGATAGAGAGAAAGAGAGTTGGTGTAGGGAGAAAGAAAGAAAGAAAGAAAGAAAGAAAGAAAGAAAGAAAGAAAGAAAGAAAGAAAGAAAGAAAGGAAGGGAGGAAGGAAGAAAGAAAGAAAGAAAGAAAGAAAGAAAGAAAGAAAGAAAGAAAGAAAGAAAGAGAGAAACATAAAAAAAGAGAAGGGGTTGGTGAACGGAGAATGAAAGCGAAAGAGAGAAAGAGAAAGAGAAAGAAAGAGAGAAAGAGAGAAAAAGAGAAAGAGAGAAAGAATGAAAGAGAGAAAGAAAGAAAGAAAGAAAGAGAGTTGGTGATAGGAGAAAGGAAGAAAGAAAGAAAGAAAGAAAGAAAGAAAGAAAGAAAGAAAGAAAGAAAGAAGGAAAGAAAGAAAGAAAGAAAGAAGGAGAGAATGAGATTTTGTGAAGGGAGAAAGAAAGAAAGAGAGTTGGTGAAGGGAGAAAGAAAGAAAGAAAGAAAGAAAGAGAGAAAGAAAGAAAGAAAGAAAGAAAGAAAGAAAGAAAGAAAGAAAGAAAGAAAGAAAGAAAGAAAGAAAGAGAGAAAGAGAAAACATAGAAACAGAGATAGAGATGGTGAAATGAGAAAGAAAGACAAAGAGAAAGAGAGAAAGAGAGTTGGTGTAGG
>BLSH010006399.1:168440-175940 GCA_018402905.1 Glandirana rugosa | reverse complement strand
GAAAGAGAGAGAGTTGATGCAGGGAAAAATAAAGAAAGAAAGAGAGAATGAAAGGAAGAAAGTAAGAAAGAAAGAAAGAAAGAAAGAAAGAAAGAAAGAAAGAAAGAAAAAGAAAGAAAGAAATGAAAGATAGAAAGAAATAATGAGAGAAAGAGATTTTGTGAAGGGAGAAAGAAAGAAAGAGAGTTGGTGAAGGGAGAAAGAAAGAGAGAAAGAGAGTTGGTGATAGGAGAAAGAAAGAAAGAAAGAAAGACAGAAAGAAAGAAAGAAAGAAAGAGAGTTGGTGAAGGTAGAAAGAAAGACAAAGAGAAAGAAAGAGAGAAAGAGAGTTGGTGTAGGGAGAAAGAAAGAAAGAAAGAAAGAAAAAAAGAAAGAAAGAAAGAAAGAAAGAAAGAAAGAGAGAATGTGAGAAAGAAAGACAGAGAGAAAGAAAGAAAGAAAGAAAGAAAGAAAGAAAGAAAGAAAGAAAGAAAGAAAGAAAGAAAGAAAGAAAGAAAGAAATAATGAGAGAAAGAGATTTTGTGAAGGTAGAAAAAAAGAGAGTTGGTGAAGGGAGAAAGAAAGCAAGAAAGAGAGAAACATAAAAACAGAGAAAGAGTTGGTGAACGGAGAATGAAACGAAAGAGAGAAAGAGAGAGAGAAAGAAAGAGAGAGAAAGAGAAAGAGAGAAAGAATGAAGGGAGAAAGAAAGAAAGAAAGAAAGAGAGTTGGTGATAGGGGAAAGAAAGAGGGAAAGTGAGAAAGTGAGAAAGAGAGAAAGAAAAAAAGAAAGAAAAAGAGTTGGTGAAGGGAGAAAGAAAGACAAAGAGAAATGGAGAAAGAAAGCAAGAAAGAAAGAGAGTTGGTGAAGGGAGAAAGAAAGAAAGAGAGAAAGAGAGCTGATGATAGGAGAAAGAAAGAAAGAAAGAAAGAAAGAAAGAAAGAAAGAAAGAAAGAAAGAAAGAAAGAAAGAAAGAAAGAGAGAATGAAAGAAAGCAAGAAAGAAAGAAAGAGAGTTGTTGAAGGGAGAAAGAAAGACAAAGAGAAAGAGAGAAAGAGTGTTGGTGTAGGGAGAAAGAAAGAAAGAAAGAAAGAAAGAAGGAAAGAAAGAAAGAAAGAAAGAAAGAAAGAAAGAAAGAAAGAAAGAAAGAAAGAAAGAAAGAAAGAAAGAAAGAAAGAAAGAAAGAAAGGAAGAGAGAAACATAGAAACAGAGAAAGAGTTGGTGTAGGGAGAAAGAAAGAGAGAAAGAGAGTTGGTGTAGGGAGAAAGAAAGAAAGAGAGAAAGAGAGTTGGTGTAGGGAGAAAGAAAGAGAGAAAGTGAGAAAGAGAGAAAGAAAGAATGAGAGAAAGAGATTTTGTGAATGGAGAAAGAAAGAAAGAGAGTTGGTGAAGGGAGAATGAAAGAAAGGGAGAGAGAAAGAAAGAAAGAAATAAAGAAAGAAAGAGAGGGGGGCGTGGCCAGGAACGGCGAGCTCCCTTCTCTGATCCTACATAGATCCTGCTCCCAGTTTTTCACTCTGCTGACAATCAACCCTTAGGAGAAAGAAAGAAAGAAAGAAAGAAAGAAAGAAAGAAAGAAAGAAAGAAAGAGGGAATGAAAGAAAGCAAGAAAGGAAGAATGAGAGTTGGGAAAGAGAGAAAGAAAGAAAGAAAGAAAGAAAGAAAGAAAGAAAGAAAGAAGGAAAGAGAGAATGAAAGGAAGAAAGCAAAAAAGAAAGAGAGTTGGTGAAGGGAGAACGAAAAAAGAGAGAAAGAGAGTTGGTGAAAGGAGAAAGAAAGAGAGAAAGAAAGAGAGAAAGAGAGTTGGTGTAGGGAAAAAGAAAGAAAGAGAGAATGAAAGGAAGAAAGCAAGAAAGAAAGAGAGTTGTTGAAGGGAAAACAAAAAAAAGAGAGAGAGAGTTTGTGAAAGGAGAAAGAAAGAGAGAAAAAGAGTTGGTGTAGGGAGAAAGAAAGAAAGAAAGAAAGAGAGAATGAAAGGAAGAAAGAAAGCAAGAAAGAGAGAATGAAAGAAAGCAAGAAGAAAGAAAGAGAGTTGGTGAAGGGAGAAAGAAAGACAAAGAGAAATAAAGAAAGAGAGAAAGAGAGAAAGGGAGTTGGTGTAGGGAGAAAGAAAGAAAGAAAGAAAGAAAGAAAGAAAGAAAGAAAGAAAGAAAGAAAGAAAGAAAGAAAGAAAGAAAGAGAGAAGGAGAGAAACATAAAAACAGAGAAAGAGAGAAAGAGAGTTGGTGAGGGAGAAAGAAAGAAAGAAAGAGAGAAAGAAAGTTGGTGATAGGAGAAAGAAAGAGAGAAAGAAAGAAAGAAAGAAAGCAAGAAGGAAAGAGAGAATGAGAGGAAGAAAGCAAGAAAAAAAGAGAGTTGGTGAAGGGAGAAAGAAAAAGAGAGAGAAAGAGAGTTGGTGAAAGGAGAAAGAAAGAGAGAAAGAAAGAAAGAGAGAAAGAGTTGGTGAACGGAGAAAGAAAGACAAAAAGAAAGAGAGAAAGAGAGATGGTGATAGGAGAAAGAAAGAAAGAAAGAAAGAAAGAGAGAAAGTGAGAAAGAGAGACAGAGAGAAAGAAAGAAAGAAAGAAAGAAAGAAAGAAAGAAAGAAAGAAAGAAAGAAAGAAAAAAAGAAAGAAAGAAAGAAATAATGAGAGAAAGAGATTTTGTGAAGGTACAAAAAAGAGTTGGTGAAGGGAGAAAGAAAGAAAGAGAGAAACATAAAAACAGAGAAAGAGTTGGTGAACGGAGAATGAAAGCGAAAGAGAGAAAGAAAGAGAAAAAAAGAGAAAGAGAGAAAGAATGAAAGCGAGAAAGAAAGAAAGAAAGAGAGTTGGTGATAGGAGAAAGAAAGAAAGAAAGAAAGAAAGAGAGAAAGAGAGAAAAAAAGAGAGAAAGAGAGAAAAAAAAGAGAGAAAGAGAGAAACATAGAAACAGAGAAAGAGTTGGTGAAAGGAGAAAGAAAGACAAAGAGAAAGAGAGTTGGTGTAGGGAGAAAGAAAGAGAGAATGAAAAGAAGAAAGAAAGCAAGAAAGAAAGAAAGAGAGTTGGTGAAGGGAGAAAGAAAGAAAGAAAGAAAGAAAGAGAGAAACAGAGTTGGTGATAGGAGAAAGAAAGAAAGAAAGAAAGAAAGAAAGAGAGAACAAAAGAAAGAAAGAAAGAAAGAAAGAAAGAAAGAAAGAAAGAAAGAAAGAAAGAAAAAAAGAAAGAAAGAAAAAGAGTTGGTGAAGGGAGAAAGAAAGACAAAGAGAAAGAGAGAAAGAAAGCAAGAAAGAAAGAGAGTTGGTGAAGGGACAAAGAAAGAAAGAGAGAAAGAGAGCTGATGATAGGAGAAAGTAAGAAAGAGAGAAAGAAAGAAAGAAAGAAAGAAAGAAAGAAAGAAAGAAAGAAAGAAAGAAAGAAAGAAAGAAAGAAAGAAAGAGAGAATGAAAGAAAGCAAGAAAGAAAGAGAGTTGGTGAAGGGAGAAAGAAAGACAAAGGGAAAGAGAGAAAGAGTGTTGGTGTAGGGAGAAAGAAAGAAAGAAAGAAAGAAAGAAAGAAAGAAAGAAAGAAAGAAAGAAAGAAAGAAAGAAGGAAGGAAAGAAAGAAAGAAAGAAAGAGAGAAACAGAGAAAGAGTTGGTGTAGGGAGAAAGAAAGAGAAAGAGAGAAAGAGAGTTGGTGTAGGGAGAAAGAAAGAAAGAGAGAAAGAGAGTTGGTGATTAGAGAAAGAAAGAGAAAAAGTGAGAAAGAGAGAAAGAAAGAATGAGTGAAAGAGATTTTGTGAATGGAGAAAGAAAGAAAGAAAGTTGGTGAAGGGAGAATGAAAGAAAGGGAAAGAGAAAGAAATAAAGAAAGAAAGAGAGGGGGCGTGGCCAGGAACGGCATGTGAGCAGACATGTCTCACGGAGCTCCCTTCTCTGATCCTACATAGATCCTGCTCCCAGTTTTTCACTCTGCTGACAATCAACCCTGACTAGTTACCCTCGGAAACGATCCGGTGCTCGTGCAGACATACCGGAGAGCCATGATGACCCGCAAGCAGCTGGAATCCGGCGGGGCAGCCGACTCCCAATATGGCGCCGCAGCATTCCAGTCCCAGCACCCACGTGCAGGAGAAAAGAGTCGGGTAAGCTGGCCAAAACCCCTAAAGGGAACACCAAGGACCCCCCCCAGGGATATGCTCTATTTCACCCAGAATCTAAACGCCAGTGTAAGCATGGGAGAGGAGGAGGACATGCAGGGTACCCCGGCTGTGTTCCGTTCGGATCCGCGAACGGACAGTCAAGCTCCGAATAACCGTTCGGATTCGGGGGAGGACAGCCAAGCCCAGACTACAACGAACGCACATAGGCAGACAATCCCCTGGCATGGAAGAGGAGGAGGGGGAGACAGGTCTCGAGCAGCCCACTCTGGCGGATATACTTTGGGCGGTGCACAAGTGTACAGCATTGGTCCATACGTTACAAGACCAGTTCGGAGGCCTCAAAGAGGAAATAGGATATATCCGTCATGATTTCCAAAAGCTGAGGGAGCGCACTACAGCGGCGGAGGGCCGCATTAGTGACATAGAGGACAAGTTTGCCCCGCTTATAAGGGATACTCAGCTCACGGCCAGAACAACTTGGGCAAACGAACTTAAAGCGGATGATATTGAAAACCATTTACAACGGAGCAATGTCCGCAGAGTGGGACTCCCGGAAAAGACAGAGGGCAGGGACCCCACGGACTTTGTAGGAGATTTTCAGGAAGGACGTTTTCACCCCCTCTACTCATTTGAGCGGGCGCACAGAGTGCCCCCCAGACCCCTCATGCCTGGCCACCCGCCACGCACCATACTGGCTCGGTTGCTCAACTATAAAGATAAAGAAATTATCCTTCGCTTAGCCAGGGAAAAACGCGACATAAAATTTAACGGGGTGCGCATCTCCTTCTACCCTGATTACACTGCTGATGTCCAGAGGCGCCGGGCCAAGTTCTGGGAAATGAAAAATAGATTGCGCCAGCTCCAAGCACCCTACACCATGCTGTTCCCTGCAAAATTGCGTATAACGGCGGCTGGGCAAGCCCACTTCTTTGAGTCGGCCGCAGAGGCCTCAGCATGGATTGATGCCAATGAACAGGTGCTCAAGAGGGATAGAAGAGAGAGAGATGCTGAAAGACAAAACTGAAAGGTCTGTCATGAGTCGTAATACTTGAACTATAGCTGGGAGCAATTGTTACTTGAAGATATCTGCTGATTGGAGAAGGCTCAAGAGTATTGGTTAATGTTCATGGTTCAATTACCACATTACAATGAACCTTACCACTGCCTGCGGGCTTTGAGTTTATGGCGAGCAAGTTGGATTGCATGTTGCGATCCCTCATTGTTGCTGTTTGCGCCTTTTTTGTTCTTAATTCAACATGAGAGCCACGCTCCAGCTGTCCTTCACACTTGCAGGCCCATGAGTACTGCCCTGCCACTACACTATGGATTGGTGACGGCTGGAGTCCTGTACATTGTTGGTTTGCCGGCACCGTTAAACCGGACTATGTATCGTTTCAGGTATGCCTTCATGAATCTGACTGTCTCCTGATTTACAGGGCACTTGCTGAGTCAGATGCCACTGAGAACCATCTTGTGTGGGGTCGGTACCAAAGTATGGAGATCCTGCAGTTGCTACGCCACCAAGAAAATATGGCTGTAGTTCCACTTGTGTCATGGAATATTAGAGGGATTCAGGATCCGCTCAAACCTGCTATGGTGTTTAATGTGCTACGGAAATACTCACCTGCTGTCTATGTTCTACAAGAGACACATCTGACACACTATTTCCAGTGTTGGCTTCTCTTGGATAGGGGGGCAGTGTCATTCTATTCACACATCCTATTCAAGGGGAGTGAGCGTTCTAGTGCACAGGCCATGGACTTTGAAGTGTTTGAACGGGAGGTAGATGCAGAGGGGAGATACGTGTTTTTAATGTGTAGAATTTTTCAACTAACGTGCATTTTAGCTGCAGTATACATACCCCCTCCATATAATTCAGAGGTCCTAGAGAAACTGCTGGCCTTTCAGATGCTTAATCCGGATGTGCCTATGCTAGCGGTGGGAGACTTTAATTGTTATATGGATCCCGCTGTGGACAAACACCCCTCTCCGGTGAGTGGGCGCAAAATCGCCCGAACGGCGCTGCGTGGGTTCACCGAGGAGGTGGGGTGGGTTGATACATGGAGGGACTGTAACCCGCATCAAATAAGGTTCTCTTGCTTTTCTAAGATGCACATGTCTCTTTCTAGGATTGATTTATGTATTTGCACGCCCCCCATGTCTAGAGTGATGCAGGATATACAGTACCTGGTCAGAGGTGTATCGGACCACTTCCCACTGTTGCTTCAGCTGGCCGCTAGGCCACCCTCCACTATGCAGAGAGCTCCACAGAAGATCAATCCCTTTTGGCTTCAGTTGATTACTTCTCTTTAGCTTGTGGCACGAGAGATAGCTGGGTTCTGGATGCGAAATGGGGATCATTCCGACTTATGTGAGGCCTGGGATGCATTTAAAGGCTTCTTGAGAGGCACTCTCACTGAGGAGATCGTGGGTATTAAAACCAGGTCTACCGCATTGAGAGACCAGGCCACACTACTGGTGTTACGCTTAAAAGCTGAATACACAGCAGACCCTGTAGGGAAGGGGGATAGGGGAGCTTGGCTGGCGGCCCAAGATGCACTGGACCGCATTGTCCGCTCCGGAGCTGAGAGAAGGCGGTTCTTTAATAGACAGGCTTTCTATGAGGAGGGGGAGAGAACGGGCAGGCTGTTGGCCAAGTTAGTAAGGTCTTCCCAGGCTTCTCCCACTATCGCCACCCTTCGGACTGGCGATGGAAGGGTGGTGAATACCCCAGATGCTATTATGCAGCAACTGGGGGAATTTTACTCCAACCTGTATCAGTCTAGGGGTGAGTATACCCAGGAGGAGTTGCTAAACTACCTTCACACCATGACACTGCCCCGGCTGTCTGTTGCTCAGGGTGCCCTCTTGGACGCCCCCATTAACCACTTCAATACCAGGCACTTAGGACACTTCCCGCCCAGACCAATTTTCAGCTTTCAGTGCTGTTGCGATTCGAATGAGAATTGCGCGGTCGTGCGACGCTGCAAAGAGTAAGCTTAGCGTTGTCGTGACTTTCGACTTTTAACCAGACCCGCCCTTCACAGGATTCACGGACCATAACTTCACCAATTACCCCCGCAGGTTCTCCCGTGGGACTCGTTGTCTGTCGGCCCCGTCACAGTACCACACTTCCATCAAATCGTTGAGGAGGACCCATATGAGTGGGGATCTGACTATGTCCAACCTCATTTTAAGGGGGTCAACGACGTATTATCGTAGACCCCATAAGTGGTGGGAAGGTAGCGGTCAGGCTTCCCACCGCTATCACCCTCTTCGGACCCTTCTGGAATGATTGAACCGGTTGTCGGACGGGCAAGAGAGGGGGAGGAGTATCTTTCGGACAGATAATTTCTTGGCGGAAGAGAGTCGAGGCCTCGCCTGTTACGCCAGGTCACGTAGAACCCGGCGGTCGGTTCG
>BLSH010006399.1:114613-132087 GCA_018402905.1 Glandirana rugosa | reverse complement strand
GGTTTGGGCTGCTATCATCAAAGATGAGCTTGTGGGGCCTTTTCGGGTTGAGGATGGAGTCAAGCTCAACTCCCAGTCCTACTGCCAGTTTCTGGAAGACACGTTCTTCAAGCAGTGGTACAGGAAGAAGTCTGCATCCTTCAAGAAAAACATGATTTTTCATGCAGGACAATGCTCCATCACACGCGTCCAAGTACTCCACAGCGTGGCTGGCAAGAAAGGGTCTAAAAGAAGAAAAACTAATGACTTGGCCTCCTTGTTCACCTGATCTGAACCCCATAGAGAACCTGTGGTCCATCATGAAATGTGAGATTTACAAGGAGGGAAAACAGTACACCTCTCTGAACAGTGTCTGGGAGGCTGTGGTTGCTGCTGCACGCAATGTTGATGGTGAACAGATCAAAACACTGACATAATCCATGGATGGCAGGCTTTTGAGTGTCCTTGCAAAGAAAGGTGGCTATATTGGTCACTGATTTGTTTTTGTTTTGTTTTTGAATGTCAGAAATGTATATTTGTGAATTTTGAGATGTTATATTGGTTTCACTGCTGAAAATAAATAATTGAAATGGGTATATATTTGTTTTTTGTTAAGTTGCCTAATAATTATGCACAGTAATAGTCACCTGCACACACAGATATCCTCCTAAAATAGCTACAACTAAAAACAAACTAAAAACTACTTCCAAAAATATTCAGCTTTGATATTAATGAGTTTTTGGAATCATTGAGAACATGGTTGTTGTTCAATAATAAAATTATTCCTCAAAAATACAACTTGCCTAATAATTCTGCACTCCCTGTATATGCATTTTTTAACTATGCAGAGTAAGCCATGTAATTTTCTCTACGCTTTGTGTATAATATTGTGTATATGTAATTATTGTATACTAATCACTACTGTTTATGTCTTTGGCTAGTTGTGTCATTTATGCTCTAAAAAGCACCCCCAGATGAAGACCCACAAGTTGAAATGCATAGGGGTACCCACTCCTATCGGGTTATAGAGTTGCTTATGTACACGAAGATTTACCTCAGTCTGTATACATATTTATATGTTTGTGCTTTATATACCATATACATTTTTTCATGTGCTTTTTATTCCTTTTGAAATAAATATTTGTATTTTATCCTATTTTGATTATTTGCCTCTATGATACCTATAAAGCAACCCATATTGTTGCTGTCTATGTTTTTAACTTTGGATTTGGCATCATTCTTTGCTTCTATAGGGTTCCCCAGATCAAATCTTTTGCCTATCTGTTGGTTTGTTGCTTTGCTGGTCTGTGGCTCTCTCTGTGCTTGTCTGAGGCTGTCTCTTTGCTGGTCTGTGGCTGTCTCTTTGCTGGACCGGGGCTGTCTCTTTGCTGGACTGGGGATGTCTCTTTGCTGGACTGGGTTGTCTCTTTGCAGGATTGGGGAATTCTCCTTGCTGGATTGGAGATGTGTCTGCTGAATTGAAGATGTCTCTTTGCTGGATTAGAGATGTTTCTTTGCTATATGGGGATTTCTCTTTCCTGGATTGGGATGTCTCTTAGGATGTATATCCCATCACCAACCACCCCCACGAATGCCCCCCCCCAAGTTAAAAATGCCCAGGCATATTTTTTTGTCCCAAGTCGGGCCTGCTGTCCAGCTTTCTTTATTTACACACTGTCCCATCTGGTGGCCCGTCCAGTTTCCCCCACTGTGACTGCGCTCAGTTGGCTGCTCTGTGACGGACGGGTGTCCTGTGATTGGCTGACATTGTCATGTGCAGCCGCAGGGCAAAGCTAGCCTGTGGGTGAAGATCGCGGTTGGTGCATGCACTGTCTGGCCATCTCTCTGCTTGCACGCTGTGTCTCTCCTCCACTCCGGATCTCCTCCTCAAATCCTCATTGTGGCAGTGTTTGGCAGAGGCCACCACATGATAGCAGATGTGAGACAGAAAGAGGTGTGAGTAAGTCCATGAGAGACGTGTTGCCAGGCCCAGAAGAGTGGACATGGTCTGGGGGGTTTAGGTAGGCCAGTTTAGTGTAGTGGTCTGGTAGGTCAGTGTGGGTGTCAGTGTAGGTGTCAGGTAGGTCAGTGTAGTGGTCAGGTGGGTCAGTGTGGTTGTCAGTGTAGTGGTCAGGTAGGTCAGTGTAGTGGTCAGGTAGGTCAGTGTAGTGGGTCAGGCAGGTTAGTGTAGGAATCAGGTAGCTTAGTCTAGGTGTTAGGTAGGTCAGTGTAGGAACCAGATGGGCCATAGTAGGAACTGGGTAGGTCAGTGTAGCAGTCATGTAGGTCAGTGTAGGGGGTAGGTAGGTCAGTGTAGGAATCAGGTAGCTCAGTCTAGGTGTCGGGTAGGTCAGTGTAGGGACCAGGTAGGTCCGTGTAGGTGTCAGTGTAGTGGTCAAGTAGGTCAGTGTAGGAAGCAGGTAAGTCAGTGTAGGAATCGGGTAGCTCAGTGTAGGAAGCAGGTAGGTCAGTGTAGTGGTCAGGTAGGTCTGTGTGGTGGTCTGGTAGATCAGTACTAATGTACTAGTGGAAAAGGACTACTGCAAGTCCATGGGGGGCGCAAATTACTTACCTTACCCCGGGAGCTGACAACCCAGGCTACGCCAATACCGCCATCACCTATTGCTACCCAAACAATATGGTGGCCTAGCACTTCCTAATGTCTGGAAATATCACCAGGCAACTTATTTTGGTAGAATCAATGATTGGCACCACTATTATGGTTCTAAGCTCTGGGCACAATTAGAACAGGCTCCAACGCACATCCCGTTAAAAGGCGCTTTGTGGTGCTACGACAACTTACCACTGGAGTTAAAATCACATCCTCTACTAGGCACCACACTCCGTATAAGTTCACAAGTCTGTCTACAGGCTGTTCTCTCTACCTGAGACTCCCCTTTATTTCTTATTGTAGGGAATCCACAATTTACTCCTGGCCTTAGATCTTACGCACTCAGGGTCCTACAATAATCGGGATGTGACCAAGCATCCAATTTTTTTAGTGGCGGAAGAATGGCCTTCAATAGCATTGTTGGTAAGTCACACAAGCCCCTGTAAGCCCCCTTTTTGGAATACCCTCCAATTGCACCATTTTCTAAATTCCATACCAAATCCTCAGGGTTTTGGCCGTCACTTGACAACCTTTGGAGGAGTACTGCTCAGATGATGGGACTCTGTCTCAAGTTCTTTCTAAAACTTATAATTTACTTTAGATGTGTCCCTCTAAGCAGACACATCTACATTCTATAAGAAAATGGGAAAGGGAGCTAACCCGTACATTTACATCGGACCAACAACAACACATTATCATATTACCCTCAAGTCGTTGATCTGTACATAAATACAAAAACTTTAATGTTTTGACAAGGTGATACCTTACTCCTCATATGTTATATTCTAAGACCTGGGGGCTTTGGAACCTGTTTTTACTCTCTGAAGAGGGAACGGCCCTTTTTGCATCGTAAATCCTATGACAAGTCATATCGACTGACTACCTTTGTTATCCTGCACCATCGCCATCTAAAACCCCCCACCTGTTTTATTGTTATTATTTTTCCTTCTCTTCTTTTCTTGACCTATCTACTTTTTCTCTACTCCTGTTCTTGGAAAAAGGGAATGAGCAGCCCCACACCTTACTCAGTAGTTACACATTTAAAATATTGTGAGAAACATCATAATAGAAGAGATCTGTCTGACATACTCTTTACTTACCTGAGATTTATGTACCTAAGTAAATTGTTTATTTGCTGGACACGTTGTAAGTTTTATGACTGAATTTTCAATGTTTGACCATTATTGCTGTAATGACTTGTTTCTGCCCTTTCTGGGATGCAATAAAAATTATATTTGAAGAAAAAAAGTATACATCTGTAGACCAAAAATGGAGGCAGGAAGTTAGCTTACCTGCCAAGGCCAGCATAATCTTGGCTAAAAAACACTTTAGTATAGAATATATATGCTACAGAAGCAGGCTCTAGTGAACATCAAATAAAATTTAGTTATGATTTAATAGAATCCAAAATGTACACAACAGCAATATAAATCCAGCCTGTTCATTTGAAAAACAAGCACGTTTGTGCTATCTTTGCTGCTTTTTTGTCAGATCTGTACATAATAAGATGATTCACTAGAAGCTTAGCAAGTGTTGATTACTTAATCCAAATTTCTCAAACTAAGTAAATTGCACCCTTAGACGTAGACATCTTGTATTGTATCTGAGGAGGAATCTAACCAGTCATGAAGAATATATCATGGCTGGAAGGGCCTTAACATTAATCGGCAATGCAGACTCTAAGGTAATATTTTTGAAATGCATTTTAAGATGGTCACTGATCATGCCCTCACCAAGTACAAGACAAAAACACAGTCAGTAGATATCTCTTGGCTGTACAAGCTTACAGCATTACGATCAAGCACAAGCCAAGTGCCCAGACAGGAAATGCAGATGGTGTGTCCCACTGTTTAATTCCGGGCTGTGTTCCAAACACTGAGACTGAATAATAGAGTCATTCACTAAGAACTCTTTCAAAGTGCTTTTAAAGGAACCAGAAAGTGGTGCTTCACTTAACATTCTTCTTTCACTTAAGCTGGGCATCTGTAATGGGTAGAAAAGAACCTGAATTATTTTAAATGAATAAAGGATGCTTTGCTAGGACAACACAGGCATACTCTCTACAATGGATGTGTAATAATAGAAGCAGGGTTTCACACCTAGGAAAAATAAAGGAATTTATGACCTGTAGAGTCTGTGCTGTGAATGCAGATCATTTTTATTTTGTTCTTTGTAGTGCTCTTTAATTAATCTTCCCCTTAAAATTCAGGCGAGTTATATGAAGATAAAACCACATAAACTAACATTTTGGTTTACAACAACCTGCTTAATAAAACTGATCAAGGGCAGCCCCACCACAAAACTTTGTGATTTCTGAGAAGGCAAACTCACTTTACAATAAAATAACTAAGGCTTATCATCAAAGAAATCCTGGCCCTTATTCATAGGAATCTTTATTTGTTTTCTATTTTGCAAGCACAGATACAGATTTTGCCATTACAGTAGGACAAAACCAACTGTTATGTTATAAAAATGAAGTAAGCCATATCTGTTGCATGTTATGTTAAGCATCCACTTGCCAGGTTTCATTTTTTCATGACAGTATTTGGAAATGAAAGAGTGATTTCTATGAAATTATTTATCAAGATTAACATATCTGCACATATTATATACAAATCGTAGCAGAGTAGTCTAATTTACATACAGATGACATTTTAAAAATAAAGTCTATTTTCTATATATAATATTTAAAATTCTCAACATATTTAAAAATATGGTATGCTTAAAAACTAAGATACATACTTAAAAAAAAAAACATTTTAATCAGTAAAGTAAAAGAAAAAAGAAAAATACATGAATAAAAGTGGAAATTCCACTGAGAACTGCATGGTGAAGTGTGTCTAACAGATTTTATACTTGAGAACAGGGAAGGACTGAAGAGGTCTTACAGATATTTTTCTGAAATCTTTGAAACCTCTAAGGAACAACAAGCACTTGATAGTCGGAAATGCTCAATACCGTTTTCTAGGGTAAATTAACTCAATCCTCTTCCAAACATCATACTGGCCTTTAGACCGGATGGGATTAAAAGAAAAGTGTGAGAACTCAAAATAACAAACACACATACTCACTTAGGTAGTTCTGATGCTTCATCTGTCCTCCACTTCCTCTTTGATCACTCAGTTATTGGTGTAGATGCAGTGGGGGACAGATAGATAGGCCAGAGAGCACAGAGTCCCTGGCTTTGTGCTCTGCCCCTCCAGTGCTCTAGAACGATGGGTTGTGAAGGGGCGGGAATAACTGGCTCAGGCTTTAAGCACCGTTAGTCAGCTGCTGCTCGTGTATCTGGCGCATCCTGACATTAAAGTCAGGATCCCCCCAGAGCCTGGAATGGCTGAGTGATGTTAGCCAGCAGCAGATTTTAACCCACTGTCAGCTGAATCTGGGTCACAGGAGTGTGGAACTAAGTGCACTTCTGTGACCCACATGAGAAGTAGTGCCAAAAGAGCTTTGGCTCTACTTTAACTTTAAACTGTTTATGAATACCCTTAGACAATACATGGATATAAGATGATAATTGCACCATCCAGCCAATAAAGGTATGTTTTAGAATTATCCCTAAACTGTGTAGAAACCACTAGGGATGATCGATCTCTGAAAATTTGTTTGTAAGATGGAATAGATTTTCCTGACCAACAATTACCATTCCATCAAGACTAGACTAGCGATAGGAATATCTGTGCAGTGCATAAACACTGCACAAGCAGCGAAAACAAACTTTTCAAATATGATTCTTTCCTAATTATCTCATGGTATTACAAACTTTAAAAATAGACTGTAAGTTGCCATAAGTAATGTGTACCCATTAGTATATTTAAGAGTATAGCCACAGAAAGCTTTTGTAATAGATCTTAGCTTTTTCAAACACCTGTTATACAGTTACACAATATACAGTTTCTTCATGTGTACCTTTTTAGAGTGGTGCTACAATCACTTTTATTATAACTATAGTATCATTATTAGACAGGTTACTGAATGGACTGGTAAAAATTAGAGTATTCTTCTCATGCACTGTGTCTAGATTCAGAGAAGTCCCTTTTTCTTCTCAATGCTAAAGAAACAATGCACCACAAGGCAGGTAGACATCAGAGCAAACCCACCTTTGTATGTGAATGATGCATATCTTGATTTGAAGACCTTCAAGAATATGGTAGTTCCCAGTGCTAGCATAAAGTGGTGTACCAAGGGTCAACCTGTGTGGCAAGCATATGCAATGCCTACTTCCTACTGTAGCATTTAGGAGCAAACCTTCTCAATGGCTGATTATCAGACAGCAGTGTCCTCCATGACCAACCCAAATATAGAATGACTTATCATCATAGCAGCTGGAGCTGCTATGCATGAGAATTTAGACCGATGGGTTAAGCTCTGTAATTTCCCCAATACTAAAATAAAAAATGCATGGTGAAACTCTTTAATTTCTTGTACTGGTGGAAGGGGTAACAAAACAAGTGATACTTTCCAAACACAAAGTTTAAGTTGTCATAGTCCTGTCTTATCAGTTTGTTAGAAAGTTGGAATTAAATGGGTAAGAAGATCTTTTTTTCAGATCACTTAATGCAAAACAGTACCATAGCACAGTTAAATAAAATATATTTTAAAAGCCAAAAAATCCATAATTTATTCTAGTAATTTTTGACAATTAGGCCTGGCAAACAGGACGATGGGCAAAAATGCAGATTCTTTTGTTAAGCTAAATTTTTTGAAGTTGCCCTTTAGATTTTGCTCTTAGTTTAAAGCACTCAAACGCTGCATGACATGCTATTGTATAAATGACAACGGCATGTCACATTCTGATAAAACATTACTGGGATAAATGAGCTTTGGTTTATCAACAATCATTTACCAAATCATTTGAGAACATGGGAATCATGAATGGGTTGTTACCCATGGATAAACAAAAACCACATGATCACAATATGTGTCCACTTCTTTACTTTATTACTTTATGCTGAGTGACAAAAAAAACACAACAGCAACTACCTAGATGTACCCTTGCATAGGAAATAGCTATATTTTAGCTATTGCCTGCAAGATTTTAGTCTCCCATACTGCTGCTCATATGAATAGTTGTATCTACAAACTGCAGGCAAGTGAAACGGCGAAGCCGGAAGGCTTGTAGAGAATAATGGTCAATGTGACTCTGCATACTTGTCTGCAGATTACAGACAAAGCGTGGGAGGCTCTTAAAACAATGCACAAATACTATTGCGGTGATTCATGGCATCAATTTATTACTTGAAAATAATCCCACAGCTACATATTTTATACTCAAATTTTCTTTAACAAAGTACAGCTGTCCTTTAAAAAGAAAACAGTTTAATAAGAAAACTGATACAGCATATATTTGAAATGTAATTATTAAAATATCTTTCCATTTCAATCTGTAGGCACACATTTTCAGAACCTCAGAACTGACAAAAAAAATGTTGCTTTCTTGCAGCTTATGCAATGGTATACAATAATTGACAAAATTCCCAAGAATCATTATTTTTTCTATATAACTGGTTCAATACTACCCCCCCTCCCGCAACTCGAAGCCTATAAATGGCATAAGTCGAAATTGCACAAAGCTTGTATGTTTTAAGGCAGCCCTTGCAATGTATTCAGGCATGTGGTGTTTTGTTTTTCTTTCATAAGGTGTTTGTAGTTTAAAGAAATGCTAGAGTTTTAATGCTTCTTATTCCAATACTAATTATGTTCAAATGATGTAGGTTTACTGTAGCCATATGTTAATATTTGCAGCACATTGCTTACTTGGATAAATGTGTTTGTTTTTTCCCCCTTTGCACAACTTGATTCTGAGTTTAGCATTATTACATACTTGTTAAAATGGTATAAACTTTTATTATTGAAAAATAATATATACTTAAAAATCAAACAGTCAATGTAGTGAACCTGCAGCAGTGAGCAATCCTGACAGTGCATGGCTGCTAAGATTGTATCATCTTATGCATGTTCAGCCAGCTTTAAATGATCTGCCTGCTTGTTATTGCTAAATAATAGGAAGGGTAGATGGTGCTACTTTTATTAATAGGATCATCTGATCATCTGATCATCTGAACAGAGAATCTACATTTATTGCAGACAATTGGATATTAAAACTGGAGTCCTTCCAGTCAGGCTTCAGGAGATATGTAAATGGTCTACACTTTCAGCAAGGACATTATTTAACTTCAAGCCCGCCGGGAGAACATAGTGATTGCTGCTAGCAGCTATAATAGCAACTAACAATAATCACATCTAAAATCCAACAGGCAACAGCTATAATAGCAGCTAACAATAATCACATCTAAAATCCAACAATCGATCGATCAACTTGGGTACATTCAGTCTGCCCATACATGCTCAACCCCTTATCTACAAATGCAGTTTTTTGTAATGGTGAACACACTTTAATGTTAAACTGATAACAAATCAGATTCCATGTGGTATATTTCTAGAGAGGTACATGATTGGGTCAGGCATAAATGCCCTGTTTTCTGTTTTGATAGTTAAAATGGAAATGTTTAAAACCACTTGCTGGCTGTTGTAAACCATGGCAGTAGGTGAAAAAATGGCTCACCTCATTATGGACAAAAAACAGGGCAGAGCTAAGACCACAAATATTACTATACTGTATAACAGGCCACATGTCGCCAATTCTGACCATTATTTTAGCGCCATCATACAGTAGGTGTTAAAAATGAGCTTAGATGCAATGTATAGGGTCCTGTATATCCTTTTCTGTATGTATTGCATTATATTCAAGCAGTCATGCTACTTTTTATCTTTCTTGTCTGCTGAGTATAACATATTGAAATATGACATTATACAAAAGAGGGTCAGAGACTTTGGACATGGAGCAAGAGATGGTCAGAGACTTTGGACATGATGCTGGTGATGGTCAGAGACTATGGACATGATACAAGAAAAGGTCAGAGACTGCAGACATAAATGAAGAGGTGGTCAGAAACTCTGAATATTATACAAGGTATAGTCAGAGACTGTGGACATGATACAAGAGATGGTCAGAGACCATGGAGATGATACAAGAGATGGACAGACTGTGGAAATGATACAAGAGATGATCAGAGATGGCAGGCATGATATAAGAGTTGGTCAGAGACTGTGGGCATGACCCAGGAGTCAGTCATAGCCTGAGGACATGATACAGGAAATGGTTAGAGACTACAGGCATGTAGTCTGTGGGTATGATACAGATGACAGACTATGGCCATGATAAAAGAGATGGTCAGAGATTTCAGACGTGCTGAAGGAGACTTTCAGAGACCGTGAACATGATATAAGACTTGCTGCAAGACAGTCATACACGTTACATTGGACTGCTAGCAATCACTGCTATAACAGGGCAATAGGGAAACAAAAATTTCTGCAGGGGCCCTTAGGGCCACACAAAAGTGGCAAAGGTATATATAAAATAATATGTAAAGTGGTTGGAGGGAAGCTTCAGAATGGCAAAGATGTTTTTATTACAAATTATGTGAGCAGACCACAGTTCCTTTAAAAAAATAGCTTTATAGTCTAAAACTTTTTGTGCATGGTGCTGTTTTCATTAGCTGCAGGCAGTTCGTATCTGTAATTTCATCTGCACCTATATTTCTACAAAGTGCATAATTCCCACTGGCTTCGTTAATTCCATGGAAATTTGTTAGGGAGATCAGGTATGATAATAATGACTGCAGTAGTGAGGAAGACAGTTGTCCTGGTAAGGAATTTGCTTGATTTATCTACTTGACAGCTATAGGAATCTAACAGGTGCTTGCCATGCGTGAGTTTTAATGAGCTTGAATTTAGCCTTTATGGACTGTAGCCATAACATTTTGTATAGTAATAAAGTGGCCTTAACACACAATGTATGCTGTGCAAATTCTTAAAACTTGTTGCCTGTGCCTTATGATCAGCAAAGACATTTTTGGTGCCAGTTTTTGTTGATTTTTGTTGTTCTGTTGATGCACTATGGCATAAATTTGTTTGGGCACAACAAACATTCTGGACAAAAGTAAGAAGAATATGTATTGTATGGTTGTGGGTTGAGGCTAAATGGGAAAATGGGAAGGATTAAGTATCATTGTCTGGATAATACGTTAAATGAGCATTAGCCATTTGTGTTAGTGGTTAAGCTGACGTCTTGGATTAGTTTCAAGTTTTGTATATGGTTACTTATGTTCTTTAAATAATCTAAATATCTCATAATCTTGCTTAAAGAGTAAGTGAAAACTGGGTTGTTGCTGGTCCTAAATGGCCTATGAACTCATAAACCATATAGTATATTAATTATTGTAAACATGAGCTGCGCTTACCCTTGCCTACTTACTGTTATGTGCAAATTTATCAGTAAAGTGCAACCAATACAAATAAAGTGCATATAGAACATTAAAGTGCATAAGGTTCAGCAAACTTGCTAATTCCAAAGTGACTGTGCAACTCTTTATATTCTTGTGAAGATGTCTTTAAACATCTGGATTCGAGAGAACACGTAGGGGCGGGGACATCCGGTACCACGCCACTTCCGCCTATTAGAATGAACGCTTGCTCCAGGGAGTAACGGAGCAGCGGTGCTCTCTCTACTAATCTGCAGATCATTCCAGGTGCCGGGATAGGCACCAGCTTTGTGAGTGGACATATCATTTTTACTTTTATGATTTTTAATTATAAATAGAGTTACACTATGATGTTCTCCATGTTTTTTCTTCCCTGAGTTCCTGTGGATATATGGATCCATAGTCCCTGGTTGGCAATGCAGCATATACAGTATGAGCAGTGATTTGAAGCCTGGTTGTCCTACCTCAGTGTAGGTCAATAATGGCAGGTGAGTGCATACCCTGGTGGCGACACAGACAGTGGATTGGTGTGGAGTAGTTGTGGATGCACAGATCACTTTTGTTTAAAGGCATCTTCACAGCAATATAGGGTCACTTTGGAATTGGCAACTTTGCTGGACTCTATGCACTTTAATGTTTTAGATGCACTTTATTTGTATTGGTTGCACTTTACTGACACTTTTGCACTTTCAGAACAGTTAGTAGGTAAGGGGATTCGCAGCTCTTGTTCACAATAATTAATTTACTAATGTTCTTTGACACCAAATGTAGTATAAGCATCAGTGCCAAAGCAAAGCAAATGTAAAATAATTTATTGGTGCTGCAACTTTCCAATCCAAAAAACTTTGGGCAGAAACGCCTAGTTCAGAAAAAAGTTCCCACCTATCACCCAGCAAATTAAACTTTAGTATTTCAGCTAGCATCTAGCAATATACAAGTTCTTTGTTGACCTATTTGTAAAATGATTTTGGCACTCAGTAATGACTCAATACATCAGTATTATTGAATACTGATGTTCACAAACCACACTCACAAACATGAATTGCTTGGCAGATACCAACTAAATAATAATTCAGATCTTGGCAACAATTGTGCTGTAAGTTATGAATGACTTATTTCTTCTGTAATGTCAAGAAACTGCAGCTGGACTAAAAACTGGGTTGGTAATGTTAAAAAACTATTTTGTTTTTACAACACCAAAAAAAAAAAAAAAAAAATGGTGACAGTATGTTTTACAGACCATGAGAACACACAGGACATGAACATGCATTGTGTCAGAGCTAAAACTCTTCTGACTCCCAGAATAATACTTGAGTTGCTCCCCAAGCAACTTGTTTTAATTGATTTGTAAAAGTGCACTCATTGCATAGGCTTGATCTATGCCTTAACAATGTATCAACCCAATCAGTCAACAAGGTTCACTTTGTATGTCAACTGGTGCCCATTGTCCCAAGCATATAGTACTTTCTCTTTAGGATTGTAGTCAATCTGAGTAGTAAAGGCATATTCATTAATGAAAGGCAACTTTGGATCTGCTTCGGTATCTGTGTGAGTATCATAAGCGTAGGAAATTTGCCCTTCTTTTTGGTTATACATATCCACAGCATACAGAATTCCACAAACAATAAAGCAGTTTCCATAGGAATTTCGCTTCAGGCCAGTCTTCCATGTTGTCTCCTTCTTTGTAGATAAATCATTGGGGTCAAGTTTGCTGACAACAATGACTTCTTGTTGAGCATAATCATAGTCCACAGATGGGTAAATGACCCAGAGGCCACTTTCATCAATAGCAAAATCAATATCAGAATGACCTCTCCACTTCCATGGAGTGGTGTCTTCATATACCACATCATGGAGGAGTGTCCAGGCTGCTACAAAACGCTGCTTCAAATCATATTTGATAATGTTTTTTGTAAAAGCTCTGTTGTAGAAAAAGGCTCCTTGATACACAACATGCCCTGTACCAATCCAATTGTAAGGGACCTTGTACAAGTTGCTCCATCGACCTAAAACAAAAGTAGCAGATTGTTACAAGACATCACTGCTGAGTAACTACTACTTAATCACAACTGTAAAGAATTATTTCAGTTCAGTAAATGACCTATAACAAGCACAAATTACGAGAAATCAGAAGTCCTAATTTGCATATGTTTTCTGGGTTTGTGACTCAGATTGTTTTGAAGCCAGGCCACTAGCATTGTCAAAAAGAGGAAAAAACTGTTCTTTTGCAAAGCAGAATTTACCTGACACAGTAGGCAGAGAAAGCAAAATCCCAGAGTCAGGACAGCAAAAGATTTCAAATACTGAAATAAAATTGGTTTTACCAATAGCCGGCTGTTTTGGTGTCCTGGCCTGGATCGCTTCCTTCTCTCGGTCCGCTGTGAAGGAAGTTCTGTGGGCTCCAAAAATTCCTGGCTTGCCATTTCTGTGGAGGAAATTATAATACGCTGTGTGCATTACATTTCGATTGCGCTAATAAGCACACTTTTCAGCTCTTTTGCATAAATGCATTTCGAATGCACTCATGCTAAACCAAGACACATACACACTAAGCTGTATTCACATTGTCTCTCCGAAATCAGTCCTGCAAACCAGTCGGAGTGTCTTTAATTTATATGGATGTAACAGGGATAACAAAGGGGCTTGGTGGCTTCACAATCAGCCAATCAGCCTCCAAGGCACAGTCACATGACAGCAGCTCAATACAAAATAACAACCAATGACACACTTGTTTATATTCAAATGATACAATAGAGGGGGCGTGCATGCACGTGGAAAAGCTGGGCAGCCTGTATGAGTCCCAGCCGTTGGGTGGGCGGAGATGCACCCACCCTAGATAACAATGAAAGCCATGTGGAAACATGGGTCCCATTGAAACCAACACATTACCTGACAAAGGCTGTCCCGCCAAACCCCCACACATGCAAAGCCAACTCTACCATTACAATGAATCCTATGTAATATAGTTCATAGAACTATATTTAATAGTGATTATACTACTGTTCCATTAAAGGTTAAATTATGCACAAAGGAAAATAACTGCGGGTTTCTGTCACGTGGATCAAACCTGACAGGAAGCTTACAGGCCATTATCCTTACATAAAAGGCAATACTGATTCCATACTGCAAGCACATCCCCGCCAAGCGGATTAATCTGCACATAATACAGGGGCCCCCCGGTTGATGGTAATATACCCACGCCATGGAACGCGCCTTGCACCTCAAAGATCCAGACCAGCGTTCGCTCCAGCGTTAACCAGTCAGAGCGCCTGCCGGCCGGGATGGTCAAGCGGGTCATGTACGGTTACCAATTAATGTAAGTGGCATTTCCTCAATATCTGTTAAAGCCATATTCGCTATACACATCGAATACCGGTAAACCGACACTGGGAGAAACTGTGACAATACATAATTAACATCCTAATAAAATTTCTACAACAGTACAGAAAAAATGTTTGCTGACATCACTATAACCTAAACCTAATCATATTTGCTATTTATAAACAAGGCAACTCAGTACAGCTTTAGGAGAGAAGCAGAAGAACGAACATGTCTTAGGGCTCATTTAGACCTGCAAAAACAAGTGCCTGCAAAAGTGCCCATTAACGCATCTAACGTGTTAAAGGCACGTTTTTGTGTGTTTATAATGCGTTTGCTTCTAATTAAAAAAGGCTTGCCAGGTGCCCCCTCTGTGTTGTTTTTTTCATTGTATGGATATTTGTATCATCATTGCTTTATAAATGAATCTTAAACACACTATAATTGCTATAGAAGCATGTGTAGCAAAGCAACACCGCTCCAGGTCAGCCTACTAAAACAGATCCCACACAACTCCTGTCTCAGGTGCAAAGCTGAAAATGCTTCCATTGATGTCAATGTAAATGCGCTGCAAACGCACTGCAAACATGTCACAAATGCCCTCATTTACAGCACATTTGAGATGCATTTAGAAAGTGTTACTAGCCAAAATGATAATAAAAAATGATTATATTTATATAATTATATTATATAATTGTTTATTATTATTTATTAATATATTTATTATTTATATTATATAATTATTTATATAATTATAAAATAGAATTTCATCCAATAAAAAACAACAATCATGCAACAATGTACCCAAACAAAATATTTATATTTTTTTTCACACAAATAGAGCTTTCTTTTGGTGGCATTTAATAACCACTGAGGTTTTTATTTTTTTGTGATATAAGTGAAAAAAGAGCAAACATTTTGAATCAAAACACTTTTTTTTTAGTTTCGATTATAAAATTTTGCTAATAAGTAATTTTTGTTCATAAATTTGAGCCAAAATATATACTGCTACATATCTTCCGTAAATATAACCCAAATTAGTTAATATTATTTGGTCTGTGTGAAAGTTATAGAGTCTACAAGCTATGGTGCCAATCATTGAAAATTGATCACACCTGATGCACGGATGGCCGACATGATGCATACAATGGATCTCATTTCTTGAAAGCCCTGAAATGTGAGGAGCATAAAAATTTTCCCCAAATTACCCCTTTATGGAAAGTCAACAGTCCAAAGTATTTAGTAAGAGACATGGTGAGTTTTTTGAAGTTGTATTTTTTCCCCACAATTTTTGGGAAAATGTAGAAGTGTTTTTTTTTTTTTTACACAAAATTGTCATAACAATTTATTTCTCGCACACAGCATATGCATAGTTGCAATTACACGCCAAAATACATTCTGCTACTCCTCCTAAATACAGTATGGCGATACCACATGGGTGAGACTTTTACAAAGCCTAGCCACATACAGAGGCCCAACATGCAAAAGGAGCACCATCAGATGTTCTAGGAGCATAAATTACACATATAATTTCCTAACGACCTATCACATTTTTGAATGCCCTGGAGCACCAGGACAGTGGAATAACCCACAAAATGACCCCATTTTGGAAAGCAAACACCCCAACATATACTCTATGAGGAATAATGAGCCTTTTGAAGTAATTTTTTTCCACAAGTTTTTGGAAAATGTGGAAAGAAAATGAAAACGTATTTTTTTTACACAAAGTTGTCAGTTCATAAAATATTTCTAACACATAACATGTACATAGTGAAAATTACACCCCAAAATACATTCTGCTACTCCCCCTGAGTATGGTGATGCCACATGTGTGAGACTTTTACACAGCCAGGCCACAGCCTCCCTGCAGGCCCAACATGCAGGGAGCACATTCAGGCATTCTAGGAGGAGCATATATTACACATCTTATGTCTTTCCTACCTATCACACATTTGAAGGCCCTGGAGCACCAGGACAATAGAAACGCCCACAAAATGACTAATTTGAAAAGCAAACACCCCAATGTATATTCTATGAGGCATGGGCTGCAGATAGGTACTCGGGTACTCTGATGGGCTGCAGATTGGTACTCAGGTACTCTGATGGGCTGCAGATAGGTACTCAGGTACTCTGATGGGCTGCAGATTGGTACTCAGGTACTCTGATGGGCTGCAGATAGGTAGTTGGGTACTCCAATGGGCTGGAGAGAAGTACTCAGGGACTATGGGCCAGAGACAGACACTCGGGTACTCTGGGCTGGAGATAGGTACTCGGTACTCTGATGGGCTGCAGTTAGGTACTTGGGTACACTGGGCTGGAGACAGGTACTCGGGTACTCTGATGGTCTGCTAAAATACATTCTGCTACTCCTCTTGAGTATGGCAATACCACATGGGTGAGACTTTTACACAGCCTGGCCACATACAGAGGCCCAACATGCAGGGAGCACCTTCAGGTGTTCTAGGAGCATCAGTTACACATCTAATCTCATTCCTACCTATCACACATTTGAAGGCCCTGGTGCACCAGGACAATGGAAATGCCCACAAAATGACCCTTTGGAAAGCAAACACCCCAATGTATATTCTATGAGGCATGGGCTGCAGATAGGCACTCAGGTACTCTGATGGGCTGCAGATAGGTGCTCAGGTACTCTGAAGGGCTGCAGATAGATACTTGGGAACTCTGTCTCCAGACAGGTACTCTGATGGGCTGTAGAAAGGTACTTGGATACTCTGGGCTGGAAACAGGTACTTGGGTATTCTGATGGTCAGCAGATAGGTACCCGGGTACTCTGGGCAGTAGACAGGTACTTGGGCACTCTGGCCTGGTGAGTAGCTGTCTCCTGTACTCCAATGGGCTGGGGACAGGTACCCAGGTACTCTGATGGGCTGGGTCTCATGGTCTCATGGACAGAGGTCGGATAACCTCATGATCTTAAGGAAAGAGGTCGGGTAGTCTCATGGGTTCATGGACAGGGGTCGGGTAGTCTCATGGACCCATGGACAGGGGTCGGGTAACCTCATGTCCTCTGTCGATGAGTGGTCCGGTCTCACGGGTTCATGGACAGATGACGGGTCTCATGGGCCCATGGATAGACGACTGGTAGTCTTATGGGTTCATGGACAAAGGTCGGGTCTCATAGGTTCATGGAAAGATGTCGGGTAGTCTCATGGACAGACCTCTGTCTCAAGGGTTCATAGATAGACGTCGGGAAGTCTCATGGACTCGTGGATAGACGT
>BLSH010006399.1:74593-98679 GCA_018402905.1 Glandirana rugosa | reverse complement strand
TAGGGGTTTCCCTGTGTCCCCATTTATGTAGTTGGAGGGGTGTCCTATATGCTCTGTGGAATAACATCAGATGGGACAGCTTTTGGATGGCAGAGACCGAGACCATGGGCACCGCATTTAAGCACTCCACCCAGGTGTCTCCATCTATGGCACGAGGTCTTCCTCCCATCTTTGCCTGCATGGAAGCTCTTTGGAATCCTGAGTGGCATTAAGGAGTACAGTATATGCCCTGGAGAACGTTCCTCTCTTTTCTGTTGCCATAAAAACTTCCTCAATAATCGGGTGGTGTGACCTTACTAGTGCATTAACATGTGCTTGTGCGTTAATGGCATGGCGTAGTTGTAGATATTTATAAAATTGCCGCACCGGTATTTGAAAGTCCCGCTGAAGCCCTGCGAATGATTTAACCTCCTCCCATCCGCACCATAGCCGAACGACGGCTACAGCGCGGCTCTAAAATGACAGGAGGACATCTATAGATGTCCGCCGGAGACCCGCGATCTCCTTACAGAAAGGAGGAACGGGAAACCGCAGAAGTAAACACGGTGGTTCCCCGTTCTGTGAGGGGGTCATGCAAGATCTACTGATCCCTGTTACTGGGATTAGTTAGATCTGTCATGCCCCTGTCAACCCCGCCCCCCCCACAGTTAGAACACACCCAGGGAACATAGTTAACCCCTTCACTGCCCCCTGCAGGTTAACCCCTTCACTGCCAATGACATTTATACAGTAATCAGTGGACATTTAAATTTCTGATCCCTGTATAAATGTCATTGGTCCCAAAAAAGTGTCAAAAACGTCCAACATGTCCGCCCCGATATCGCAGTACCGCTAAAAATCACAGATCGCCGCCATTACCAGTAAAAAAAAAATAAAAACGCCATAAATCAATGTCCATAGTTTGTAGGACTTTTGCGCAACCCAATCAATAAACGCCGATTGCGATTTTTTTAACCAAAAATATGTAGAAGAATATAGATCGGCCAAAACTGATGAATAAATTTGTTTTTTTATTTTTTATTTTTGGATATTTATTATAGCAAAAAGTAAAAAATATTGTTTTTTTTCCAAAATTGTTGCTCTTTTTTTGTTTATAGTGGCGATCAGAAATGACGCAGAGGGGATCAAATACCACCAAAAGAAAGCTCTAGTTGTGGGAAAAAAACGACGCAATTTTTGTTTGGGTACAACGTCGCGCGACCGCGCAATTGTCATTCAAAGAGCGACAGCGCTGAAAACTGAAAATTGGTCCAGGCAGGAGGGGGGTTTAAGTGCCCAGTAAGGAAGTGGTTAAGGACATTGTTCTCAGAGTTGTGAGACATATCTGAGCCCTAACCTCTCCCAGTTGCCAAACCCCTCCAGTTTTAAAATTTCCTTGTAGTATGAATTTTGCCATAACAGCGTATAGGGTAGGTAGCCATGCATCTTCAGGATATTTTTAATATTAGTCCACAGGCTATTCAGTAGTCTAACTGTGGGAAGGATTGGCGACAGGTGGGAGAAGCCTGACTCTAAATGAGTCAGTGCTGTCTCTACAGTGTCCTCCGGTACAAGTATGGTCCTGATGGGGTCATTGGGGTCGAAAAGACCCCAACCCCCATTTGTTGGGCCTGGGCAGCAAGGAAGAAATTTTTGGATTTGGGACTACTAGCACAGCTCTGTCCTTACTCCTCTGGAGTGTGGACAAACTAATACGTGCCTGCTTTCGTTTCCAAATCAGTTCTCGGAATTGGGACTCTATCCGCCGAAACCACCCACCCGGGATCCACACCAGAGAGTTGTTAAATATGTAAAGGAGTTGAGGGCCCCACACCATCTTAATTAGATTTACTCTCCCCGCCACTGACAGGGGCAGTTTACACCATGCTGTGCATTTCTCACGAAATTTTTGTAATATGGGTATCAAGTTCAGCTTAATATATTCCTTGGGATTGGGGGACACAACCACGCCTAGGTATTTAAATTGGGTGACAATCTCCACCATCTGTGCACTCTCCGGTAGTGGGCCAGGTAGTCGATCCAGCGGCATGAGAACCGAGTTGTCCCAGTTTATGGAAAACCCGGGCAGGCTACCAAATGTATTAATAAGTGACATTACTGCCTGTAGGAATTCACGTGTATCCCCAAGATAGAGCAGAGTATCATCTGCGTACATGGAGACCACATCTGCATTATTGCCTCGTAGTAAACCTACCACTGCTGGAGAAGAGCGGATACTGGCTGCCAGGGGTTCTAGTGCAAGGGCAAAAAGCAGGGGTGAGAGTGGGCACCCCTGCCTGGTCCCCCTGTGTAGCTCAAGTGATTCCGTGAGTTCCCCATTGACTCTAACGCGGGCCTTGGGGGCCGCATAGAGTACCTTGACCCACTTAATGAATGATTGGCCTACTCCGAGACGCTCCAAGACCTCCCACAGATACCTCCACTCCACACTGTCGAAGGCCTTGGCAGCGTCCAATGAAAATATTGCCCTATTTCCCATATTGTCTGTGGGCATTTGTAGGTTTAAGAAGAGCCTCCTGATGTTTGGCGCCGTTGAGTGGCCTGGAATGAAGCCACACTGATCAGCATGTACCAACTTATGTATAACTTTAGTTAGACGGGATGCCAATACTTTGGCTAGTATCTTGACATCAGATGTCAGTAGTGATATGGGCCTATAGGATTCAGCATTCGTTGCTTCCTTCCCTGGTTTGAGTATGACCACAATGATGGCCTCGTTCATTGTTTGTGGTAGCTTTCCCGATTCTAGTGATTCATTAAACACTTTTAGGAGTGTAGGCACCAATATGTCCGCGTACTTCCCGAAGACCTCCGAGGGAAGTCGGTCCACACCTGGGGACTTCCCACTGGATGTCTGTTTTAGGGCATTGCGTATCTCCTCCTCTGTTATGGGACCATTTAGTGCCTTGGCATCAGTTGCAGCGAGGCAGGGTAGTGGACATTCATCTAAGAATAACCGTATTGTTTCTACAGACGGGTTTACTTTAGAAGTGTACAGGTCTGAATAGAACTCCTGAAATTCCCCAAGTATCTCTTGGGTAGAGACCCTGTGGAATCCCTGGGAATCTACAAGCAGCTCCACATGACTTACACTTTGTTGGTTTCTAATCAGCATTGCTAGCTTGTGTCCTGTATTTTCACCTTCCTCATAGTGTTTTTGTTGTAAAAAATATCTTTTATTTTCAGCTAATTGCATTTCAACCTGTTTCGCCATAGACGGAGCTGCCAGCCAGGACCGCTTGGTATCATCAGAGGGGTTCGCAACAAAGAGTTCTTCAAGCCTACTAACCTCCGATAGCACCATATTTTCCCATGCCTTTGTGGATGTCTTAATTTTATTAATTGCATACATGAACTGTCCCCTCAAAAAAGCCTTAGCTGCATTCCACACCACCCCCAATGGAGCTGTACCCGTGTTATTTGGAAAGAAGGATTTAAGCTCTGTTCATATAGGGTCAGGGTCTGGGAGGAGATTGAGCCAGAATGGGTTCAATTTCCAGGTAAAGGGTTTCAATTCCCCCGTGATTTCAAGCTCCAGAGTGGTCTGATATTTGTCTGGGTTTGTATTGTGAATTAATGAGCAAAGGGAGAATAGATTTGTTACCCAACCCAAGGTCTATTCTAGACAACCCACTATGGGATGCAGAGTGGCAAGAATACATTCTGGCAGTGGGGTGTCTCATCCTCTACACATCCATCAGCCCAAGCTCTCCCAGCAGGCGGGAAAAGGGGGTAAACCCCCCAGTTGGTTGTGTGTTTCATATGGGGTAAGATAACCTATCCCAGTGGGAATGCAGGATATGATAGTCCCCCACCGCTAATAGAGGGATATCCAGGCAAGTAGACATGACCAGTATCCTGAGAACCTCTGGTGAGAACGGTGGAGGAATGTACACACCCGCTAACAAACATGTAAGCCCATATAGTTTACACAGTAAAAATACATATCTACCCTAAGGGTCCGTGTATACTTTCAGACAAGAGAATCAGACACCTTGTCGGACAAACATACTCACACCTCTGGCATATGTCGAATATGTTGAATGGTATTGTCATTGGAATTGGCTAGGAGACAGGGTATGCATAACATTAGGTGCTAGGTGAGTGCTAGGTGAGTCTCCTGAAGGCAAATTAAGTCAGCCTTCAGTCTTTTGGTATTTCTGAAGACCGCCAGGCATTTCACTGAGGCCCATAATGTTCCAGGACAGTACAATCAATGTATGGGCCATGTTGTATACAGTTCAAAAAAGTACCTTGAAGGTGAACCCTTTCAATCCTCCAGTTAGTGAGTCTAGCGGGATGCCCTTGAAATATGATCTTGGGGTAATCAAAGGGGAATGTTCTGTAATTATGACCGTCCGGGCGGAATGCAGTGTCTCTTACAGGCCGTGAAGGTAGGGTGATCATCTCTTTGACTTCAACATAGTGCAGTGCAGGAGAAGACAAAAAAGAAGAAAGTAGAAACAAACGAACAATAGGAAACTTGAAAGTGTTCAACAAGTGTTCTTGGAATAGCCATTGCAGTCCCCTTTGTCCACACAGGACTTCCATAGTGGGGCAAACAGTAGGAACTCCGCAATCCCCAATCGGACATTTCAGTCACCCCAGGGATTCAGCTTTTTTAAGCAACTAGGAGTAACACAGCAGACATTCTTAATCTGCCTTGTCAGTGGTATTGATTGATGACTGGCTTTCATTCTACCCTTTGTTTAGAGGCAGTCTTTCGGCTGTCCTGGGTTCTTCCATGCTTAGATGGGGAGCTCTCCCCCAGTTGTCTCTCCTCCCGGTCTAGCCATTGCATAGCTGCAGTCGGTTTTTCAAAAAAATGGACCTCCCCATTTGCCACCACTCTTAGTTTAGCAGGAAAAAGCATTGCATATTGCAGGTTAAGTGCTCTGAGGCATCGTTTTACCTCAGTGAACTTGACCCTCTGTCTTTGGACTTCAGCAGAATAATCCGGGAATATTGAGATTTTTGTATTGTCAAACTTTAATTTGTCCTTTTTCTTCCTGGCACCAGTGAGGATTATATCTTTGTCTTTATAGTTAAATAGTTTGAGCAGGAAAGTACGTGGAGGGTGTCCTGGTGGCAGCGGCCTCATGGGCCCTTTCAACAGAGAACATGGCTTTCCTTACCAAATGTATTTGATAGCCAGTTTTGAATAAAGGCGACAGGGTCTTTGCCCTCAGCCCGTTCCGGCAGCCCCACCACCCTCACATTACATCTCCGCATTTTGTTCTCAATGTCCTCAAGTCTAGAAGCGTGGTGGGCTGTAAGTCTCACCGTGTGAGACAGGTCGCGTTTCATGGGCTCTAGGTCATCCTCCACCGCACTCACCCTTCCCTCCACTGCTGATGTTCTTTCCCTCAGCTTCTGCATGTCATGGTGGATAAAGGACACCTCTGCTTTCACTCCTTTTATCTTATCTGTTAATGCAGCAATAGAGGGGGTGTGACCGGATGTGAAGGAGGCAGCAGCGTCTCTCTGGAGCTCCGTAGCCATCCGCACTAATATCCTTATAAAGTAAGGCTTTTCACTCCATTATTAGCCTTGGCGTATGGTGGTACATAGTCAGGATTCTCCAGGCATGCCAGCTACCCCCTCCAAATCCTACAAAGCGGCATTGTTGGAGCCACGGACGACCCGCTCCTCTCAAGGCCTGGGAAAGAACGCCGCCTCCGCCATCTTGCCTCAGGAGCAGAGACTAAAGCGCGCCAAGGACAGGACGGCGGTGGACATGGAGGAACACCGCTCTGAACCGAACGCTTCACAGACCCCACCGCAGTCTCAGAGTGACCCGCTGGGAGGTGAGTCACAACAAGAGTCCATTACTAAACCCATTCTAGAGGCCATTGCGGCCAGCAGCACGGCGGTTATGGTGCGAATAGATCACCTGGCGGCAGAATGCAATTTGATCTGCCATGATATTGACAAAGTACGCACTAGACTAACGGCTGCAGAAGACAGGATCTCTGAGGTGGAAGATTCCTCTCAGTCACAGGCTATTAAAATAACTGAACTGCAAACCGCGGTGAGGGCATTGCAGCGCCGTGCTGAGGACGCAGAGGACACGCAGAGAAGGAACAATGTGAGGGTGGTGGGCCTCCCAGAGGGAGCGGAGGGGGACAGGCCTGCCATCTTTGCAGAGCAGTTCTTCAAACAAATCCTTAACTTGGAGGAATTACCCCCCACTTATGTTGTGGAAAGGGCCCATAGGGTCCCAACAGGTGCTCGCCCTCCTGGCGCTTACCCCAGGGCATTCCTAGCCAGATTCCTGAATTATTGGGAACGGGACAGGATTTTGGCGGCAGCCAGGAAGATCAAAGATCTCAAATTTGACAATGCTCAGATTATGTTATTTCCTGACTTTTCTGCAGAAACACAAAGTAGAAGGAGATCTTTCAACGATATCCGGAAACGCCTGAGGGATAAGAACATTCAGTATAGCATGCTTTACCCCAACAGACTCCGGGTACAGCATAAAGGGAGTGTGAAATTTTTTGACACTCCGCAGGAGGCATGTGATTGGTTGGACAGTACCCATTGATCAGGTTGACTCTGGGACAAAATGCATAAATCAGGAAGGAAAGCTTCAATACGAGTGAGTCTAATCCCATCTGACCAAAAAGTTCTGCAGTTGGTTTCTCCTGGTAAATACTGTTTTTTTTTTTCTTTCCGTGTTTGTTTTTTCATATTTTCATTTTCCTAGCCATGGGATAACCACGGCAACATGAGGTGGAGAACTTGGTGATTGATACAGGGAATCTACATCCTGAGAAAGTTTCCTATTTTTCGCCGCTAGGGGGAGCTGTTACCTAGTTTATAGCCAAGTCGCAAACACTCTGATAAACTTGGCAAACACAGCCTTACATTTCTGTTACTACGGATATGGAGAGAGGAAGATCGAAGCTGGCGGACTTAAACCTCAGTTTGGTTAAGCAACCAAAGATATCTGATTGTTTTTTGTTTTGTTTGGGACTGTTTTTCTGTTTAGTTTGGGATTACAAGCCACTTACCGGACTAACGGAGGAGTACATTGGAGTTGGTTGGGGAATTTGTCTAGGTATAATGGCAGGGGTTAATGGGAAGGTTAAGGGCTCAGTCACCGCCCCTCCACTGGGCCCTCCAGGTTGAATATCTCCCTGGTTAAATGTGATGGGTCGAGAAGTCCTTTTTGTCACAGGGCTCCTACTTTGAAACTCATGAGGTCTATACCAATATCCTGGTATCATATTATACGGTTAATGAGAGAATGGCGAACTTGGTAAAGGTTATATCGTGGAATGTTAGAGGGTTGAATGACAAATATAAGAGAGCGTCTGTTTTTCAGTTCTTAAAGCGGTACAAGCCGCAAATAATACTGTTGCAAGAAATGCACTTGGATCCAGGGTGCTGTCCTTGCGGAGATCATGGCTTCAAAAGGTGTTTCACGCCACTTACTCCATATATTCTCGGGGAGTGTCCATCCTTATTAGCAGGGCGGTACCCTGTACCATCCATCAAGTGTTTGTTGACCCAGGGGGTAGATAAATAGCTCTGGTAATGGATATCTATCAAACAAAAATTGTACTTGTCAATGTTTACTCGCCTCCGCCTGCTGATGCTCAGATGCTTTATGCCCTCTGGTCTAAATTGGCACCATACGCCCAGTTACCTCTGGTGATGATGGGAGACTTCAATGCCATACTGGAGGGGCTGGATACTTCTAACCCGTCCAGGAGCTGTTCACAAGAACTGGGGGCATGGGCGGAAGAGATGGGCTTGACGGAGGTATGGCGGTGGAAGCACCCAGGAGGTAGATGCTATTCACACCTGTCCATGACGCATCGTTCTGCGGCCAGGATAGATTTGGTGTTTGGGAATATTCCCATGCTTCCCAGGGTAAGAGAGGTTGAATATCTCCCTGGGGGCGTTTCGGATCACTCTCCTCTACTCCTTTGGGAGGGTGGGGAGGGGGGGATGGAAGATCTCCCCGGGATGGCTGAAACATGAGCAGGTTATGACCAGAATACAAAACACCACCTCCACATATTGGGCGGACAACGAGGGAATGGCACACCCTGGGATGCAGTGGGATGCATTTAAGGCAGTTCTTAGGGGGGAGTGTATATCAGCCGTTAAGGAGGCGAGAAGGGACCACAGAGCAGAGCTTAAAATGTTACAGGATACTGAAAAGGAGTGCTCGGGGAGATCTGCTGACTCCCCTTCGGATGACACCTATAGGGCGTTGTTGGACCCCAGGAGGAGCTTCTCTCTGCACTTCTCTGATTTAGCTCACACTGAGGTCGGTCACAGGGCGGCCTCGGTGTTTACGGAAGGGGACAAGAACGGTAAACTGCTGGCCCTGCTGGTGGATGACTTTCACCCAATTACCAGTGTTCCAGCTCTGATGGGGTCGGGAGGGGAATTGATCACTGATCCTGATGGTATACTAGCCGAATTTGTAAGATTCTTCTCTGCACTGTAAGACCCTATAGCTCCGTATGACTGCTCGGAATTGGATTTACTGTTGGGAGGGTTGGATATCCCCCAGTTGAAGGATCATGACAGAGATAGCATGGACGCTCCGATTACTCGCAAAGATATTGAGAGAGCAGTCTTTTCCTTCCCCCCCAAAAAGGCCCCCGGTCCTGATGGGTTCCCCATTGACCTTTACAAGGACAATATAGAGAGTTTGGCCCCTAGACTGAATCAGTTGTTTGAGGCATGCCTGGAAGGAGATTTTCTCCCGCCATCCATGTTGGAAGCGTATATGATACTCCTTTTAAAACCGGGAAAGGACCCTCTAGACTGCTCCTCCTACCGACCGATAGCCCTGCTTAATTCGGACTTGAAGATACTTACCAAGGTGCTGTCCACCAGGTTGGGGGGTGTGATTGCATCATTGGTTGACTCGGACCAGACTGGGTTCATGCCTGGTAAATCCACAGACACAAACTTACGCCGCCTATTTACCCACCTGCAGATACTGGGGACTGAACCTGATACGCGTATTATAGTGTAAATAGATATTGAAAAAGCATTTGATTCGGTGGACTGGCACTACATGACTAGGGTCTTAGAGTGCATGGGGTTTGGACCGAACTTTCGGAAATGGGTGGCACTACTATATAGTAGGCCTAGAATGGCAGTCAGATTGGGTCACCTAATCTCCCCATATTTTGCGATTGGAAGGGAGACTAGACAGGGCCGTCCTCTCTCCCCCTTCCTATTTGCATTAATGGTGGAACCTATAGCAAGGGCCTTGCGATTGTCCCCAGACATTCATGCCATTAAGGTGGGCAATATTAGAGAATCCCTTGCACTGTACGCGGACCACCTGCTCCTCTTCCTGGGGGATCTGGCGGGTTCCCTGAGGGCGGCCTTGACTATATTGAATAACTTCTCTGTCTATTCGGGCCTACGGGTGAATTGGGGTAAGTCGTCCATCCTCCCACTGGGGGAGGGGGCGCAGGGGATGGCCGACCCCGACCTGCCGCTTAGGTGGGTCTCCTCTATCACCTACTTGGGAGTGAAGGTGACGGCGAAGGTTCAAGACTATTTTCAACTAAACCTGTTGCCCCTACTCACCCTCATGAAAAATAAAATGCAGACGTGGCAGAAGCTCCCTCTATCACTGATTGGTAGGATAAATTTGCTAAAAATGAAGCTTCTGCAGGCGGCCTTGTATTTCTTAAGACACGCCCCTGTGACTATTCCCAGATCATTCTTCAAACAACTGAACGGTGTCACGAGTTCCTTCGTTTGGGCCCCCAAGCCTCCTAGAATAGGTATTCGAACATTACAAGAACCGGCGGATAGAGGGGGACTGGCTTTACCCGACTGGAGGAAATACTATTTGGCTGGGCAAATGGTCTTCATACATAGGTGGCTAATATCAGACGAAGGGGATTTGGCAACAATACTAGAAGCTGCGATCCTGGGCTCGTTCGAATCCCTGCGCTTTGCGGTCTATAGGGGAGTACGGTCATCTCTTCCACTCACTCAGTCGATGGTGACTGCCATCAGGGCATGGGAGGAGGCTAGGGTGTTGGCAAATCCAAGCTATCAGGGCTCATCCCCAAGGGCTCCTCTGTGGCTGAACCCGAGACTCGCACACTTTCTGTCCTTCCCCGATCCTGTAGTGTGGGCTACTAGGGGGGTTAAGATGCTGGGCGACATCACAAACTTGGGGGAGCTGCTGACGTTTGATCAGCTTAAAAACAAATTCACTCTGCCAAATAATTATTTGTTTAGATTTTTGCAGCTCCGGCATGCCTTCCAGTGTCAGTTTAGGAATGGGAGGGTGGAGTCTCTGCCCTCTTCCTTCGAGTCCACCCTCCTAGAGGAAGACTTACCAAAGGTCCTCTCAACAATATACAAGGAATTATTTAAAACCACCCCAGTAGCAATCAAAAGATGTAGAGAGAGATGGGAAGCCGAGGTCCCGGAGATTCAGGGGGAGGACTGGGAGGAACTATGGGATAAACCATTCAAAAATGTAATATCAGCCAGAGATAAACTTATTCAATTTATTTTATTTATTCAAAGTTAGGGTGTGCCTGTTGGGCTTGGTGGAGGACATAGTGACATCTAGGGCCCATACAACTCTGCTTTCCATCCTGCTTTTTTATGGGAAAAAGCTCATCCTACTCCACTGGAAAAAGGCTGCGCCCCCTGAAGTGACTCAATGGAAAGGGTTGGTCAACCGAATGATGCCATACTATAAGTCGACCTACAAGGCTCCTCTGTGGCTGAACCCGAGACTTGCACACTTTCTGTCCTTCCCCGATCCTGTAGTGTGGGCTACTAGGGGGGTTAAGACGACCTACAATAAGTACTATAAGTACTATACATACTATAAGTCGACCTACAAGGCTAGAGGCTGCGAAAAAAAATTTGAAAAGGTTTGGAGGGCTTAGTTCGAGTCTCTTTGTTCTGCAGGTTAAGCACACCAGAATAATAACTGTGCCATGCATAGATAGTACGGTTTGTAGGAGTGTATAGATAACAAGCAGTAGCTGATATCCTGGTAGTTTGGGAGGGACAGGTTTCCCTGTCACATTGTCAGGTCAAATGCATGAAGACAAAAGGTGGCGATATACGATCAAATCCGGAGCATGTGGAAGGAGGCAGGTGACTGAGTGCAAGGGGGGGGGGGGTATTTCTATTGTTGTGGGTAGTTTTAATTACTCAAGGGCGTAGTCAGGACATCTATGTATAGATAGCTTGAATTCCGGAGGAGTCACTAGGTTGGCCCTCATGCTACCTTGCTGTAATTCCTGTTTCACTTGAAAACTCAATAAAAATAAGTTTTAAAAAAAAATGCAGCAATAGAGGTGTTGCACTGTGTAACAGCCGCCATATTGTCTCTTAAGGTGTGTTCAGGGCCTAGTGCTGGTGAGCGCGAAGGGGGTGAAGCGTGCAATGAACTTACTGGGTCCCAGTCTGTGAATAGGGCCGAGGAGTCCTCCAGCGGTACAGTGTCATCTGCTTCTGACTGTCCTCCCATACTGTTCTCGACCAGAGCTGGTGAGCCCTTTGGAGCTGCCCGGGAGAAGAGCTTCTGTGCTGCTTCCTTATATTTTGATTTGGTCGTGCGTGGCGGCAGGGCGCCATATTGCCCCGTCAGATCTGGGAAGGAGCGGGCCTCTTTTAGTCTTTTCGCCATGAGTGCGATCCGATCAGTGAATACACCGGGTACCCAGACGTGTGGTGGGTCTGTAGCAGGATTGTGCGGGGTTCCGGCGAGCGCTGGCCAGCCACCTGAGGATTTATTGCAGGATTTTCAGCGGAGAGGTCAGTCTGCATGTCTTCCTACATGCGCCATTCAGCCACGCCCCAACCAACTTTTTTAAAAGTCTGGCGGGTTGCCAGTTTTATTTAGAAAAAAAGGTTGCAAGTCATAAAACAAACAAAACATCAAAACAAAACCCTGCTGCCCGGCGCTAAACTACTACAGTGCAGGATACCTCTCTATACCATGTCAGGCTTGTCCCTGACACCTTCAAACAAATCAAAAATTTTCTCTTGCAGTCCCTAGAGCAACCAACTCCCCAGGTGTAGCTCTCTCATCCTGTCATCCTGAGTCCCAGGCCAGAGCAAAACTGAGATCTCTTCATGGTCATTAAATGCAGCTGAAGATGGATTTGGGTGGACCAGAAAGTTCTCGCATAACGTCACTATATACACATATATATATATATATATATATATATACGTAATATGTGGGGGGAGGGTAGTTCAAGTGGGGATCACCTTCCCTGGCAAAAAGGTAGTCCAGACAGCAGGTCTTTCTTAAAAGCTGACTTGTAGCCACTTTTATTAAAAAGGTTGCATGAAAACTCAAACATACAAAACAGAAGATAAATCCTTGCCATCCAGGCATTAAACATTTCCAGGTTCCTAACTCAGAGGTGAAGGGCTTCTCCCCGTCACCCACAAAACAAAGATAATGCAAACCTTTTGTTTCAGTCACAAAGCAACACTTCAGATCAGCAGCTCTCAGGGTTTTTTTTGGCTTCCTGAGTTCCAGGCCAGAGCAAACCTTTGCTCTACTCCTGCTTATTCATACCACCTGTTGGTGGACACAAGTTACATAGTTGCATAGTAAACGAGGTTGAAAAAAGACACAAGTCCATCAAGTACATCCTATGTGTATGTTTTTAATGTCAGTATTAAATTGTATATCCCTCAATGTTGTGGTCCCTTAGGTGTGCATCTAATAGTTTTTTTAAATTATCTAGACTCCCAGCAGAGACTACTGCTTGTGGAAGAGAATTCCACATCCTCACTGCTCTTACCGCAAAGAACCCTCTACACTTTTTAAGGTTAAACTGCCTTTTCTCTATTTTTAATGAATGGTCGTGTGTCTTTGTGTGCTCCCTTGCACTGAATAGTTTTGTACCTACTGTTGGGTCACCAGCACAGTATTTGTACATTGAAATCATATCCCCTCTCAAGCTTCTCTTTTCCAGAGAGAATTAGTGCAGTGCTTGTAATCTTTCCTCATAACTAAGGTCCTCCAATCCCTTAATAAGCTTTGTGGCCCTTCTCTGTACCCTTTCCAATAACAAACATCCTTCCTGAGGACTGGTGCCCAGAGCTGAATGGCATATTCCAGGTGCGGCCTCACCAGAGGCTTGTATAGTGGGAGAATTATTGATTTATCCCTGGATTTGATCCCTTTCCTGATGCATGCAAACACTTTGTTAGCTTTGCTTGCAACTTGGCATTGTGTGCCACTGCTGAGCCTGTTCTCCACTAGGACCCCTAGGTCTTTTTCCATCCTAGATTCCCCCAGAGGCTCTCCCCCTAGTGAGTAGTTTGCTTTCTTGTTCTTGGTACCCAAATACATTATCTTACATTTTTCTACGTTAAATCTCATTTGTCACTTGTCTGCCCACCCCATTAATTTATTCAGATCTTCTTGCAAGGTTTCCACATCCTGTGGAGAGTTTATTGCTCTGCTTAGCTTGATATCATCCGCAAATATTGAGATTGAGCTGTTCACCCCGCCCTCCAAGTTGTTTATGAATAAATTGAATAGGATTGGTCCCAGGACAGAACTTGGGGAAAACCACTTTCTACACCAGACCATTCTGAGTACTCCCCATTTATCACCACCCTCTGGACTTGCCCTTGTAGCCAATTTTCAGTCCAGGTGCTCACCCTTTGATCGATGTTAAGGGACCTTAGTTTGTACAGTAAATATTTATGGGGAGCTGTATCAAATGCTTTCGCAAAATCCAATTACACGTCTACAGGCCTTCCCTTATCTAGATGGCAGCTCAACTCCTCATAGAAGGTTAACAGATTGGTTTGGCAAGAACGATCCTTCATGAACCCATGTTGATTACCACTAATGATACAGTTCTCGTCACAATAATCTTGTATGTAATCCCTTATTATTCCCTCCAAGAGCTTGCCAATTATTGATGTTAAGCTAACTGGTCTGTAGTTCCCATGGATATATCTTGGTCCTTTTTTATATATTGGTACTACATTGGCCTTCTTCCAATCAGCTGGTATCATACCAGTCAGAAAACTGCTCTTAAAGATTAGGTACAAGGGTCTGGCAATAACTTGGCTAAGTTCCTTAAGGACCCTCAGGTGTAAGCCATCTGGTCCAGAACCAACCCTGCCAAGGTGGCTGGTCAAACCCGAACGGTGGGAGCCTCCCATCAGGGTTGAGCTTTTTCATTTTTTTTTTCTTATTTTTTTGGGTCATCACGTGCCGTGATTGACGATGGATTACATCATGGGACACTTTTCAGAAATCTTTTTATTGTTTTTTTCCAGTGAAAAGATACAAATCAGAGCCTCTGGACATACATCAGCTTGGAAAACACAATGAAAAAACAGTTATACATATAGTTCAACTAAAAATAACGCAAACCAGGGACATGGCCAGGACAGGCATGTGAGAGGAAGCAAGCTCTTACAGCTTCCGGTACTTATCCGACATTGATCCTTCCCCAGCCTACGTACTGACTCCGAACCTGGCCAACCTAACACTACAGGACCTGGTGATCACGGAAGACCCTCCGCCAGAGCTCTGCACCCACGTGATGACCCATTAAGGACAAGGCGAGGCCGTTGGCCTGGAAATCCAAGATGGCGCCACCGCTGCCTGGACGAAGGGGACGCCACAAGGACCAGACAACATTGAAGACCTGGGTCCCAAAGTCTCGAAGACAGTCAAGTGTACTGGTAAGGACCCCTATGCCCAGAAGCTGGGGGGGGCAAGCAAAGATAGGGCAGAGTGATCGTACAATACACTTCCAGGGCCTGTCACAGAGGGAGAAGGCTCATGCTGCAGACTAGGCGACTCAGGAAAATACAGGGGAGGGAGCTCACAATGCACTGCTATGCCTTGATATGCAAGATTCAGAGATGGAGGAAATGCCCCAGCCCACGCTAGCTGACATTCTTAAGGCAGTCCATAACTGCACTGCCTCAGTGAATACCTTGAAAGAACAGTTTGGGGTGCTCAGGGAGGATGTGTCCCTGCTCCGTCAGGATTTGCAGAAGATCCGGGAGAGAACCACAGCTGTGGAGAGCAGAGTCAGTGAGATGGAAGACCAACTACCCCCCATATCCCAGGATGCAAAAGCTGCTTACCAAATGGCAAAAGATGCTAACGATAGAGCAGAAGATATAGAGAACCATTTAATATGGAACATGCGCATCGTGGGGCTCCCTGAGCGGGTGGAAGGTAAGGACCACACTGCCTATATAGAACAATGGCTGATTGAGACTTCTGGTAAGGACACTTTGTACCCCCTGTTTGCAGGGGAAAGAGCACACAGGGTGCCTGCACGCCCGTTACCACCCAACAACCCACCTAGGTCTATGCTGGCAAGAATCCTACACTACAGAGACAGGGAGATGCTGCTACGCCAGACAAGGGAATGTGCCAATATTCAACATAATGGAGTTAGAATCTCCTTCTACCCGGATTTCTCCGCGGACGTCCAGAGAAGCCGGGCTAAATTTCAAGATGTGAAATGCCGGTTGAGAATCCTGCAACTCCCATACGCTAGGCTTTACCCTGCAAAGCTTTGGGTCACAGTCCGCGGCCAGGCCCAATTTTTTTAATCCGCCAGAGATGCAGTAGCTTGGATTGACCGCAACGAACACACCCTCCGGCATACTGGAGAGGCTCCAGGTGCGGAGTGATGCATGCTTATATGACTGTCCGGTACATTGACAATGACAGTAACTTTCTCCCATAGTGGGGACTTTGAATAACTACTTTCTCTCACACTACATGCTTGGGCTGGGGAACACTCTACTTTGTCAATGAATGAGAGCTAAGACAAGCTTAAGGCGGCTCTAATAACTTTTCTATGCAAATGGCACAAATGAGTGCCCCTGGAGAGGAGACAGCCCTGTTGGCAACTCAGTTGGCATGACAGTTGAATGGTTTATACAGTTTCTGTTCGCAGCTACAAAGCCAGAATTAAAATGCATCCCATATACATAGGGACACCAAGTTGTTAAATTTGTCACTATATCATACCAAGCACAGGTATGTCAGGGAATTCCTGTGAGCCGTCTGTCCACTAGAGGTGCGCATGCGCGCATAGGCCTTCACAGACGGGCACATCGGAATGAGCATGCACACGGGGGAGCGCGCACAAGAACAGGCGTGCGCATTGGCGCCAGACGGGCAATTTAAAGGAGACGCTGACACTGCTTCAATGCTGACTGGTCTTCAGCTGTTCCTGAGCCTTGCTTCCTGTGAAAGATACCTGTTACTGATGACCCTGGCTTGCCTCTGATTAAGTCCTTGTTTTGATGATTCTGTACCTCGTCCTTGCAAGTGGATGATCCTAGCTTTCCCTCAACCACTCTTCTGCCTGTCGTTCCTGTACCTTGCTACCCGCTTGCTGACAACCCTTGCTTACCACAACTCTGCTCCTGCCTGCTGTCTCCTGTATCCTGCCTTGTTCGAGTGCCTGCCAAACTGACCACATCTGCCTTGCTGCACCTAGCTGGGAATTCCTGCCTTGATCCTGCCAGAAACTCTGTTCCTGTACAAGTGCCAGCTCTACTGATTGAGCAGAGTGCTTCCTTGAAATCTACCACACTACAGTGCACAGTGACCATTCCTGATCCAATGGTTCTCTTGTCTCCACGCAAGCACACCCCCTGCAGTCAGTTCCTGGGACTACACCTACAGGCACTCCTGTTCCTCCTGTCCCTCGGGTCTCTCTGTTTCATCCTCGGAGGGGCCTGGGCTGGAGTAATATGAGAGGCTGACCTCGTCAGTTCAGTCTCCCATCAGGTACGTGACAGTACCAGTCAGCCAATGATGGAGTCTGAAAGGAAGGTCTCTTCTTGCAACCGGACTGTTGCCGCACTTTTGCATGTAGTGCAAGGGTTGCACAGGGACTTTGTTCAACTACAAGAACAACTACAGGCCGTATGCAGCACAGCTCAAACCACGACCTGCATCCATCATGAAACATCTTTTCTTCCTCAGCCCAGAGTGCCTTTACCTGAACGGTTCTCAGGGGACCGTAGGAAATTCAGCACTTTTCAGAATGCTTGTGAACTATATTTCTCTCTCTTGCCCTGCACATTCTCTTCTGAAGAAATAAAGGTGGGATCCTTATATCCCTACTGCTGGAAGAACCACAGTCCTAGGCCAACCAACTTCGGCAGCAACAGGATCCTGTTTTGACTTCTGTGAATTCCTTTTTTGCTGCCATGTTCCAGTTATATGCTGATCCCTTCTGCCATCAGACTGCTGAATTCATGCTTAGCCATTTGCAACAGGGCCCGTGGAGGACTATGTAGCTGACTTTTGGTTATGGTGCACTGACACCAATTGGAACAACTCTGCATTAGACTTCCAGTTCCGTCTTGGCCTGTCTGAAACCCTCAAAGACAAGCTGACTAGGGTAGGAACACCTGCCTCCCTAGATGACTTAATACAGCTCTGCATCCAGATTGACCGTTGTGTGCGAGAAAGACAAGCTGAAGGCTCCAGGACTCCTGTCTCTTTGTCCATCATGGCCATGCCAGACTATTCTATTGACCACAAGGAAGACTCTCATCCTAGCTACTTGAGACCCCCTTTGTCTACACAAGAATGGGCCCAACATCGCCACGGTAATCTCTGCCTCTACTGTGGCGACATAGGACATTATGTACAGACTTGCCCTATAAGACGCCAAAAGAAGTCTTAGTCTCAGCCACATACAGTAGCAGCATTGGACGCTGGTCAAGCCCATACTATCCTGCCAGTCTCCCTCCAGTTTGCTGAAAAGACTCTGTTCTGGCCATTGAGGATTCAGGGGCTTGTAACTGTTTTATTGACTCTTCGTTTACTGCTCTGCACAAAATACCTCTCTGTGTAACAAGAAAAACAGCTTTTCCGTTCATCTGGCAGATGGGTCAGGCATTAAATCCGGACCGGTCACTCTGGAGACTGTACCGATCCTGTGTTCTTTCACGTCTGGGTATCAGGAGTTCCACCGTCTAGATGTCATCACGTCTTCCCTTTTTCCTATCATTTTGGGGCAACCATGGCTGAAGGCCTGTAACCCGCTTATTGACTGGTCCACCGGAAAGATAACTATTCACTCTGATTACTGCAAGAGATTTTGCCTTCTACCTACATCCAGCCCAGAAGAACCACTCCTCCATATTAACATAGACTCTAAAACCGCTAAATTGGTCCCTGCAGTCTATCATGAATACCTTGACGTATTTAACAAAAAGAATGCCCCATTGAACTTTTACCCAGAGCAGAGATTCCCTTTACCCCCTCGAATTTACCCCCTCTCTGAACCCGAACTGAAGGAGTTCTGGATTTACATTGATGAGAATCTTGACAAGGGGTTTATTCGTCCCTCATCACCTGCTGGGGCAGGAATTTTCTTTGTTGAAGAGAAGGATCGTTCACTTCGGTCCTGTATAGACTATCGGGACCTCAATAAGGTCACCATAAAAAATGTTACCCACTACCACTCATTCCTGAACTGTTTCAAAGACTACGGGAAGCACGTATATTTTCCAAACTTATGGGTGCATACAATTTGTTCAGGATCAGAGAAGGAGATGAGTGGAAGACGGCCTTCAGATGTCGCTTTGGGCATTTTGAATATCGTGTAATGCCCTTTGGATTATGTAATGCCCCTGCTACTTTTCAGCATTTTGTTAATGAAAACTTTTGAGACTTTCTTGATTCTTGATATCCTTATTTTTTCCACATCCCTAGAGACTCATCGGGTCCATGTAAAGAAAATGTTAAACAGACAGAGAACACCATCTTTATGCCAAACCAGAAAAATGTGAATTTGAGAAATATACTATACAATTTTTGGGTCTTATTATTTCCGCAGATGGGATTGCCATGGATCCCCAGAAGGTGTCCGCAATATTGGATTGGCATGCCCTCACTGATGAAAAAGCCGTACAACGATTTGTGGGATTCGCCAACTTTTATAGAAAATTTATCAAGGACTTTTCAGGTATCATCCCCCCAAACACTGAGTGGATTAAATCACATACAACCTTCTCATGGACTTCTGAGGCTCAAACAGCATTCAACAAACTAAAGGGTCTATTTACATCTGCACCCATCCTAAGGCATCCCGATCCTACATTACCATACATGCTCGATGTGGATGCTTCCGAGATCGCTGTGGGTGCTATTCTATGGCAACATCAGGGGGCAAAGTCCCTGCTCCACCCTCTGAAAGAAACTACGATGTAGGTGATCGGGAATTGCTTGCAATTAAATCAGCCCTGGAAGAATGGCGTTACCTACTAGGGGGAGCAGCACATCCAATTCTTGTCTTCACTGACTTTAAGAATTTGCAATATTTAAGGACAGCAAGACTACTTAGACCCTGCCAGGCCAGATGGGCTCTTTTCTTCATGAGATTTTGCTTTCATATTACCTACAAGCCCAGATCTAAGAACGGGAAACCTGACGCCCTTTCCCGTATGTATCAAATCACAGAAGTACCTGCTGAACCTGAGACCATTTTACCTGCAAAGAACTTTCTATTATTACAGTCTGACCTTATCTCGCAGATCAAGACAACCATTCGGGAGTACCCACCACCTCAGGAACTTTGTCTTCAATGAAAAGAAAGACTATTTTTCCCACAGAGAGCAAATCTTTGTTCCAGAACAATTACAGCTGTTCTTTATGTGCCATGACCACCCCCTGGCAAGTCATTTTGGGGTACGTAAGACCTTAGATCTAGTACTCCGCTCATTTTGGTGGCCTGATGTGGTACAGAAGTGTAAGGACTATATTAATTCATGCACGGCATGTACAGTATCTCACAAAAGTGAGTACACCCCTCACATTTTTGTAAATATTTTGTTATATCATGTGACAACACTGAAGAAATGACACTCTGCTACAATGTAAAGTAGTGAGTTTACAGCCTGTTTAACAGTGTAAATTTGCTGTCCCCTCAAATTAACTAAACACACACAGCCATTAATGTCTAAGCCGCTGGCAACAAAAGTGAATACTGCCTTAACCTTCGTGGGCATGGAGTTCACCAGAGCTTCACAGGTTGCCACGGGAGTCCTCTTCCACTGCTCCATGATGACATCACGGAGTTTGTGAATGTTAGAGACCTTGCGATCCTCAACCTTCCATTTGAGAATGCCCCACAGATGCTCAATAGGATTTAGGTCTGGAGACGCGCTTGGCCAGTCCATCACCTTTACCCTTAGCTTCTTTAGCAAGGCAGTGGTCATCTTGGATGTGTGTTTGGGGTCGTTATGTTGGAATACTGCCCTGCGGCCCAGTCTCAGAAGGGAGGGAATCATGCTTCAGTGTGTCACAGTACATGTTGGCATTCATGGTTCTCTCAATTAACTGTAGCTTCCCAGTGCCGGCAGCACTCATGCAGCCCCAGACCATGACACTCCCACCACCATGCTTGACTGTAAGCAAGACACACTTGTCTTGGTACTCCTCACCTGGTTGCCGCCACACACGCTTGTCACCATCAGATCCAAATAAGTTTATCTTGGTCTCATCAGACCACAGGACATGATTCCAGTAATCCATGTCCTTAGTCTGCTTGTCTTCAGCAAACTGTTTGCGGGCTTTCTTGTGCATCATCTTTAGAAGAGACTTCCTTCTGGGAAGACAGCCATGCAGACCAATTTGATGCAGGGTGCAGCGTATGGTCTGAGCACTGACAGGCTGACCCCCCACCTCTTCAACATCTGCAGCAATGCTGGCAGCATATGTCTATTTCTCAAAGACAACCTCTGGATATGATGCTGAGAACGTACACTTAACTTCTTTGCTCGACCATGGCAAGGCCTGTTCTGAGTGGAACCTGTCTGCAGCTCAGTTTCAGGGTCATGGCAATCTTCTTAAAGCCTAGGCCATCTTTATGTAGAGAAACAATTATTTTTTTCAGATCCTCAGAGAGTTCTTTGCCATGAGGTACCATGATGAACTTCCAGTGATCGGTATGAGAGAGTGAGAGCGATAACACCAAATTTAACACACCTGCTCCCCATTCACACCTGAGACCGGGGAGGGAAAAAAGGCTAATTGGGCCCAATTTGGACATTTTCACTTAGGGGTGTACTCACTTTTGTTGCCAGTGGTTTAGACATTAATGGCTGTGTGTTGAGTTATTTTGAAGGAACAGCAAATTTACACTGTTATACAAGCTGTACACTCACTACTTTACAATTGTAGCAAATTGTCATTTCTTCAGTGTTGTCACATGAAAAGGTATAATAAAATATTTACAGAAATGTAAGGGTTGTACTCACTTTTGTGAGATACTGTATACGGAGCAAGGCTAATAGAACCAAGAATTCGGGCCTATTGGAACACCTTCCTGTGCCCAAGTCCCTATGGAGCATGATCAGCATGGGCTTCATTGTCGAACTGCCCCCATCTGAAGGGTTCAATACCATTTTGTGATCATGGATCGGCTGTCTAAAATGGCCCACTTTGTTCCCTTGAAGGGTACCCCTTTTGCCACAGAGACATTTATCAGAGAAGTTGTTCATTTGCATGGTATTCCTGTCAACATCACCTCAGACCGCGAGGTGCAATTTACTTCTCGATTTTGGAAAGCCTTGTGCGAAGTCTTTTACATTAAACACTGTTTGTCGTCTGCCTATCACCCTCAAAATGAACGGGCAAACTGAGAGGACAAACCAGACTCTTGAACAGTATTTATGCGGTTTTTCGTCTTTTGCACAAGACGACTGGGCTTTCCATTCTTCTTTTGGCAGAGTTCGCATACAATAACTCAATACATTCTGCTACCAATCAGACACCATTTTTTGCAAATTATGGTTTTCACCCTTCTTGCCAGATGTTCCCAGGAATCTTCTGTACCAGCCAAACAAGAGCGGATGGAATTCTGGAGGACCAATTGCCGGTTTCCTTAGGAAGCTATCTCCAAATCCCAGGCAAACAACAAAAGATTCTATGACAAGAAAAGGAGAGGTAATCTGGATCTAAAGCCGGGAGATGAGGTATGTTTATCCACATTAATCTTAAAATTGGCTTGTCCTTCTAAGAAATTGGGGCCCAGATACATTGGTCCATTTCCTGTTAAAAGAAGGATTAATGCAGTAGCTTTTGAGTTAGTTTTACCCAAAAGCATGAAGATACATCTAGTTTTTTTCATTTATCTCTTCTTAAACAATCCATTGCTAACCCTTTTCGTGAACCAGAGACTTCCGCTCCACTGCTCATCCAAGGAAATGAAGAATTTGAGGTAGAAGCTATTTTGAATTGCAGAAAAAGAAGAGGCCTAACACTGTTCCTTATTAAATTGAAAGGCTACGGCCCTGAAGACAACTCATGGGAACCAAATGCCAATGTTCATGCTCCACGACTGAAAAATGGGCTATGATGGGCATCCAGAGGCTGCCCTCTAGGGGGGGGGGGGCAATGTCAGGGAATTCCTGTGAGCTGTCTGTCCACTGCATGCATAGGCCTTCACAGACAGGCACATCGGAATGCGCATGGGAGCGCGCGCATGAGAACAGGCGTCCGCATTGGCGCAAGACAGGCTATTTAAAGGAGACGCTGACACTGCCAGAAATTCAACAGCCATAAGTGCAGTACCTTCAAACTACCACCTGATTTCAACAGAGGATGAAAAGAGACCAAACTGTTCCATGTTTGGGATTATTTCATCACACCGAGCAATGGAATACAAAACTGTGAGGTTATTAAAATGCAGCCCATATACACAGGGTCACCAAGCTGTTAAATGTGTCACTATATCATACCAAGCACAATGTCAGGGAATTCCTGTGAGCCACTAGAGGTGTGCATAGGCCTTCTCAGACCGGCACATCGGAATGCGCATGCGCACGGGAGCACGGGCACGAGAACAGGCATGCGCATTGGCGCCAGACGGGCAATTTAAAGGAGACGCTGACACTGCTTCAATACTGACTGGTCTTCAGCTGTTCCTGATGACCCTGTCTTGCCTCTGACTATGTCCTTGTTTTGCTGATTCTGTACCTCGTTCCTGCAAGTTGATGATCCTGGCTTTCCCTCAACCGCTCTTCTGGCAGCCGTTCCTGTACCTCGCTGCCCGCTTGCTGACAACCCTGGCTTACCCATGATTTTGCTTCTGCCTGCTGTCTCCTCTATCCTGCCTTGTTCGAGTGCTTGCCAAACTGACCACATCTGACTTGCTGCACCTAGCTGGGAATTCCTGCCTTGATCCTGCCAGAAACGCTGTTCCTGTACAAGTGCCAGCTCTACTGATTGAGCAGAGTGCTTCCTTAAAATCGACCACCCTACAGTGACCATTCCTGATCCGATGGTTCTCTTGTCTCCATGCAAGCACACCCCCTGCTGTCGGTTCCTGGGACTACACCTACAGGCATGGAGGAAGACAGAACCCTATGGCCATTTAAAAAATTTATCCTAGATCTGCTTAAGTTCATCTTGACAAGGAACTACTTTGTATTTAGGGAACAACACTTCCTACAAATCCAGGGAGTAGCTATGGGCACCTGCTGTCTTATGCAAATCTCTACCTGGGGGGATGGGAGAGGGAGCGGTTTTCAAGTGAGGAATATGCCAGATGGCTCCCCTTCATACTGTGCTGGTACCGTTTTATAGATGACCTTCTGGTCATATGGACAGGACCTGAGGATGAGCAAATTACCTTTTTAAAACAACTTAATTCTAACAGATACAACTTGACCTTCACACATGTGATTAGCCGTACACAGATCTCCTTTCTCAACTTAAACATTCAAATAGATACTGAGGGCTATGTGGGATCAGACCTTTTTTCGGAAGCCAAGTGCGGGGCAATACCCTGCTTCATGCAAGTAGTCTACATCTAGAATTATTAATTAAGAGCATACCTTATGCCCAATACCTTCGCCTGAGAAGGAACTGCACTTCAGACTTTGATTTTATAAAACAGGCTGACGCAGCTGTGTGAAGTTGGCACCCCATGTTTGTAAAACCTGAATAAAAATATACCATTCGTTAGCGCCGCGTTTGCGATGATTTGCGCCGCAAAAATGAGCGTTTGCGCTCGCGTTTGCGAGTAAAAACGCCGCGTTTAGTAGCGTTTGCGCCGCGATTGCTTACCATATAAAAATAAGTC
>BLSH010006399.1:15991-38005 GCA_018402905.1 Glandirana rugosa | reverse complement strand
GAAAAGAGAGGAAGTAGAGAAGAGAGGAAGAAAGGAAACACATGTAAAATAGTAAATAAACCGAAATGTAAATGGAACAGTGATGATCCAAACATCAAATGTGAAACCAATTGCGGGTGGGAAATCCCACCAGAGGGTTGGAAGTTGGGCAAGACCGAAGTCATGACCAGGTTCCAACAATGTAGGGCGCAGTGGCCCGACGGGACTGCTCGGCAACTTTAAGCAAAAAAAAAAAAAAAAAAATGGTAATAAACTGCATAACATACTATAAGTACATAACACCAAATAAGTTTAACCTTGTTAAAGGCACAGGCTGGTTATATTCGGGTAGCCGCACCGTCAGAGCGGCGCAGCATCGCCGTCCAGGGGGAGCCCCCCCAGGGTCCCCGCAAAAAGGGGAGGATCCAGGGCTGGAGGGCCACCCCCGGCGACGACCCCGCGTGAGGTATAAGCCGCTAAAAGGAGAGGCCAAAAAAAAAACACTCATACAAAAGGAGAGAAAACAGAAAAACATGTTCAAACTCAAGTGCTTAGTGTAATAACATGAACATTAACTAAGACAGTTAGACTAGCAAAATATTCTAGGGTCCTGGCCTCATAAGGTCTAAAAGTCGACCCAGGGCGAGAAACCCCCCCTTCCCAGCACAACATTAGGATACCAGTTCCTCCTCCCCTCCATCCAACGTCCCCACTCCCAAGGGAGGCCACTGCTAGTCCGCCTAATATGCCTCCCCCCGTTAAGAAGGTGGTCCCAAGGGGATAACATCTTAACACAGTCATTGAGTGTCAGTTCCAGGTGCCGCCATCTCTCTCATGGGGCAGCACCAGGAGTAAGGTACCCTCGAGAACAAATGGGGGGAGAGGAGAGAAAAAAAAATAAAATAAAAAAAATATATATATATATATAATTGGAGGGGAGTGAGGAGCACAGAACAAAAATAGGTGCAGGGGGGTATGTTGGTCCTTACCCTGGTGACCCTCAAAGGGGGTCTCAACAAGCGATCCAACCTCCAGAGATTGGTCAGTTATATAGACTGCAACCGCAGTCTGCAGGCTGCAATTTGCAAATGGGAGTTAGCCGCATGTAATATGGTCAAAACGTAGGCCCCCAAATCAAAAAGAAAAAGTAACAGAACACTTAGTGGTTACCAGGGGGATGTGGACCCAGTGTCAGCCATTATCGACATCCTGAAAGCGTTGAGCCTGAAGGGTGCGGAGGGCTTGAGAGCTTGATTGAGATAGTTGAGAGGAGCCACGGAATGTCTGCGATGGCCGTCGGCGGGTGGATGAAGGCGTCACATTTTGTTGAGAGGGGGGGAGGTCAAACTGAAGATCCTGGAAGTGTCTCTTCATATCCGTCACAGAGAAGGCTTGAAACTGGCGGCCTTGGTAGGAAAACAATATTTTGAAAGGGAACCCCCACCGATATCGGATATCTTTTGCTTGTAAGATTTGAAGATACGGTTTCAGGGTTCTCCGTTTTATTATGGTGCCCTGGGAGAGGTCTGCAAACAGTTGAAGGGGGTTACCTTGAAATGACAAATCCTGTCTGTCCCTAGCTGCCTGCAGCAGCCTCTCCTTGGTGCGATAGTAAAGGAATTTAATTATGACATCCCTGGGCGGACCATCGGTCGGTTTGGGTGCCAGGGACCTGTGGATGCGGTCAAACTCCAGGTGTTCCGGGGGGATGTCTAGTGCAAGCTCCTGGAAAAAGGCAGTGGCAGTGCCCTGTAGGTCTGTGATGACCTCTGGGAGACCGCGGACACGGAGGTTATCCCTGCGGGCCCTATTCTCAGCGTCTTCTAGCTTGTCCTGCACCGCCACAAGCTCTGCTTGCAATTTTTCAACCTCCTCCTCATGTCCCTCAAGGACAGTAGTAGTCAAGTCCATCCTCTGCTCAAGCTGATTAGTGCGGTGGCCTAGCTCTTTAAGGCCCTTCACTAGGTCTGCTGACAGTTTGTGGGAGGCCGCGGTGATCTCGTCCCGCACTATGGACCGAAATTTATGTAGAAGAGCGTCCGAATCCATGGCCAGGGGGCTGGTGAAGTCTGAGGGGAATTGCTGCAGACTGTCCCCTGAGAGCCGCGTGGTATCATCCGGCTCCGGCGGCTCGGGCGCCATCTTGCCCTTACCTCTCCCCTTCCCTGAAGTCGAGGCCGCCTTCTGTAACTTCTTCCCCTGACGGCTCCGGGGCGTATGATACATGCCACCGGGAGCCTGGCGTGTTAGGTGGTCCGGTGAGCTCCTTCAGCGGCCGCGAAGAGCAAGCTGTGCCCTGCTAGCCGAGCTTTGTGTCCCGTCGGCGCGGAGCGGGGAAGCTAGGCGTCCATCTTCCCCGAGCCCGCGCATGCGCCCATCAATAAATGATATATTTTAAACAACATGGATGTCCCTCATCATGGGATGAAGACAAGGATCGGAGAATGTGATCTGAAGGCTGCATATGCTTCTTGAATTTTGCACAGCCCACCTCCATCCCTGTAGTATACATAGAGGAAAAAGGATTGGAGAAGCACATCTCCATCCCTGGTAATTGTAATAGAAGAGGAAGTTTTGGGACTTTAAATGAGGTGGGCATGCGAGAAGAAAGTCAATCGGTTAAACAATGATATCTTTATTCAAAACGATTAAAACAAGTACATATGGTATCTACCCCAAGTGGGCTAACATGTATCAATATTTAGTGTCGGTACAGTATTGCAGAGCTACAAGGGGATCTACCCTAGTAGCAGCTAATGTACTCACAATATCACAACCACAAAGGGGGCAGCCCTAGTGGCATTAGCAAGCATGTAAAAATAATTAATCAACAATAATAAATATATGAAGATGTGACAGAATATATGCATATCATACGCCCAAACATCACAATCCCCGATCACTGGATGTTGAAAACCTGATATAGAAACGTATAGGCATGTAATAGGCACAAACCAGATACACATGGTATGCGCCCAAGACAGATAGGCTGCCAAATGTATGGTATGCAAAACAATAATGAATAGCTACATGCAATGTACAATGTATGAAGGGATACTCTGTGATCCCGCTTATTGTGGCTTATAAAGTGCCGTATATTGGCAATGTACGGATTAGTTACCATTTCTATATTTCTTGTTCATTTGTTTTATTTAGATATTTGCTACGCACATTTCTCAAATACTTAGCTGGCTATATTTGGTCGTTTGTGGGCATGCAGCGCCCCCCCCCCTCCCTGGTGTGACGTGTGCTGTGGCGGGGAACCTGATTTGTGCCTGGCCCTGACAATTGAAGCAAGCTGTGGGAGGTGAATGCAACTACTCTAAATTCTAAATTAGAAATACTATACCTCATTAAATCTTTACCTTGAATCATTATGAGCTATTTACTTGCTTCTCTTTTTTATTTGCATTTTTTGTTACTATATAGCATTGAGTACCCATATGATGGCCCACCAAAATCCCTGATGAAGCCATAACTGGGCGAAACATGTAGGATATGGACCATCATACCGTATTGCCATCACTAGAATTGTGTACCTCATGCATTATATTTTAATGTGGATTGTAATCAGTCGGATTGGTATCCGTATTCACTTTTTCTAAAATCCTGTTTTTAATGTATATTAATAAAAAATATGATTTTACTAGATTGTCAGTTGTGAATTGAATCAAAAGCACCGTTATAATCCCAACAGCAATTCCCCCTGATTCCCTTGGTCCTCTTTTCCTTATATATGAAATTAACGCTAATTATTGTAATGTATTTAATATATTTAATATTTAAATTGTAACCAAAGGCAAACCTTTTTTTGTTAGTTTTGGATAGAGTGGAGAGGCATTAGAACACCTGTCCGTTTTATGGCTGTCTGTGCCCCCGTTTGGGAGATTCACCCTCTCTATTTTTCCGATTTACTGTTATCAAAAGTGAATGTAAAAGAAAAATACTGCGTGTTGGGTTGACACCAGAATAGTAATAGAGGGGAAATCTTCCAATGGGGACACTTTGGAGGGATTTCCTTTCACTTCCTGTTTTGGCTATGGAACAGGAAGTAAAGGAAAATCTCCCTTATGGGACACAGATTAAAAAAACTGACAGGGGTTATAACCCTCCCTCACTGCATATAAAATGAAATAAGTTTTGCCTTTAGTTACACTTAACCACTTCAGCCCCGGAAGGATTTCCAGCTTTAGGACCGGAGCCCTTTTTGCGATTCGGCGCTGCATCGCTTTAACTGAAAATTGCGTGGTCGTGCAGCGTTGTACCCAAACAAAATTTGCGTCCTTTTTTTCCCACAAATAGAGCTTTCTTTTGGTGGTATTTGATCACCTCTGCGTCATTTCTGATCGCCGCTATAAACAAAAGAAAAGCTACAATTTTGCAAAAAAAAAAACAAATTTCTTACTTTTTGCTAAAATACAAATCCAAAAATAATATATAAAAAAACTTTTTTTTTTCACCGTTTTTTACCGATTTATATTCTTCCTCATATTTGTGATAAAAAAAATCGCAATCGGCGTTTATTGATTGGTTTGCGCAAAAGTGGTCGCGTTTACGGGTGATGAGAATTCATTTTTGGGGTTTTTATTTTTTAAAATTTTTTACTAGTAATGGCGGTGATCTGCGTTTTTTAGCGGTACTGCGATATTTCAGCGGACATGGCGGAACATTTTGACACTTTTTTGGGACCATTGGCATTTATACAGCGATCAGTGCTATAAAAATGCACTGATTACTGTGCAAATGCCATTGGCAGTGAAGGGGTTAACCTGCAGGCGGCGCTCTAAGGGTTAACTATGTTCCCTGGGCGTGTTCTAACTGTGGGGGGACTGCCCTAGCTGGGGAAGGGAAATGGTCACAGCCTCCATATACAGGAAGGCTGTGATCACAGCCCTTCCCCCTTCACAGAACGGAGGTCTGTGCTTACATACACGGACCTCCGTTCCTTCACTCCGGGGGGGCCATCGAGGGTAGCCGGCGGCAATCGAAGCCGCCGCATCCACTCCCTGGCCCTCCCCGAACACAGTGAGCGCGCGCGCGCTCACAGTGCACGTTATCGCAGCCGCCGTCGTATGACGGCGATTTGCGATAACGAACCACCTTGTCGCTGTCAACCTGCGGTTGGCGGTCGGCAAGTGGTTAAATTGCATAATGTTTCTGACAAACTGCATGAGTTCCACAAGGCTAAGGCTGGGTTCACACTTATGCGATCACAGACATTGCATGTGTTTCACACCACATTGCTGTGCAGATCACATGTGGTGTTTGTGCGATGCAAATTCAGACATACAAACTGTATGGCTGAAATTGCATCGCATTCACACCAAAATGGTGCAGGACCCTTTTTTTGGTCCGCACTGGAATTGGAAGGCATGGGTGTTCACACCTATGCAATCAGATTACTGCACCATTTCACAGTTCGCACTCCGGGGGTGTCATTAACTGTATATTGATACCTGCAGCAGTTTGCAGATGTCAGTGTGAACCGCCGGCGATTCAGGTGTGATGTGGGAACCTGCACAAGAATCGCGCTGGTACCCACATTGCACAAGTGTGAACCGAGCCTAAAAGTGTTTTTCTGCTGATTTACATCTGTACTCAGTGTCTGGTGTATCTCGCTGCAGTGTCCAACAACTGTCATCCAGCACTGATGGATTCCAGTTGCCTTGATACGGTTTTTCCATTTTGACAACATCCTGGTAAAACCTTCCATCATGTCTGTCACTGATTGCACCAACATTTTTGGGAAAGAAGTCCATGTGTGAATGCAGAAAACAAATCTTCAGTAATGTGCTGCACTTCATAGTCTTGTATTCTGTAAGATGTTTTTCAACCAGCTGAATGTAGTTTTTTGCTCTGTAGTTGCAAAGAAAATTCTCAACGAAATCCTTGAATGCTTTTCTCTGTCCCCACTAACAGATCTTCAAACCACTTGTCATAGATTACATATCTGATCTGTGTGTAAGGGAAACATGGAGGATGTGACAAACTACCACCACCCGCTGGTAGTGGTTTGTCACGTCCTCCATGTTTCCCTCCTCATTGGACGCCAAGCAAGGGTTACATGAGAGGCCTAATTCAGGGTGGGTTCTTCTGGGCTATGTTAGGCACTTTGTACAGGGTCACTTTACTACCCATGGGGTACCTTTGCTTTGTGCGGTCTTCACCAATGCATTGGGACAAGCCTCAGGCTGCCATTGGGGAATACTCAACCTTAAGGCTCTGTTAGAGATGAACGTATACCATGTACACTGACACCGCAACTGTTCTCCAGTTACCTCTTAGTTCCCGTCACAATACACACCTTCTCCATTTCTCCTTCTACATTTAGGAGGCACATCCACATGTCCAGCGTTTTCCATTACTACTCTGCTGTGCACTTCGCTTAATTTAAGGGTTGAACTTGGAAAGGGATTGGGGATGACTGTGGGATGCCCACTAATTGAACATTGGACCTTTACTATATACACCTCTGGTATATACACTTCTCTTCCAGCACACTACTTGCTTACAGTTACTCTTCTCCTTTCCTCTCTCCAGCACACACTTGCTGACTGTTACACTACTTTCTCCCTGGTCTGAAAGGAAATTTATCAGACCTCCATGACACTTCTTCACCACAGCTAGCACATAGTGAGGCCTACTGCAGCCGCTAGCAAGGTCTCAGGACCACCCTTTGTGACGCATTTCGTCCGCCAATTGCCGGACTTCCTCAGAGCAAGGAGAGCTGGGAAATGTAGTCTTAATAAATACCATATGTCAAACATTATAATTTTGTCTAAGATCCACTAGATGTCCTCAGTCTGCCTCACATTGTATCTTCCTCTATTTAATCATAAGGCAACATCTAGCATGGTACTGCAATTTCCCTAATGGACCACCAGATGTCTCCGATGTGTCCCAACCTCCAATGCATTCACCACAATTCATGCTGGTTATATTTACACATACAAAGAGGAGGATAATAAACCCCTTGCATTCACTTCAAACAGTTCCATCATGGTAATTCCAGTGGTTTAAAAGTGAAGGGCATTTTTGCCCTCGATCTCCCATTACAGAGGGGTGACTTTGATACCATCCTTTTACAGAAAGAAAAGATGTGGATTTTCCATTTAGATTCCATGACGCCGGAAGGCTTAAACACGGAATGCAATCTATCTGTGTTTTTAGAAGCCTAGCTGTTGTCGTGATAGCTCCATGCCTGTTTCCCAAGTCTCCACAAGATTTATGGTACATTTGGTGGGGTTGCTGAATACCCTTGTCAGATATCTGTGCTCCCGGCCCATGAATATTGAGTTCATGTTAGCGGGGTATATTAGCAAGTTGCCTCCTAAATAGATTTCCTGTCAAATACTATTAACTTAACAGAATTACCTGTACCTATAATGCGTTTTTTAAAAATATTTTCTGCTATTTGGGATCGCTCTTTTTATGTGTAAATATAACCAGCATGAATTGTGGTAAATGCATTCGAGGTTGAGACACACTGGAGACAGCTGGTGGTCCATTAGGGAAATTGCAGAAACCTTGCTAGATGTTGCCTATGATTAAATAGAGGAAGATCAAATGTGAGGCAGACTGAGGACATTTAATGGATCTTAGATGGAATTACAATGTTTGACATATGATATTAAGACTACATTTCCCAGCCCTCCTTGCTCCGAGGAAGTCCGGTGATTGGCGGACAAAACGCGTCAGTGTAGCGTTACCACCGCAGCTCGGACGTGTTGCTGGAACTAGACTTGGGCAGAGTGATTCTTTTTAGTGATTCGAATCATTTGAATCAGTTCAGTGAAATGATTCGAATCACTGAATCGACTCACGACTCATTTCCTCCAAGCTAAAATTAAGACTCATGAACTTCAGTCCTGTGATACACTCCGTCAGTAAAGTCAACATATTAGATCTTAAATAACTTTATTTTGCTGCAATAACTGTTCTCTGCAATACAGAAAAAAGAAGAAAAAAAAAAAACCCCATACCTTGAATTATACAAAAACCATTAAAAAATAAAGTTTAAATGGATCCTGACCTGAAGCACTGCTGTGCAAATCACATGCGATGTCTATGCAATGCAAATTCAGCCATACAGATCCGTATGGCTGAATTCGCATCACATTCGGACCAAAGTTGTGCAGGACCCTTTTTTTGGCCTGCACCAGAATTGGATTGCATGGGTTTTCACACTCATGCGTACTGATTCCAGTCTGAATTGACAGTTTGCACTGTGATATGCGAACTGATATGGGGTGTCATTAATTTTTTTTTTTTTTATTGTAATTCCTTTATTGAACCATAGGTTGCATTATACATAACAGACCAAGAGTATTTCAGGGTGTCATTAACTTTGTATTGGCACTCCCAGCGGTTTGCATAAGGCAGTGTGTGAACTGCCTGCGAATCAGGTGCAATGCGGGAACGCAGTGGATTTGCAGGGTTTACCACATGATCGCACCAATTGTGAACAGAGCCTCATTCAGAGACTTCTCACAGCAGCTCATGAATCTAATGTGCTCTGATGAGTCATTCATAAACTTAGGAGCCATGCTGCTGCTTCACACAACTCATGAATCTAATGTGCTCTGATGAGTCAGTTAAACTCAGGAGTTATAGGTTGCTCACACAGCTCACGAGTCACTCATAGATTCAGGAGTTATAGGTTGGCTCACAAATCACTCACTGATTCAGGAGTTATAGGTTGGCTCACGAATCACTCACTGATTCAGGAGTTATAGGTTGGCTCACACAGCTCAGTCATGTTACAAAACACAATGTTGATACTTCTGTGCTCTCTCTCTTTCTGGCACAGACTGGACTGGCTGCTGCCTGCCTCACACATAGACATCATACAAAAGAGAATCTTGTCTGCTCTGTAATTTATTTGGAGACTTAATGGCTCACACAGCTCATCCTGTAGCTCATTATGCAAATCATGAGCTCAGACTGCTGTTTTCAGCTCCCTCCCTACTCATCCTGAAAGGGGAGGATCTTTGACAATGAGTTGAATCTGATTCAGTTTCATGATTCAACTCATTCAAACTCTGCAGTGAGTTGAGTCACTGATTCGATTCAGTGATTCACTAGCCAAGCCTAGCTGGAACCTCCCCCCACCCCGTGGGAAGGTCGGATGTCAGCTGGCATCAGTGTTGGGTGCTGTGAAGTGGACAGTTGCCCATGCACTTGGGTACTGGTGAGCTACGGCCATTGCGGCTATACCCTTAGCGCTGTTACACTGCCTGGAGCGGTGATTGCTGCTATACACAGACGTTAATTAGAATTGCAATCAGTGGCAAGCGTGTCATTTTCTCCTGCAAATACATGTGGCTACAAGCGCCAGAGGGAGCCCTGCTATTTTGGTCATTTGATTAGCTACCGTCCACATCCAGCCCTTTTCTTCCCATCCAGCCAGCTGTAATGAAAACACGGTGATTTGCCCTCCGATTCACCTGTATTGTGTGGAAACTTTTCCTTCCTAAGGTCCACCATTGGATAGTTGGATCCCAGGGTCCACTCTGATCTATTGGACTGTTTTTGACCTGATATGGAACTGTAAGGTTCTACGAACCTCACTTTGGTGCACTGAGGGTGATTGCACGGATGAATGAGGAGTGTTTGCTGTCCGAGCTGGTAGACAACATTGTCTTATTTTAACCACTTGCCGTCCGCCCACCATCAAATGACGGCAGATGGAATGGCTATTGTTCCAGGCGGGCATCATATGACGTCGGCCCTTTAAGCCGGGATTGCACGCGATCTGGCGCGCGCATCCCGGCTCTGTCGGCGTGTCCCCGGGACACACCACGTCACCAACGGGGGTGAACAGCCATTGGTCATGGCTGTTTACCATGTGATCGGGCGTGATTAAGTCATGGCTGATCACAAATGGTACTGCACCCATTCGCACGGCGCATGCACGCGATCGGGAGCGCGCTGCGCATGCGTGCCGCTGGCGGCGCATTCCCAGGGTACACTGCCGGCAGATGGCTGTTACCTTGTGATCGGCTGTGATCTACTCACAGCCGATCACATGTAATGTAAACAGAGCAGTAACTCACTGTTACCAGCTCTTCTCTCCTCACACAGTTTCCAGTGAGAGAGAAGAGCTAGAATCAGTGAGTTACTGATCTGTAAACCACCAACACACACACCTGTCACTTCACTCCTGCCCCCCCAATGCATCTGTCACCCAACAGTCACCCCATCTGCCCCCATAAAGTGTACCTGTCATCATAAAGTGCACCTGTCACCCGTCAGTGACCGTGGCATGTCACCCGTCACCCATCAGTGACCCCGTCACTGACCAGTGACCGTGGCGTGTCACCCATCAGTGACTGTGGCGTGTCACCCATCAGTGACCGTGGCGTGTCACCCATCAGTGACCGTGGCGTGTCACCCGTCACCCATCAGTGACCGTGGCCTGTCACCCATCACTGACCGTGGCTTGTCACCCATCACCGGCCGTGGCATGTCACCCATCAGTGACCGTGGGGTGTCACCCGTCACCCATCAGTGACCGTGGCGTGTCGCCCATCACTGACCGTGGCCTGTCACCCATCACTGACTGTGGCCTGTCACCCATCACTGACCGTGGCCTGTTACCCGTCACCCATCAGTGACTGTGGCGTGTCACCCGTCACTCATCAGTGACCGTGGCGTGTCACCCATCATCCATCAGTGACAGTGGCGTGCCATCCGTCACCCATTAGTGACCATGGCGTGTCATCCGTCACCCATCAGTGACCGTGGCGGGTCATCCGTCACCAATTAGTGACCGAGACCTGTCACCAATCACCCATCACTGACCGTGGCCTGTCACCCGTCACTGACCTTGGCCTGTTACCCATCAGTGAGCACCGCCAGTCACCCGTCACCCATCAGTGACCACCGGCAGTCACCCATCACCCAACAGTGACTGTGACCAGTCACCCATCAGTGACCACCACCAGACACCAGTCACCCATCAGTGACCACCGCCAGTCACCTATCAGTGACCACTGCCATCACCCGTCACCCATCAGTGCACCACCAGTCACCCATCAGTGACCACCGCCAGTCACCTGTCACCCATCAGTGACAACCGCCAGTCACCCGTCACACATCAGTGACCACCGCCAGACACCCCGTCACCCATCAGTGACCGTGGGGTGTCACCCATCAGTGACCGTGGCGTGTCACCCATCACTGACCGTGGCCTGTCACCCATCACTGACCGTGGCCTGTCACCCATCACTGACCGTGGCCTGTCACCCGTCACCCATCAGTGACTGTGGCGTGTCACCCGTCACTCATCAGTGACCGTGGCGTGTCACCCGTCATCCATCAGTGACGGTGGCGTGCCATCCGTCACCCATTAGTGACCATGGAGTGTCATCCGTCACCCATCAGTGACCGTGGCGGGTCATCCGTCACCAATTAGTGACCGAGACCTGTCACCAATCACCCATCACTGACCGCGGCCTGTCACCCGTCACTGACCTTGGCCTGTCACCCATCAGTGACCACCGCCAGTCACCCGTCACCCATCAGTGACCACCGGCAGTCACTCATCACCCAACAGTGACTGTGACCAGTCACCCATCAGTGACCACCCCCAGACACCAGTCACCCATCAGTGACCACCGCCAGTCACCTATCAGTGACCACTGCCATCACCCGTCACCCATCAGTGCACCACCAGTCACCCATCAGTGACCACCGCCAGTCACCTGTCACCCATCAGTGACCACCGCCAGTCACCCGTCAAACATCAGTGACCACCGCCAGACACCCCGTCACCCATCAGTGACCACCGCCAGACACCGGTCACCCATCAGTGACCTCCGACTGACACCCGTCACCCATCAGTGACCACCGGCAGACACCCGGCACCCATCAGTGACCACCGCCAGTCACCCATCAGTAACCACCACCAGTCACACGTCACCCATCAGTGACCACCACCAGACACCCATCACCCATCAGTGACCACCACCAGACACCCGTCACCGATCAGTGACCACCACCAGACACCCGTCACCCATCAGTGACCACCACCACCAGACACCCGTCACCCATCAGTGACCACCGCCAGTCACCCATCACCCATCAGTGACCACTGCCAGTCACCCATCAGTGACCACCGCCAGTCGCCCATCAGTGACCACTGCCAGACATCCGTCACCCATCAGTGACCACCGCCAGTCACCCATCAGTGACCACCGTCAGTCACCCATCACTGACCACTGCCAGACACCCATCACCCAACAGTGACCACCGCCAGACACCCGTCACCCATCAGTGACCACCGCCAGTCACCCGTCACCCATCAGTGACCTCCACCAGTCACCCATCAGTGACCTATCAGTAAACATCACCTGTAAAAGTCTCACACATTTGGTATTGCCATACTCAGGGGGAGTAGTAGAATGTATTTTGTGGTGTCATTTTTGCTATGTGTTAGAAATGTCATATAAATGGACAACTTTGTGTAAAAATAAAAGCGGTTTCATTTTTTTTCCTACATTTTCCAAAAACTACTGGAAAAAAATAACATTTTCAAGACTCACTATGCCTCATAGATTATACGTTGGGGTGTTTGCTTTCCAAAATGGGTTCATTTTGTGGGCAATTCCATTGTCCTGGTGCTCCAGGACCTTCAAAAGTGTAATAGGTGGTTGAGAAATGATGAGATGTGTAATTTATGGTCGTAGAACATCTGAAGGTGCTAGTTCAATGTTGTATGTGGCCAGGCTATGTAAAAGTATCGCACATGTGGTATCACCATACTCAGGGGGAGTAGTAGAATGTATTTTGGGGTGTCATTTTTGCTACGTACATGCTATGTGTTGGAAATATCTTATAAATGCACAACTTTGTGTAAAAATAAAGCGGTTTCATTTTTTTCTCACATTTTCCAAAAACTACTGGAAAAAAATGACATTTTCAAAAGACTCATTATGCCTCATAGATTATATGTTGGGGTGTTTGCTTTCCAAAATGGGGTCATTTTGTTGGCAATTCCATTGTCCTGGTGCTCCAGGGCCTTCAAAAATGTGACAGGTCGTCATGACATTAGATGTGTAATTTTTTTTTTTTTTTTTTTGTCAGCAGTCAGGCAGCTAATACCTAGGTATTTGAAGACTTCCAGGATCTTTTCATTTTCAGAGTGGATAGAGAACCTAAATGGTATTATGCGCATGGAAGAGTTGGTAGCAGAAAATAATGACACTATGGAGAAGTTTAAAGGAGTTTGGAGGATCTGGTTAACATTTATGGAGGTATAAGCGACTCTGACCTCTGGCTAGGCCTGTTTGTGATGTAAGTGTATGCGTTAAATTAAACTGTCCGCGAGTTGCGGGGCAGCGATGTGGGAGTTGACGAAGTCAGAGGGAACTTTTACCTTTTTCTTTCCCTTCTTGCCCCCCACCGCCTTTTTTTTTTTCTCTTTGTTATTTTTTTTTTTTGGTGATGTAGTGTGGTGTATTATCTTGTTGTCTTGTAAACTTGAAAATCTATAAAGGAAATATATTGAGATGTGTAATCTATGTCCCTAGAATACCTGACAGCACTCCCTGCATTTTGGGCCTCTGTATGTGGCCAGGCTGTGAAAAAGTCTCAGACATGTGATATCGCCATACTCAGGAGGAGTAGCAGAATTCGTTTTGGGGTGTAATTTGTGGTATGCATATGCTAGGTGTGAGAACTAACCTGTTAATATATGACGATTTTGTGGGGAAAAAAAGAAAAAAAATCTTCATTTTGCAAAGAATTGTGGGAAAAAAATACAACTTCAAAAAATTCACCATGCCTCTTACTAAATACCTTGGACTGTCTAATTTCCAAAAAGTCATTTGGGGGTTATTTGTACTTTCCTGGCTGTTAGGGTCTCAAGGAATGAGATAGGCTGTCAGTATATCAGGTGTGATCAATTTTCAATGATTGGCACCATAGCTTGTAGACTCTATAACTTATAATAACTTATCTATAAATATAATATACATTTATTTGGGTTATTTTTACCAAAGATATGTAACAGTATAAATTTTGGCCAAAATTTATGAAGAAAAATTACTAATTTGGAAAATGTTATGACCGAAACAAAGAAAATGCATTTTTTTCACAACATTTTCAAACTTTTTTTATTTATAGCACAAAAAATAAAAAAACCCACTATTGATTAAATACCACCAAAAGAAAGCTCTATTTGTGTGAAAAAAAGGATGCAAATTTCATATGGGTACAGTGTTGCATGACTGAGTAATTGTCATTCAAAGTGTGATAGCGCTGAAAGCTGAAAAATGGCCTGGACAGGAAGGGAGTTTTCGTGCGCAGTACTGAGGTGGTTAATATTGTTTTCTACAACAGTTGTATTGTTTTTGTGCAATTTTAATCTTTTTCTAATAGAATTTAGTTTTATGGGTGTTGTTCCTTTAGAGGTATTGTTGGTGATTTTAATCACTACTCTTTTTGGAACTACATCCTTGTACATGGGTGAAGCCTCTTAGTCAGAATATGGCTCTATCTCAGGGCCGTCTGATGGTGCATATATAAATATTTTTTCGCTACGGGTATTATTTTACCAATTTTGCTTTGCTAATTATCTAGGATACCCTTAGTTATCCTTTCTTTATGGTATTTGGCGGATCACAACTCTATTGATTTATTGTGTACCACTGCTGCAGAAATTTTATCTATAAATATTATTTTGAGCGATCCCTATGGCATATAAATTGGATGAGAGAATTGACCAGGAAATTTCTGGAGCATTTAATCCTGACCCCACAAACATCAATCCATCTCAAGCGTGCGTTCCACTCGAAACCACCGAAAACCGGAAATGACGTAGATGGCCGTGACGGACCGGAAGTGACAGTCCGTCACGGCCATCTACGTCATTTCCGGTTTTCGGTGGTTTTGAATGGAACGCACGCTATTGTAGCCTATGGCTGGATGTTTTTATGCAAACGCTCGTGTTCTAGTGATGTCCTGTAAGTAGGATTTTACTCTTTGCGCAATAAACACCCATTTTTAATACAGTATACACTATGGGCTTTCTTTTATATATCTTTTGAGTGCCCTTGGATACATATTAACAGCGGCTGTGGGAAGAATTACACATCTTCGTTCTGTGGTTGTCAAGCTGACCGGGATTTGGAGCCCCCACCAGAATTCTGCCTATTTTGACACACTGACTGAAAAGCAGTGGGTCCATTTCTTCTGGTGAGTGAGGGCACAAGAGGGTCACCGATCACAGTGTGTCACCTTCCCGCACTTTTGAAGTTTTTAGAGCACTGAGGAGCACTTTATTTGAAGCACCAAGTCACTTTATTGATGCAGACTTTATTTTAAGAACTTCTGGGTTGGCACTGTTTTTTGATTAACATTACAATAAAGTGTCAGTTTTTAGCAATACTACTCTATGTGAAGCTTCTTTACCTACATGTGGCGGCTCGCTGGGAGTATTTACATCTTGTGGGAAGACAACTGTGGGAGAACTACTCTATACAAGTGTGTTAAATGGTGAACGGTCATCTCTGCAGTGTCTGGAAAGGCAAACAGCATTCATCTCATCTCCATTGATTTAAATTCATGTGATTGACCGCTCTTATCCAGGGGGTCACACACTCTGGGGTAAGAGGGGAGTGCAAACAGTGTTGTGTGACACAAGAGCTTCCTGTTTCTTGCATGGAGGCTGGGACCTTTTCTTCTCTGCTTTTTTTCATATATGGACTATTTTTCTAGCGCTGTACATTTTGATATTTAAATGCAACTGATTGTAGAAGAAGAAAAGGCCCAATTACAGGAGCTACAGTCAGGCCCGGATTAAGAGCATCGTGGGCCTGGTGATGAGGATTTCGGTGGGCCTTTTTTTATGTTAAAGCGGAGTTCCTCCCAAAAGTGGAACTTCTGCTTTAAGAGGAGGTGACCCCTGACATGCCATAATTGGCATGTCCTTTATTTGGGGGGGACCGTGGACTCTGTTTTCACAGGGTCCATGGTCCACTTTCTCTCCTGGCGCTGAGGAGCCGGAAGGAAGTTCACCTTATCCCAGAAGATATGCCGACCAGGCACAAGCCGCAGCGCGACTCGCACATGTGCAGTGAACGCCCGGCTTTGAAGCCAAAGCTGGGTGCCCACACTTGTGATGTCGGCGCCGCCGAGGGGAGGGGGAGACGAGCGAGCCCTCGGGTGGCTGCATTGCTGGAACGAGGGACAGGTGAGTGGCCGATTTTTAAATGTCTGCAGCTACCCTTTTGGTAGCTGCTGACTTTTAACAGGGTGGAACTCCGCTTTAATAAATAAAATGAACATGCAAACAATTTTTCGTTAAAACAAATTAAATATTTTAATTACCATTAAAGTGCCATAACAGAAACATATTGAATATATTTCTTTAGTGTAAACAATACAAAACTTGTTATTTCAATAAAGCCATTAAAAATAGAACATTTGCAACAACCATTTTTTAAATAAACATAAACCATATAAACAATTTAAATATAAGTGTATGATGTTTGGCTCATACAAATATGTTCCTTAAAGTATTATTATTATTATTATTATTAAAGCATCATAATCAATACAACCTGTGTTATGATTATGGCACAGAGAGTAACTCTTAAAATAAATAGCAACCACTAGTTATAAATACACAAACAGGTTATTCACTGAACTCTAAACCACGTTTAACCTAAATGAATCAAGTTCGCAGATTAAAATAAAACTACATATTAACTTTTCTTGATTTTTTACTTGCAAATTCCTCAATTGTAGAATCAAGATTAAGCTCATTCAGCAACCCATTTTCAATGCACAACAGAGAAAGCGCATTTAAACGTACCTGACCCATGGAAGATCTTAGTTCATTTTTCACACGTTTTAATGCTGAAAATGAACGCTCACCGCTGCAGTTGCTGACCATTATACACAAATACATGCGGTAGGTCACATATGTATTTGGAAATGCACCGACTAGGGATTGTGCAATCATAAACTTGAACATTTGTGTTTCTTGACTCCCATGAATGTCTTTATTTGCAGGGGAAGTTTGGTACATTTTGAAAATAGAGGAAAACTGTACAATTTCTTCTGCTAACAGGGGTTCAAGATCTTCAGGATATTTTGTCACTAATGTAGTGGCTCTGGAACGTAGGCTATCAGCTGCTAGAGTGCATATTTCTGATAGAAATCCAATCCTTCTTGAATTATGCTGTATGCTGCTTTCCTGTGCCTCAATAATTCTGTCAGTTGGTCAATTATAGGATAAAAGGTATGCACTTTTAACCAGAGGGTGTCATATCCGCATCAGCATCTTCTGCATCACCATAGTCCCACCTCCTATTTCTTTTCACTTTCCTTCCACTTTGTATCTGGTACTCCTCGCAGCCGGAAATATTTTTACCCTGCTGTTCAAATTCAGAGAATCTAGAATGGAGAGACTGCACAAAATCCTTTAGAGAGTTCAGCATGTCTGTTGCTGTATGCACATCTAATTTTGTATCTTGGAGACACTGACTGGTTCTGTGAAACCTAGGTAAAATGACAGACCATACTTCAACCATTATTCCATTACCAGCTGATCCATGACATTGCTTAGGCCCTTTGCTTGTAAACAGATCTCTCCCTTTGTGGATTCATCATTCAAAATATTTGAGAGGACATCTCTGATAGTACTATAGCCTTTTTGTAAGGCATTCACAGCATCATGGTGAGCAGACCAACGTGTATCAGCTAACCTTTTTAACGTTGGTATACCACATGGTTTAAAACTATTTGTTAACAGACTCCATCGATGAGTTGAAGCAGAAAAAAAACAATACAACTGCTGTACAAAATTAAAGAACGAAACTGCAACTGGACAGCTGTTTACGGCATTTTGTCCGACAAGATTAAGTGAATGTGCACAACAAGGAATGTATTCAGCAAGTGGGTTATTTTCCCGAATTAAGGCCTGCATACCATTATATTTGCCACTCATATTAAATGCATTATCATAAGACTGACCCCTGCAGTCTTTGATGGAAATTCAATTTTCATCCATAAATTGAAGAAGAATGTTTGTTAGCTCCATACCAGTGTGTCCATGCATTGGAATGAATTTAGTAAAACGCTCCACTGGACCACTAGGTAGTACATAGCGAAATATGATTGTCAGTTCATCAGAATGTGCTATGTCAGGGGTGGAGTCAACAGAAATGGAATAATATTTGGCTTTTTTTATCTCGTTTATGATCTGCTCAAGCACTTGCTGACCAATCAGTTCAATAAAATCATCACATATCGTTGATGACAGGTACGAAATGTGACCTCTTCCCTTGTTGCCATGCTTTTGAATATGTTCTGCAAGAAATGGGTCATACTCAGCTAAGAGCTCAAGACAGCCCAAATAATTGCCATTGTGCACCGACCCAATAATTTCATTGCTTCCTCAAAAAGGAAGACCTCGTGATGACAGTAGTTTTATCACACTCAGGATACGGCAAAGTATTTCATGCCAATATTTTTTCTGACTCTCAAACTGTTTAACAAGACCTTTGTGAATTCGCTGGCCAGAAGTTTTTCTCCTGATGAGGTGTTCAATAGCTTTTGCATGGGAAGCACTATTTTCATGTCTGCTTAAATCTCGTGTGGCATGTCGCCAATCTGAAAATCCTGTGGAAGCCAAATGTGTTTCCTCTTTAGAAAATAGTTTGCAAAAAGCACAAAAAACTTTGCCAGTCTTCTGAGAATAACACAGCCATTCACGTTTAACTTTTTCTCCATTCAACTGTTCTCGGAAAAACAAAGCCTTTGTACAGTGCCTTGTAAAAGTTTCACCTGGACATGTCTTTTCTGAGGCTCTAAAATTACTGTCCATATGTTGACAATCATCAACTCCTTTTTGGCAAAAATGTTCCTTCAAAGCATCACATATATTCCAGTCTCCAATATCATGTGAATACACTTCCTCTTGTTGTTCTGTATCAGTACATACACTTGCTCCTGCACCACTAGATTCACTTTTACTAGATGCATGTGAAACAACCAAACTTGTACTGACATCAGCTGCACTGGTTGAACTTGAAGAGGAAGCATGTATATCAGTTTTGTACCACTTGTTTCAGGTGTGCTTTTTCTACAAAACTCTGTAATTTTTTTGGTGTTAGACAAGAGTTTTTGGATTTGTTTTTCCTCCTCTTTCCTAGCTTTCACTTTGTCCCAACCACTACGTTGTTTTTTCATTTTTATTTGTAAAAAAAAAAAAAAAATTACAGTACTTTCTCCAGCAACCCCTTAATACCTCAGGCCCATGCAACCATGCAGAGGCTACTATGATCTATTTGGCATTTGTAAAACCTGCTCCATTTACATATGCAGCGGGTAAAAAAAGTATTGAGCATGTCACCATTTTTTCTAGGTACATATGTTTATAAAGGTGCTATTGACATGACATTTTCACCACACGCAACCCATGCAATCCATACATACAAAGACACCAAAACAAATATATTCAGAAATGAAGTTATGTGTAATAAAATGGAATGACACAGGGAAAACATATTGGATAAACAAAGAAAGGGAGGTGCAAAAAAGGCACGGGAAGCCAAGACACCAGCTGAAATCTATCAGTAATTATAAAGCAATCCTGCCCCCTGTCAGTTCAAATTAATATCAGCTGGTTCAGTCTCACCTGATGGCCTATAAAAAGGTGTCTCATTACCAAGGTGTCACACCAGAAATATCTCATGATGGGTAAAAACAAAGAGCTCTCTCAAGACCTTCACAACCTTATTGTGCAAAACATACTGACGGCATTGGTTACATAAGGATTTCTAAAAACTTCTGAATGTTCCAGTGAGCACTGTTGGGGCCATAATCTGGAAGTGGAAAGAACATAATTTCACCATAAAACGGCCATGACCAGATGCTCCTCACAAGATTTATGACAGAGGAGTGACAAGAATTATCAGAAGAATTGTCCAAGAGCCAGGAACTACTTGTGGAGAGCTTCAGAAAGAGATGGAATTAGCAGGTACTCAATAAGTAATGCACTCCCTCGCCATGGCCAGTATGCACGCTCACCACACAAGACTCCATTGCTAAAACAAAAGCATGGTGACACTTGTTTAACGTTTGCTGCACAACATTTAGACAAGTCTGTGTAATTTGGGGAGAATAAAGTCTGGTCAGATGAGACCAAAATTGACCTCTTTGGAGGCCATAATACACCCCATGTTTGGAGGTCAAATGGCACTGCACATCACCCCAAAAACACCCCCATAGCAACAGTGAGGATTGGAGGTGGGAACATAATGACATCATGGTGTGGGGCTGTTTTTCAGCATACGGTACTGAAAAAATTCATAGCGTTGAAGGAAGGATGAATGGAAAAATGTACCAAGACATTCTTGATAAAAATCTGCTGCCATCTACCAGCATGATGAAGATGAAACGATGGTGGACATTTCACCAAAACAATGATCCCAAACACAAATCCAAGGAAACTCTCAATTGGTTTCAAAGAAAGAAAATAAAGCTGCTAGAATGGCCCAGCCAATCACCTGACTTGAATCCAATAGAAACTCTATGGAAAGAACTTAAGATCGGAGATCATAGAAGAGGCCCGCGGGACCTTCAAGATTTGAAGACCAAAATCACACCTGAGCAACGCATGTGACTCATTTCTCCATACAGAAGCCGGCATCTTGAAGCTGTCATTACCAACTGTTGTAGAAATTTAGGGTGTATTATGTATTGTCACAGTGTCTCCCAGTGTTGGTTTACCGGTATTCGCTGTGTACAGCGAATATGGCTTTAACCGATACTGAGGAAAGGCCACGTACAATGAAAATCTTCCATCAATCGATAATTACACGCTACCGCCCGATCATCCCGGCCAGCAGGCGCCCTGAGCGGTTATCGCTGGAGCAAACGCTGGTCCGGATCTTTGAGGTGCAATGCACGTTCTGTGGCGCGGGTGTATTACCGTCAATCAGGGGGCCCCTGTCTTCTGTACAGATCGATCTGCTTGGCGGCAGTTTACTTGCCTTATGGAATTAGTATTGCCTTTTATGTAAGGATAATGATCTGTGGGCTTTCTGTGGCATCTGATCAATGTGACAGAAATCTACAGCCATATTCCTTTGTGTTGTAATTTACCCTTTAATGGAACAGTAGCATAACCCTTATGGAATATAGTTTTATAAGAACTATATTTGGTAGAGGTTCATTGTAACTGGCAGGTTACTGCATGTCTGGGGTGAATGTTGTGTGGCCTTTGTGAGGAGAAGCACATGGCTTCCCTGCCGGTCAGCTCCCCCCCCCCATACATGCATGCCTTTCCTATTGTATAGTTTGAATGTATACAAGTGTGTCATTGATTGGTTATATTTGTATTTGAGCTCATGTCATGTGACTGTGCCTTGGAGGCTGATTGGCTGAATTTGAAGCCTTCAGTCCCTTTTGTTAAATCTGTCTGACCAGTATAAATAAACACAGCAGCCAGAGCTAAGGAGGACAATATCCCTGCTATCGGCTATGTGAGATGAAGCAATCTGTGTCTGTGTGTGTGTGTCTGCTTCAACACAGGTCGATCGAATGCATTATGCAAAAGAGCTGAGAAATGCGCTTTTTAGCGCAGGCAAATTATAATGCATACAAGGTATTATAATTTCTCTAACAGAAGATGGCGGGCCAGAATTGTAGGAGCTTACAGAAATTTCCATCACATCGGACCGAAGGGAGGAATCGTTCCGGATCAGGTCATCAACAGCCGGCTGGTAAAACTAATTTTATTTCAATTTTTGAGATCTTTTGCTGTCCTGAGTCCGGGATGTTGCTTTCCACTGTTTGGTCCGCTGTGTCAGGTAAATTCAGCTTTGCTAAAAAGAACCGTTTTTTCCTCTTTTTTGCATAATGGCAGGGATCTAAGGTTTGGGTGTATGCGATTTTTCGCGTAAAGAGTCGAGAAAACGTATTACGTAAGCTAGCTGGACACAACTTCGTCTGTGTGTGTGTGTCTGTGTCTAACGAAGTAGAGTGTATCGGCTATCGTCCCTATAACAGGAGGAATCGAGA